>NQII01000158.1:154745-329464 GCA_002778355.1 Clitarchus hookeri
CACCATCACCCCGCCATGGTGCGGCCGCTGCGCGCCATCCAGCCTGAGGACGACGGCGTCGTCGACGACCCTAAGGTCACGCTCGAAGGCAAGGAGCTCTGGGACAAGTTCCACAAGCTGGGCACCGAGATGGTCATCACCAAGTCCGGCAGGTACTGTCCCATCGCCACCGCCTCACTCTGCTCCCGAAACACTCTTGTCCCTCTACTTGCTTCGCACGCGCCGACGTTATCGCGTACATGCTACTGCGCTTTCTTCTAACTAACTACCCTTTTTTTTTGCGCAAGTTCCTCCGCAACCACCGTGCTGAGTATGCATGGTGAACGACGCAACGTTGGTAACATTAGGCGTACATCGACTCGTTTGGATATTGCACACCAAGTTAAAATAAGCCCATCGTCTATGATTATTAATTTATAACCATCCCAACGTGCACTTTTGACGTGGATTAAATATTTACTATGCTATCGTGTTTGATAGGCTTACACATTCTTCTGTCCGCGTTTTGAAAGCCGTTTTACTTCAACTAATTTATTTAAAATGCAAATTAGTTTACTAATATTATAGTCTACTCCAGTTATTTGTAGGCTATTAAATTATTTAAACGCGTAAAACATAAATAAACGTAGCCTAATGAATTTCCTAAGATTAAAAATTAATTAATAACATATGATTTAATTATTACTACGAAATTGGTAAGTTTTAATCATTTTCAAGGCACTTTGTAATATAAAAGAGAAAATTTCAGAAAAGTTTAGACTATGCCTGTAGGCCTAATTAATTCTGCCATTTGATTTATTTTTACAGTGCATTAAAGCGTGGAAGTAAACAAATTTATTCTTAGACGTAAGGAATAAGCTCTTCTTGCAATCAAATTCATTTCAAAACATCCATTCACAAAATTAAAATTATTTTGGGATTTTTTTAAGGGCTGCTGACTTTGTGTGGTATCTGTGAGCGATATAAAGTTTTAAATTAACCATAAATAAATGCCTAAACTAAAAAAAAATTAAGGTATACACATATAATGGTCTCTGGTTAATGTAATGCAGACATATCAATTTTATAACAGCAGTACGCCTATTGGAAAATGTACTGCAATTTGCAGCTGTTTTGCAGATTTAACAATTAACTCATAGTTTCATAAATGCCTGTCCGAAGTTTTTGGTAACAGATACGAAGCGTACTTTGAAGGGCGCTTGGGGGGGGGGGGATTAGAAAACATTGAAGAAAGTTTTCTTTTCGCAGCACGTTAACATGATTTTTAAGAGACTCTGCCTTAGAGACCAGAAAAATTCGCGGATTCATTTCGGGACAAGCTAGAATTCAAAACACGTGTGTTAATAAAACTTCAACCATTGGTCCACACAGTGTTTCACACCTCCTGGGGAGCGCTGGCCCAATCGTCGCCTTCCACTGTGACAGCAGACAACCAGTGTGCAGTTTATATCGGCATATTTGTACATAAGACTGTAGAGTCTAGCTTGCAGGTCATTGAACTAGCGAATTTTTCAGGTCTCTACTGTGCCTTACACGGGTGGGGAAAACAGGAAAAAATAATTAGTTGAAAAATATTAAAAATGTATTGTTTGGAATACCTTTGGCCGCGGCGTCATGGCGGATTTAACTTATTTGTTCCGCGTTGTAAAATTAGTGGTTGAGCAATGTTTGCTTCCTTGGGCGGTCGTGATATATTCTCTTCGCTTTGACATTTGCTATTTAACCAAATAAAATAAAAATAAAATGTTTTGGGGAGGGGCAGGAGGCAGGAAAAGTCTTCAGCAGGCATCGAAATTCATGAAATGTTTATCCTGCAACGCAAACGCTGGGTCCTGCGAACACAGGATTATTTTGTGCCGTGGAAGCTTTGAGCCCGGTCGAATGTCAATGCCAAACTTTGCCTACAAGCGCGGCTGCACACACAAGCCCGGCTATACAGTATTTGCACAAGTAACTGCGCGTGTGTGTGTGTGTGTGTGCACGCGCGCGCGTGTGTGCTGACGAGAGTAAAGTTCCCTGTACACGTTTTGCTCTGCTCATAAGCGAGGAACAAAAAAAAATTGAAAAACTAAATTGACCAGCTTAATTTTAATATTTGACCAAATCTAGCAATTTATGTATATATGTATGTAGAACCTACAGCGTGAAAATACTTCGCTTGTGAGACAAGTAATTTATTAGACCTCTTTGCTGACTGTTTCACGCCATTGTACGTTAAACATGAACATACACCCCGCGTAAACAAGCAAATTCAATTTATTAATGTTAATTCAGCGTAAGTGCAGAAACTGAAGTAGGCCTATAGGCTTTATGTAAATGAATAATAAATTATTGCAATACGTATTTTAATTTCTGCCTAAAAAAGTTCCGGAATCGTTTCGTTCAAAATTTTCTTTCAAATCAACTCGTCATGTACAGCTGTGTGGCGTTGAAGAAGAAAATGAATTTATTTTGCGTGTTGGTGAAACTTTTTGCCAGACATTCCCGTGCTATTTGCGTAGTTTTGGGTCTTGCTTGCGAACGTTTACGAGGCTGAATCGGATAAACGAAACAGTTATCTTATGTTTCACATTTCAGAGCCACTAGGAATTTCCCAACTTCCTACTCGCATTTTAAATTAAACTCAGTGTTCGCTAAAGCCGTATTTCGCAGTCAGCACAATACAAATCATTATAGCAATCCGTAGAATTATAATTTTGTGAGTTTAATATAATGGGTGTTAATTCTCAGCTTTGGCAACATGACAGAACGCAATTGTAAGACATTTCCCTTAATTACTGCCACTACAGCGTAACGCGTAGTAAAATGTACTACGGATATTAAAATTATTTTACCCGTGCATCCAAGTTTCCTCTTAGGCACTTGTTTATGAGAAATTTCAACGCCCAGTGAAGTTACGAAATTTGTATGGCAAAGACGTTCTACTTTTCTGTATTTACAGTTTAATAACCTGGTGTGTAAAAAATGTTATATTGCTATTTGCTCCATATTAATTACTACTCGTAAAAAATATTAAGCACCTTCTGTTTGTATTTTTGAAGAAAAAAAAGTTAATCTGTAGGAAAATTGTTTTATCAGAAAAAAGAAAAGGGTTGACGCAAGTTTACGGGTGGATACAGGGCCTACTTTAATTTTGATGTCAGTAATTATCTGCCGTTTCTAAGGGGTATGTTTTTGACAGTGTGGCTGGTGTATTGCACGTGTCCCTCGTTAGTTTGTCATATTAACCGAGTCTTTCCCAAAGTCTTCATAGAGTTACTTTATTCTGACTTTCAGCGTTCGCCGTTACTTTTCGTACCGACGCGTTCAAGTTGTTATTTTTGCAGCGTAGCTAATTATAAATACGTTATCTACTCGTCACACGTCACGTAACACAGTGGAATTTTTTATGGGAAAGCGAATAAGCCCCGATTTCTCGATTCCTTTCTTTCATGAAGGATGTAAAATAGAAATATAGCTATCTAGTTTTAGAGATTCGGGTACGAATTATTGTAATTTACCACCAATATTTTCGTTAATGCAGAGTGTACCTAAAAAGGAGTGCAAATGCAATTTTTTTCCCACTGAATCGAGGCGTGCAAAATTCATAAGTTGGTGCCCGAGTTTTTTAATTAGTCTGCTGAGGAGCCAGTTTCTCCTGCGACTATTTTTTTCCCCGACATCAAACGGTCGTGCCATCGCTACGCGAACAAAATTACAGGCAGGCTGTGATTCAATGGCCTATGCGCGGCAGAGCTCGAGCTTATATGCCTATTAGGAAAGACGTTCTTAGTTAATTGGCCTGGTCAGTATTACATCGTAAATGTATTTCCTCTACAGAAATAATATAAACAATTGGGATCTTCAGTACGAACATTCGGCTCTTTCCTGATCAAATGTACGAAAGCTATCATGGGCGTACGGGAAATTAATCTGCTATTTGTGTTTTGGCGGTAAGCGTATACAACGGAGTGGTAAAATGGCTTTAATAAAAACTTCTTAAAACAAGTTGGTTAGGACGGTTAAAGTGAGTGATTCGAGAAACCTATAGTGACAAGAGTTGGTGTTTTGAAAATCACGTAAAATGAGGCAAAGGTAAATAAATAAATATATATATATATATTTATATATATATATATATATATATATAACCCACTCGAAGTCTAGTCTGTCGCCGAAAAAAAAGTGTGGCATTGGCTCGGCGCTGCGAGAACTTTCTCTACTTTTCAGAAACAATCGTTCTCGAAAAAATTGCCAAAGGTTTTCTTGTACCTTCATGGCTGAAATATTGTATATTTACTTCACGTTATTTTTAAAAAAATTTGTTTGTGTAGCTCAATGTTTATAGAAAACTTGAAGTCCACAACACATGCTTACTAAAATTCAACATTAATTTTTGCACACTACACGCCAAGGTTTCATGAGATTGGCTTCTATTTATCTATAGTGTAACAAAGATAACTTTGGCGGCTAATTTCCAAAGAATTCCTGGTAAAAATACAGAAAATAAACCGTGTCCATTTGCCCAGGAAAAAGCAAATGCGTAGGGAAGTTCCTAAATGTATATCTGAGCAACGCCAAGCATTCCTATATTTGCAGCGAGACGCGTGTAATTATTCCCATACAACGCAATAGGTTAAAAAATTTCCATTACAGTTCAGGTAGATAACTAGACATTTTTTTACCGTCCAACATTACCGAAGCCTTGCTAAAGATAAAATTTCCAGGCTATTCATCCGCATCGTGCAAACAGATCTTAGCTTAGAAAATTACACTGAAGGGGCAACGCACCGCCTTCGTGCGCTCTCTACTTTAATAATATTTTATAATGTTTTGCAGGAGAACTATTTCTCACTAGGCGTTACGAACACACCTATTTTTATCTCTTTTTACGTTCCTATTAATTATAAACACATTTTCATCTATTAAATTTAAGTAAAATTTTAATTTAAACCAAAATAAAAGGTAGTTTTACATTAAGAGAACTATAAAACGCTCGTGAAAAATTGCATGTTTAGGAAAACAACGAACGTGCAGTGGTGATGATTCAAAATGTTCGATTCGAAAAGCGTAAAGATACTGCGTTGTCTTGTAATCGGCTGCACACAAAAAATAATTTCTGTAATTTTACAAAATAAAATTTGGAAACTTAGTTAGTTGCAAAAAAAAATTGTTTAAGTGCCACCACCTACATGTAAATACATACTCGTAAATTTCAGAATTGTCAATATTACTGCAAGCATTTTTCTGTAGTCCTACAAATTGTGTTTTTGCACAAGTACATATTCAACAAGTTTACAAGAATATGTTTTGTGAAAGTACTAGCATTTTGTAATTTTACAAGAAATTCTTCTGTGTGTGGGGGTGGACGTAACTGAGCACAATCGATCGTCAACGCTGAAGGGACACTTGGAGATGTAATAAGCACCTATACCACGGATGCTGCGCGGCTTAGGTCCAAAAGAGAGAGAGAAAGAGAGAGAGAGAGAGAGAGCGAGCAGAAAAACGCAGCCGGGCGAACGAGCGAGAGATGTTCCGAGGAAGCCGCCAAGGGAACGAGGCAAGCGTCAGTGATAAGGGATCGGTTTTAAAAGGTCGCCAACAGCTTTTCGGCTCTCTTCTTGTTTNCCCCCCTTCTCAAATTTTTTTGTCATTCTTATACACCACCTTCGTCGGCACACACAGCACCCCGAAGACCGCGCTTCTCAGATCGTAATCAGCTGAGACGATGATGTTGTGTCTTTGGGCTTTTCTAATTGGCCTACAAATTTTAAAATTCGGTTTTTCCGCCGGGTTAAAGCTGCCAGGGGTGGGGAGGGGGTTGCTCCGTAGCTAGAACCCACATGGGAGTCCGCCTGGGCCGAAGTAGCTCAAGAGGAGTGTGCGCGGAACTCTTCCTTACACACTTACATCTAGGGACAGGAAAAATTTATCCGAGCTAAATGATACGTGTAGGCTAGACTCCGCAGTATATATAGCCTGCACGAGTTGACAAGATCGTTGACAAGTCAGTGTCAGCGATCACTAACTTCATCTTTACAAGGTGGTATGCGTTTGAGTTCCTTGTTTTCGTGCAGGTCTACTGTTTGGCCCACGTTCTAAGAAATTATTTGTAAGACTTCCGAAAAAATGTATAGAAAATGTGCGNGTGCAGGTCTACTGTTTGGCCCACGTTCTAAGAAATTATTTGTAAGACTTCCGAAAAAATGTATAGAAAATGTGCGAATGGTAAGCGATTTTCTCCGTACATCCGTGGTAGCGTTCTCACGTTCGCTCACGAAATAGTCAAATGCGTAGGGAATTCCCCAACCTTGTGTAGTGACGATGCTCAACGTTCCTATAATTGCAGTCTGGCATGTGGTGTTTATTTNTAGGGAATTCCCCAACCTTGTGTAGTGACGATGCTCAACGTTCCTATAATTGCAGTCTGGCATGTGGTGTTTATTTCCGTACAATGCATAGGTCGAGAATTTTCCTTCAGTGTTTAGGAAATTTACCGGGGGAAAAAAAAATTTTTTTACAGCGTAGAGTCGTCCACGACGTGTCCGATAAAAAAAAAGAGCCAATCGCAAAATTACGTCGAATATAGGCCTGCGCGCGTTTGAGATCAAGCTTGCCCTCGATTCAATTCGCGAAATGTTCCTGCCGCTACTAACACGCGTTTCTGCGGCTCGTGCGTTCGGCACACGCGTCGGCAGAACAACGTCGTTTGCTTGCGTGTCCACCGACTGTTTCGTCCTTCTTCCCCGAACCAGGGGTGTCTTTCCACGAACTTCGTGCATCCTACTTACGGAGCGGGGGAAAAAAAAAATTCTTATGCTGTGGCGCGAATCTCGAACGATCGAATGTTAGCAACGAACTACGGCGTAAAAATGATTTTATTCAGGCGAGGAATTTTTTGGTGACCAGTTTCTGGGGATACTTTTATAACGCTGCAAATGAAATTGGAGTAAAATAAAAAAAAAACCTTTGCGTGGAATATGTAAAACTTTTGTTGGTTTTTAACAACCAACCATGAGCTACATGACACTTTTTTGTATGTTTTCTTGATAGAGTGTTGTAAAAATACAGTATTTGAACTGTTAGAGTACAGGAACATATATTTACTATGTAGCTGCCAAGACAAAAAACACTTGTGTTAAGTCAACACGTGTTATGCGTATTAGTAGGACTAGTAATTTTCCGCGTAAAAATCGGAGCACACAGTGGACTTCAATACTATNACACGTGTTATGCGTATTAGTAGGACTAGTAATTTTCCGCGTAAAAATCGGAGCACACAGTGGACTTCAATACTACATACACACCTTAGCTGTTGTTATACCTCTATTGGCTGCTGGTGCCGTGTCCGTCTTTGACCAAGCCACTCAGGACTAAGTAACTCCGGAACTGAACCTTCGTGATTCGTGCGCAAACTGTTAACACGGGCCAGAACATTATTTAGCCAATCAAAGAAGCTGGACGACCCTACAGTGCTTTGGACTGTATCTTTTCTGGGAATATTTTCGCGAAATGCCACTGCTTCTACGTATTAGATACAAGAGAATTTTTTTCTTTTTCCACTCCGACATAGTTGAAAATCACCGAAGGGCATTGCTCAGAATATTTCCGTCAACCTGCGGTTCAGAGTACTGGCGAAGAAATCTTACGTTTCTCTTGTTAAAACGACGGACACATTTTCAAGGGGCAAGTTCATTTTGCAAATGTAAGGAAGGAATTGAAGCCGTGGTTAGGCCTAGTAAAAAAGTTTCCATATTTAGGGACGCAGCTTTGGAAGAATTTACCTAATCAAAAAATTTCGTTATTTTTGTTATTTCTAAAATTTATTTCTCAAATAGTTATTTTATCGTTGGTTTTTATATTAAGGATAATTGATTAATTTGTAAAAATTGGTATGATTTTTCCTTTGAGGTATCTGAACATGAAATGTATACACGCGTTCGTAAAGTTAGTATTGTGCCTGCTTACCTACACGTTTATATTGGTGGAAGCCGAGGTAATTTGCCATTTGAACGTACACGTTGAAGGCACGGCAATGTTCTCATTTTCGCATGAACCCTAATTATGTGGGAGAATCCGTGGTTGTGTTTCACCGAGGAAGAGTTCGTATCCGCCGACGATTAATTTCCATTTCATTACGAATCGGGATCTCGTACCTATACTAGGCCCTACGAATATCACTGCAAAAACTCTTTCTGTACAACAAAGGATAAAAAAATATTTATGGCTGTTTTGTTTATAGTGACCACGTCTTGTTTAATTGAAGGGGAAGTTTAAAGAAACCTAGGCTTGCCGTTACTAATTTTTTCCCTTTGTGCGTATTTGCTTTACGGGAAAATTGCCGTTCTTTACAACGAAAGAACTTTTAAGTTGAGCTAATTTTTTTTTTAATGTTATGAAAATTATTTTGTATAACAAAATTAATTGTTCAGTGATATTTCCACTTTTCTTAAGGACATTCTTTTTTTTAGTACGTAACAAAAACTTACTTACTTAATTGCTAAGTTACTAAGTAACGCATTTCTTAGATTATCGACACAGTGGTTTACCTTTCTAAATACAGTAAATAATTTCGCCACAAAGAATGCTGCCGAACCTTTGTAACGACAGTGCCGTTAATGTAGTTTATATCAAACGCGATATTTTTTTCCTGTTAACTTAGCTTGCAGTGGTTCATATTAAAACACAACTTGGTTTGCTGAAACAAATCACGAGTTGCAGCGAAGAAAATGTTTTTAGTGTGCACGAGGTTGTAATCACGCGTGTTTTGACGAAGCAGTTCGCCGACTCGCCTCTCGTGTTCCGTCAACAATGCCTCTCTGGATGACTTGGAATCTGTTGGCCTTGACCACCTGAAGACTGCTCGTTACAATATTCAGAAGTTTACTTCAGGCAGTAGGTCACCGGGTGGTGGCGAGAACCGAAATGAAATCATGAAGTGTCTCGCTGAATGAAATTCGCATCGGAATTCTAATGCGCTGTAGAGAGGAAGTGGCTCCCGATAAATATTTACGCTAGCATTTGCAATTCAGCCTACACGCGGCGTAGCGTGGGCATACATTTGAATACCGCTCCGTGTCCGCAAAACTCTTGTAGGCCTACCACCAGAAATGAATCGCGTTGCCCGAATTCAGATATTTGTTTTTTTTTTTTATAATGTTGCGCGCTGTGAAAAAATTTAACTTGAGCTCACAGTAACGCGATTTTATTTTATAAATGCTGTAAATTAAGTCCACCCTCGTACGTTCGTCGAAATTCTGTTCATTTCTAAATTTGCAGACCTGATGGCGAAAATATTTCGGCGTGCCGCTATTGATGTTCAATTTCCTAAGTGGAAATGCCAAGGCGATGACTTATCAGTCACCAGGCATGACAATCGACTTATATAATTTTAGCGTGAGAAAGATTATCTGGATTATTGCCTGTCGTGTTATCTAAGAGTCTGCGGTTGCGTAGGTTTAACAAAGTTACACTGAATCACGCAAAAATAATTTCCCGTGTGTGGTCGCTTAAAGCTTTGCATCCCTTGGAATTTAAGTTTTTTTTTCTCCTTTCCTTCTGTATCTCTCTTCCAAATGACAGCGCAATGAGTTTCCATACATTTACAACTCGACTGCGCGTCATAATAATCTTAGAATAATAACTTGTGTGATGGTATCTGACCTAAACTTGTTTAAAGAAAAAGTTAAATCCGCAGTATACCAAAATGTACGATTACTGCGCTCAGTACTTCTGTATTTGCGATCTTATGCGCCTATGCACGGTAAAAATGTTTGTACGTCGAACTACACTCTAAGAAATTATTCAGAAATTTACCATACCAGAGTATACGCTTAGGTAAAAAGCGGGAATGGTAATGATTTCTCCTATACATTCATTGTAGCGTTTCTACATTTATTTAGGAAAGGGTAAAATGCGTAGGGAAGTTCCCAACTTTGTAAAGTAGCCACGCTTAACATTCCTATATTTGTAGCCTGGTGCGTGGTATTGTTTTCATACAGTGCATAGGTTAGAAACTTCCATTACAGTTTAGGAAGTTTACCAGAAAATTTTTACAGTGTACCTTATAGTTGTAGAATAACCAATTTTTGTAGATTTCCAAGATGGCATTTCTTATACGGTAGTCACTTTTGGTTTACTTTCATTTAACAAGTAACTATACCCTAAGGACCGTCGATGTAAACTTTATAAGATAACTGGACTGAAAATGATCGCATTTGTTTTAATTCATAATTTTCTGGTGAATGTTGGTGTTATTTCTTACTAGCGTAATCGCGCTTTGATAGGACGAAGAAGAATATAATAAGGTTATTAAGGCAAATTCTTACTATAACGTAGTCTTTGTTATTTCAAACGTTATAACCGACATTCAAGCAAAAATTCGACTTCATTAAAAATTTGGAAAGGTTTTTTTTTTCAACCTCATGCAAATGTTTTTCCAAATAGCTTCCAAAATTCTGATTGTAAAAGTACAAAAGAAAATTTGAACATTATGGCGAGTTTTACAAGCCTTTAAATCACTTAAAACCTTTGTTTGATGCTTGGGAAATTCACAAAAATATTGATCTACATTTGCGACTCTGGGGAAGAGTTGAAATTTTTCCCAGATTTATACTGTGTATTTTCCCGTCATATGTTTGAAATCTACAACACTTTCACTTCGTTTGAGATCCAATATAAATTGCAAATTATTCTTTCTGGCAAATTTCGTAATTATACTTTTGTAAGGGACGGTACTATGACTTTGTGCACGCCATGTGCGACAGGCGTACAAATAGTCGCATATATAATTTGACAAATTATGCTCGTTTATATTTTTTTAAAGTCGACTTCTGCAATTGCTCTAGAAGCAACATCTGGCGTGAAAAGAAAGAAGATTATTGAGTTTGCCTTGTCTTCGTAAACAATAAACATGCCTGGTGGCCACATGATAATGTCTAAAATAAATAAATATGTTTAGTTTTTAAAAACACACGCTGGAATATTTAAAAATGTTACTAATACGAAAAATTTGCTAAACATTATATTGCATGTTGAAAATTGTTGAGCGAAATAAACGTACAAATTTGGTGATTTAAACCCATATCTTTATTAAAATTTACTTTTTTTAATGTGGGAGTAATACCTGGATGCGTGGGAAAAAAAACTATCTATACAATTCGTACATAAATTTAAAAACTACAAAATTTCAGAGGATGGTAAAATTATTATACAAAATAATTAACTGGTTATTTGATATTCATTTCGTAATTTTAAAGATAGTGGGGCTCTTCGCCGTAGTCTTATATTTTCTAGAAAAATTGTTGCCAATCTCGTTAACACTCTTTTCTCACTTCTGTATGAAAAGGTATGGGAATAGTGGTCGTATGTACGAGTGATTGTAGGTTGGTTTGCCTGTTACGGGGGTTCAAGCGGCTGAAATTATTTTCTACATTTTGTGCATATTGGCTACATAATTTTTCGTTACTATATTAAATAATATTCCGGAAAAAGAATGAAAATCGCGGAAAACTATTTGTCGAAAAGCAAATGAAAGAACCTATAGGAAATGAAGATTTTCGTACATTCCCACACAAATTTCGAAATTTAGCGAAATCTGTGCGTTAAGGTAGAGCTCAGAATAATTGCGCATATCATCAGAACATTATATAGGATATTGTCGTGGAAACTCACTACGTGGGTTACCCGTATTGCAATTTCAAGTTCATAAATAAAATTGAAGTCAAAATAAGGTAGTAAACTCGGTGTCGCAGTTCAAATGAATCGCAACGGAAACCTAACATTGTGCTAAAATAATATTTTTAAATTTGTACAAATCAAGATTTTACGTTAGAATCTCGCATTTACAGAAACAGAATGGATGTTACTTTTTCGAATGATTATATATATATTTTTATAGAGTTGTCGTTCAGACCCTCTGCTGTGTCATGATATCATAACATTCCTACCCTCAAAACCAAGGAAAACCAATGTTTGGTTACTGAGCGACCTTCAAATTCTTTCTTTGCTTAAGTAGTTAATTAAGTACGTAGCTGAGGAGAGATTTACGGGCATCGTGAAAGTGGCTTGTAGATGAGCGAAGATGCGTCAGACCTCAGTTAAGCGTTTTAGCTAGCTATGTGTATATTTTTTTGTTCCCTCTTCCGATTTGCGTCGTTCGGCTTCGAGGAATAAATCAAAAATGTTCATCTCGGTGGACATTAAAGCTACCGTCTGGCTCCGGAGGTAATTTGCGTGTGTGTGACCCACGCCGAGAAGAATGTTTTGTTGAATAAAAACAAAGTTTGCTTGTCGCAACCAAATTAATTGTTTGTCTACGGGCAACGAAATATTTTTATTGCTGAAACCAAATTATTTTGTTGTTCTTACATCGGTGCCCCCAAACAAAGATTTCGTTGGTGCAACTTAGTATTTGTTCGCCTCTAGGTGCATTAAACAGTTTCGATTAATATAAACATTTGGAGACCGACAAAGATTCCAACTCAGATCAGCTGCACCCGAGCGGTACGCCCTAACAATCTCAATTAAAGTGACTACTGATGAATTCGAAATTTTTTTTAACACATGCACATGAAATACTGGACAATGCGCTAAAATAAAATGTTTCAAGTTTTACAGCTTTAATTTTAATTTCCTGTTGAACTTGTTTTGTAAGGATGTTTATGACATTATTAAGCACCAATGAAGGCACTAAAAACCTTGTTACACTCCTAATTTTCACAAAAAATTCCTCTCGAGCTGTATTTCGGACGAAGGCAACAAAATTAGTAACCAAACAAAATTGTAGCCTACATTTTATTCATAAAAATATTTTGTTGACATCCTAATTTCTTTTGTTCATTCAAGCGTGTATATTGCTAGATGAACTAACTTAATTTTGTTGCTTTTCAAGTTTTATTTACTGAACAAGATATGTTGTTGAGACAACTAAATATATTTTTGACCCTATACTAGCATATATTTTGTTGAATTGTTCTCTCAGTCTAGTCTTTTTCTAGTCGGCTCGCGTAGACTTTCAGCGATGAACCTGCCATTATATGATGTCGATAATAAAGAAAACCGTGTGCTGCAAGTCAATATTTTATGTTTAATTATTAAGATGTGCCGAAAGTTTCGCATGCATAAAACCGACTGTGAAAAACTCGTGTTAGCCCTAGTCCATCACATTAAAGACGGGAATGCGAAACGGGAACTACCATTCTGGTGTAAAAATTTCTTAAATGCTATTCAGTAGAACATTCCTTTTGAAAATACTGAACAGCGTTAAAACAGCCCGGTTTGGGACCCTTGTAGACGGCGCACTAAGATAATTGTTCATTACCGTCTTATATTTTTATCATTTTGGCGTCACAACTAGTTTTCCTAGTAGAGAATGTGTCGAAATTTTTAGCACGTTAAGATCTAAGCAATAGCCTTCCACTCTTTTTTTTTTTACATTGTTAGATATTCACCACTTTTACGTTTCTCTGACTAGTGAAGGAAGTTTTTTTAAATAAGATATCCTTTATTATATTCCGTCATTGTTGTCAGAGACTAAAAAATGCAGTGAATATGTTCTGTAGTTATGTAAAAATTTGAGGAAGACATTTGTTTAAATCTCAGAGGAGCTGACTACCAAATTGTACAACCACAGACTTTAAATGGGGAGTCAATTCTAGATACATTCCTTCAGAATGGACCAATTTTAAAGATAACCGTTTCGTACAAAAGTAATTCTACGTGACATTTCTTCAGAAATACTGACAAGTTTAGAAATAGTGCAATTTTTATAAGTTAAGTGTATTCTACTAGAATTTAAAATTAGCATTTTTATTTTTACAAAACAAAATGAACGAATAAGGTTTCTTGAACATTTCTTAACGTTGTAAATACTCGCTGAGAAAGTTGCGTTGAACATATTTTTTTTTTTGTTTGTTTGAAAGGGGTAACGACAATTGAAATGTATTCTTCGTGAAGGAATTTATTCAATGCTGATTCCATGTTTCAACTCCGTGGCTGCATACTTGGTAATGCGGAGCCCTAATGGTGCCAGTGATTTCGACACACACTCTGGGGAAAAAAACTAGTTGCGACAAGTTGCTAAATATAAGATGCTGCTGCGCAATTGCCTTTAATTAATCGCAGAGGGTGGTCAGCGGCATGTGGAGGTGTGCACCGCCGTGGAGGTCGCGATTGCGTCGACACGGGATCACAACCAGCTCCCCCCATTTCAAACGCGTCGCTCCTCTGGAAGGCCCACTACACCACCGCCGATATCGCTCCAAAAACACTTTCTTAGAGTTTCAGCGCACGATTTGATGTCGCAAACTGATTGTTGGTTATATGCCTCTGCAAAGTAAGTTCGCCGGAAAATACATTTTTCTCGATCTTCGCCTTAATGGTAATGACAACTTTGCACTGCAGTTAGAATCGCTCCGCAGTATCCTTTGCGGTGAACTAAAGTTACCGTGATTTGAAGGTTGAATGTTTACGTCGATGACCTAAGGAATTCGATATTGGGTAACTTAGCTTTGTAACTTCGCTCTAAGAAATTATTCGTAAAATTACCGTCCCTACACTCACTCACAAAACAGTCAAATGCGTAGGAAATTCCCCAAGCTTGTATACTAACGACGCTCGACATTCCTATATTTACAGTCTGACATGTGATTTTTTTTCCATACAATAGATAGTAAAAACTTCTATTGCAGTTTAGGAAGTTAACCAGAAATTTGTTTACAATATTCATCACATACTTATCTAAAATACACTACAGTAAAGCTTTAATATAACTTTACACTTTGTGTTGTACAGCAAAATTTCTTTACTGCAAATGAAACAAGCCTTAAAGAAACGTACCTGCTAATGCCATAAAACAAAAATGTATGAACAAAAAAATTTGATAACACCAAACTATACGTATCTTTAATCATCCCCTTGCATTAAAGCAAGATTTTTTTACGGCAAACCAAACATATTCAAGTCAACGCTTTTCTTTGCAATGCATAGCATGCATGGGATTCCCGCTCATCGCATCAGTATAGAAAGTTTTTTTTCGAGATAAAAATGTTTCCTATCGGTATTACTTTGTGGGTCTGTAGCGCAGCGCTAATTTTCTGCAGGCGAATCGCACACAGGCGTTACCGGAGCAGCCGACATGTTAAAGGTGCCAACCGAACGACGAAATAACCCGCAGTTCAAGTGTTGCAAGCTCGTAGTACTTCGGTACAGTCTATTCACATTTTCTTTAAACTTTTTTAAATCAAGCCTGTTAAGTTTTACCCCATGTATGATGGGTTCGGTTGTTTTCTCAATATCTCACGAATCATAATCTTTTTTTTTTTCTTGTGTAAAAAATACATTATTTGTTGTTTAAATTAAACTTATAATTTATTGATAAATTATAAAATTTCATTTTATAAATAATAAACAGAGAAGAAATATTTTTTTGATAGTACCAAATACACTGAACGCCCGAATCAGTGATATCAATCAGTGAAATAACATTCACTGAAAGTCAGTTGATAAGCTACTGCCGATTGGCGAATCAAGCAAACTTACTGGGAAGAAGTGACTTATAGCAGTGAAACTCTCGACATTCAGTGGGAATCACAAATAAATCAGTGAAATTCAGCCACCATATTTATTAACAGTTATCTGGCACTGATCATAAAAAGCTAAATTTTCACTGTTTCCGCTGATTTGGCTCAATTCTCACTGTCTCAAGTTTAGAGTGCAAGAAATAGTTCTTATGCAAAATAATATCAAACTGCCCGCGCGCGAATACTGTATGTTGTCCCTTTGGTGTAATTTTCCTAGAATCATTTCGACTTTGTTTGCATTCGGCGGAGGAATCTGCTGAAAGCAGAACTTCGCAGGGCTTCGGAAATTTTGAAAGTAGCCGTGAATGAACTGTGTGCGCTGTACTTGTGGCCAGATTTTGTATTGCAACCAAACATGCCGCTTGCTCGATGATCGCAGAAGTGTAGAACATTTCACAAATCAGTTCAGCTGCAAGGAATACCGGCCACTGTTGCCGTGCTGTGTACTGCACCGGTCATAAACATCGTTCGCGTGCAACACGTCCACGATCGAGGTACCGCGGTTGCTGAACGGGTCAAATCGCTTCTCGGCAAAGGCAGACAAGTTGCAGAGCTGTTCGCGATAAGTTTGTAGCCTAACAAGTTCTCGACATACCCACAAAAAAAAAACCAATCACGCAGTTCAATAGCCATCCATCTTCTTGCTTACTTCATTTCCCTGGATAAAATATTGATCACGAAGTGAGAACTCTTTGTAGTNGACATACCCACAAAAAAAAAACCAATCACGCAGGTCAATAGCCATCCATCTTCTTGCTTACTTCATTTCCCTGGATAAAATATTGATCACGAAGTGAGAACTCTTTGTAGTAGACTACGATGAAGGAAATTAAACACTGAGTTCTTTCCTATTGATTATGGCACAATTTAAATACCCACCGAAATTTTAAATTATTATTCGCCGTTTCGGAACTAGTGAACAGTGCGCCACAAAAATACCAGCTACCAAGATATTTCAATTACGTAAGTAATTGATGAAATTTCTGTTATACTATAATGATTTCTTCGACAGTTACTCTGAGGTAAACATATCACAAAGCGATTTTAACAACCATTACTTTATAACTAGATTGGTGTCCGAATTATTTTCGTAAATTTAGTTACGCTTTGCGCAAGTAGTGGTTAGTTGGCTTATGTCCGCCTTGTTATGATATTACGTCTTGACTTTAATCATCAAATAATATTGCATCTTTGAGTAATAACCTACAGAGAAGACATGCTAAAAACTAAAACGCAAGTTGGTTTCAGAATTTTTTGAATCGCAAGATGCGCATATCGGATTCGTAAACGCACACACACGCACACAGTGCAATATCTCTTGCTTTAACGTAGCGTCAAATTTGAAGCATCTAATAACGTCGACGTGCTGCTTCGTCTGCTTAAATACGGACTGTCGTCGTAGACATTTGGCGCTATTTTGGGGTGGGTGATATTTTCTTCGAATAAAAAAACCTGAACAAACAGGAAACATGTTCATCGCTCAGAAATAATTTCTTGGAATCATACAAACTATTCTGGAATATATGCCCCTGCAAACACGTGTTGGATGTCAAATACTGAAATGTGAGTTCAATTTTACCAACTAAGTTAAGTTTTGATTTTAGTCAGTAGGTTTCAAAATCCTACGCAGGTGAGATGTTATCTGGCTTTTATCACAGTTGACCACTCGCAGTCAGTGATCTTATTCGTTATTAGTAAATGCCACATTATTTCGAATTCTCGGATAAAAAATATGCAATTGACGTCTGCTTTCGAATGTAAATAGTTTCCGCTCAGTTCGTGTTGACAAACAAATACCGTGCATCATGTAGTGTGTTCTCACCCAATATTGTATAGCATTTTATCAATATATTTTTCAAATGAAAATGTTTACTTTAAAATACACAGATTAACGTTATTTGTGTGTGCACATAACACCCATCATTTGTTTTCCTAACTCTGCTATACATACCACAAAGATTTTTTCGTGTTACTTGCCATGTTATGATAGATATTTTGTGCAAATGAACATATACTTACTTATATGGTTGAATGAAACTTCATTGTGGAGTCATTGTTGTGATGCCGAAAACCGAACAGTAAGACACAAAACACGCAAACATCGAACAGAAGTCGTGACAAGTTGTTTGGCGAAACACACGGAATCCCTGAGTACATTAGTTGCCTCAGTAATAACCAATAAAGCGAGAAAATGTTACCAGAATGAGAAAGCAAAGAGCGTGACAATCTGTGAATACGTGAATCCCTATTTAAAGAATCACTCAACGTACATGACAATAGTATGATGAGGAACTCACAGCTAAAATTTTCTTGGTATACGAACTCTCTGTTGGTAAACATTCTTGGCAGGATTCCTTTTTGAGTAATCATAAAAAGGGCCTTAATAATTATCAATATGTTTACTAACTAAAATTATAATTAAATGTTTTTAGATCACACTGTACTTCAAAAGCTATGTCGTTAAAAATGGTTCATGTCTGAACAACGGAATAAGATGTATTTCCTATTTACCCAAATCAACATACAAATGCTATTTGTAAATACTAGATTTAAAAAAATTGCTGGTAAACTTTCTAAACTGAACTGGAAGTTTTAACCCATATATCGTATGGAATAATACCACACGTCTGGCTACAAGTATGGAATGTTTGCCCTCGCTATTATACAAAGTTGGGAGGTTTCATACGCATTTGACTGTTTCCTGAGCAAATGTAGGGAAGTTTGCATGAATGTGAGGGGAAATAACTTCACTATTTGCGCTTTCTCACTCTACGTGTACACTCATATAGTACATGTGTGAATAATTTCTTAGAGAGCTGTCGTGTCTGCAAATATCAATGTTCAGTTTTCTTTAAAGTTCTACACTCACCATACTCACGTAACACTGAACGAAATGCATTTGCAGTGCAGTGACAGCCTGCTTTACAGATCTTTGGTAATACGTTTTCGGTAAACATGTAAAAAGTTTTAATTTTTGCGAGTCCTCGTAAGAAATGAGATAGAAGTGAAACGCCGTAAAACGAATATTTTGTTTGACGTGATTTTCCTTGCCCTGTAGTTTTTCTTAAACGAGGTGTTTCTTTTTTATGCAATAGTAGGCATAAGAAAATACGAATTTTACTTTTGCGTGAAGTATGACATAAATTCTCATTATTAAAATTTTGAAACCAGTTTTTCGTAAGTAAGTGACATACATCCATATGCAACTTATTGTTATAATTGTTAAGATCATTGTTTCAGTTCTTATAAATACCTCTCATCTAGACATGTTTTTATAATCGCAGTACATAGCTCTGTCTGCTGTTTTACTTAATAAACAGCTATTTTGCTAACGTCCATTATATTCGTTGATTTAAATAAATTATACCACAAGTTACTTCCTAAATGCACTAATTTTTATCTAGAATTTCGTAAATCAGGCATCAATAAAAACATACTTTCAAAAACTTGTGTTCTTGTGTAAAATGTAGTCCAAGTTATTTACCTGTAGTAAAGTAGGTAACTTGCGTTATTAGTTACTAAAATGCACGTCTACAGGCCGTGGGGTACTTTTTCTACATTAAAAAAACTATTTTCAGTAATAATAATACTTGCCGCTATATGCTATAAATTATTTTTAATTTTATGTAGACTATAGTCAATCTCTTTTAATCCATTTCTCTCAGCATTAACAAAGTACAATAAAGTTTTATAGGATATATTCCATGAAGAATCTTGGCAGCAAATAGAAAAACTCAATAAGCTATTCTGGAACAGGACTATGACTTGAAGATATGTAATTGTATTATTTGTATAGGGCCCTACCTAGTTCTCAAATTCCATTGCATAGCCTAATACAAGTTCTACACAATGTAGAGTTTTCAATATTTAAAAATGTTGTTTCTTCAAAATATATTTGAGTGTACGTATGTCGGGTGCAACTGCTTCATTTGCAATGGAAAAATAAAGTAGAAGACTTTCTAAATTGTGCTGACAACATGTGGATTTAATATTGGCGCAAGGGAAAAATTTAAAAATTTTGCGCATTTACTTCAGGAGATTTTGACCACATGTAATACTTCCAAATAGGTTAAAATCTTGCATTTGAAAACGAGATACTAGTTAAAAGAGGAAACTTATTTAAATGAAACTTTACACTGGGTTACGATGTCTTTGCGGAGGTTTAGACTTTGACATTTTGTGTCTACTTAAATAAAAACACCATTTTTTCATGCAACATACGTCAAGCACTTGTCCTTTATTGCTTGGAAATAATTCCAATCTCATTTTAATCCACGTAAAGATATAAAAAATGATTTGCTTAGAGAAATGGAAAGCATGAGTTCTTATAGTTCGGAAGCCATGTTAGATTAATTTTTTGAGGTATTATGTAAGTTAAAGATAACATGAAGTTTTAATTTAAATTTTATATGCATGCCTTCAATTTACGTTAAGATATTAGTATGTTATCTTTAAAGTCAACTAAGAAAAAAAATGAAGTTTCTTTTTTTTCATAAAAAGAAGGCATAAGCTACTAATTAAATTATGTAGTATTTTAAGACAGCAATACGCTATAATTAAGAATGTTTGGTTGCAGAATATATAAGAAAATATTACTTTATTATGCCATAGTGTAATTACTTCTATTTTTCGAAATTTAAACGTATAAAAGTTCTGTTTTTGGTTATCTTATTGGAGCAAAAACTATCTGCTACGCAAACGCTCATGGTGCTAACCGGATGTTATGTTTCACGTATACGATGAAGATAATTTATCAGTTATTCACGTCATGATTTTTCTAGCAGTTTAAAGCAGCAAGTATTCCAATTAACGTAACGTTAATTTTGTTTTGAGCGTGTGAAATGCGTGCATCGCTGTACGCGAACCACATTGCAGTATATTTGTTATTCTCATTGCTCGTTGAAGAAGTATGAACAATCGGGCAAGGGATATATGCATTAATAACACCTTCACGCGTCACGATCGTTTTGACGTTTGCAAGAGTTGGTATGCCTGTGACATGTAATGGCGTCAACACACGAAACATTGACTTCCAGACCGCAGATAATCCATGAAGCGCATTCACGTTTAGATTGTGGCGTGTTTTTTTTTTTAACTCAGTCCTGCACGGAAGTTCGTAACACTATCCATTATTCTCTGCTTCATTTTTTTTTTCTTTACATTTTAAAGTACTTAAGCTGCGATATAAATTCAATCATGGAATCATGTGGCAAATTTTGGATCGTTCGAATAGTCAATCCACGGTTGCTTCCAACTTTCCTGGAGCCATGTTGAAGTTCTACTTCCAGGATATTCTTCCGCCTCGTGCAAACAAAGCTTAACCAAGGCTAGAAAATTACACAAAATGGACAACGCACCGCATTCGTGCGCACTCAGTGTTATCATATTTTGCATAAAAACTATTTCTTTCTAGTCATTACCAACACACCTACTTATCACCACCATGTTTTTATTCATATCACTTATAAACTCAATATTACAATTTCTATATAAAATGTATTTAAAAGTTCAATGTGACCCAAATGAGGTATTTTTGTGTAACAAACGTATAAAATTCTTATGATACATGAACATGACATCTGGGAAACAACCAAACACGTAAAACACAGGATGATTTTCAAAGGTTTGATTCAAAAAGTGTAACCCCAAATAGACAATATATACCTATAGTTCCCAGAGCAGAAACAAAGAAAAACATATTTGTGTCGTAGACTGAGAAATCCCAGGAAAAAAATATCTATGAAATAGCTGAAGAACGTGAAATTTTAAAATGTATCAATTCTCAAAATAGTTTTCCATATATTTTTGTTTAGCTACACAAGGCATCAAAAAAGAATTGAAAGTATATGTCGTGTCCCTTTTAATGAATCCTGATGCGGGCGTGCGTAATTGAATAAATTACGATAAAAATCAAGATTGGTTCTATCTAAATTGAGTAAGGCAACTTTCGGTTCTGGCATGGTCGAAGTTACCGTGTACAACTTTAATTTCAGTAATAAGAAGATAATTATTCTGGAGTAGAGAAAACTTGGTTTATAATGGTGACTTCAAAATAAAATAAACTTAGCCACAGAGCACAGGAAGTAACAGTAGAACAATGTACACTATCAAAAATCTTGTCTGAAATTGATACGGAATCGAATACTTATGTATTCTTTTTGAAAATGAAATTTTGCTATGAGAATATCATTAATTGGCCGTGTTAGCAAATGTTTTAATGTGTTCGTTGTCTTTTTTAAGTACATAAATTTGAGTTGACCTATAGTAACATATTTTGTGTGACATCTTGTTGAAAAAGGGCAGTGATTTAAAAAAAAAGTTAAATTTTTTTCTTTTCTTTAAACTTTTTTATTTTCCTATCGTAAAGATGTGGATAAAACTTTAGGAATTTCTGCCAATACAATATCGACTATTCTTTCCTGTTAATTTATATCTTGCGACATTTCTACAGTTCTGGGGTATAACCGTGTTCCTCCATTGTTACAGCTAAATAAACAACTTTGTCCACAATTTTCTACTCTGACCTGATAAGCTGTTGCCCATGTGTCTGTATAAGAAACTAAATATAAGCAATCTCTTGATACATGACCTCTCACTCTGTGAAAAAATTTGTAATGTTTACTGAGAAGTTGTTTGTAATTTTACAAATGCTTGTAACAGTATAAAGATTTCTCTTGTAAAACTACTCGTTTGTAAAACTACAAGGGCCGTGTTTTTAATATACCTCAAGGGATGTTTGTACTATACTGACCCGTGTCCACGAGCTTCAGCAAAATGGCGGTCCCTCAACTAAGGTAAAACAGTATTTAGCTGTTTGTGCAAAAACTATGGGTGATAAGAAGTGTAGTTGCGTGCAAAAATAAATGTTTTTATGTATATGGAATGTATTGCAAGTTTAAATAACGTAAAACACTTAAAAACACTCAAATAATAATAATAATAAAATGACAATTGTAATTAAACGTGACCGTATTGCTCATGAACTGGCAATGTTTCCTAGTTACACAAAACTATTTAAAATGAAATAAATTTATTATTTTTAATCAAGTGACTTCCTTAATACTTTAGAAGTAAATGGATATAGATTTATTATAAAAATAAGCCTATAGATCCCAAGTCAAGTTGGTATTGTGGTTAAGGTTGAGGGTTTATATCACACGGGCTTAGGGTTCTAGCACCCGTGCTGACGAAGCTGTTTTTTTTTTTTTGTAAAATTATACTTTGAAATATTTTTTATGTTATTGTCGGTTATTAATTCATCACAAATATTATTTTAGAAGATAAAAAAAATTATGTGCACTTATCAATGATGTAAGTTATCATTTGTAATATTACAAATATATGTTTTGCAGATTTTACAAGATAACGGTTTGTAGTTTTAGAAAGGATTTTCTTGACAACTGGGTTTCTAAGTGTTTTCTTGTAAGAGTACAAAATATTTTGTTATAGTGCATATACGTGACCTATTAATGCTCAGTTGTGAACCAATAGGTTCGAAAACGTAGCTGTCAGTTATTGTGCACACGGCCTATTTTCTGTAGTTACCTACTGCTTTCAATTGTGAACCCAACTTAAGTGTTAAATCTTACAGCGGTTTCACGTAGGCGATAGAAATGTGCTACTTGTTCTGACAAAAAAATGGCATCAAGAGTTGGTAATTGGAGCTGAGAATTTTTTCGAATTTCTCAGCACATCGTGGTTATTTACAACTTTTCAGAAGCTTTGCTGATGATCTGCTTTCAGGGTATTCCTCCGCTTATGCAAATCAAGCTAAACTAGGTCTAGACAATTACACAAAAAGGACATAGCACGGCAGTTAAATAACATTTTTCATGAGAACTATTTAATATTTGGCATAAATGATATAACATAATTTGAATGCAAACTATAAGTAAAATATAAATTAAACCAAAAATAAACCTTCTTTACGTGGAGTCTTTTTCACTTATTCGAGCAGTTGCATTTGACTTCGAATCAGTGATTTTCCAATTATTCGAATTTGGAGTGTGACATTTCGAAACATGGGGTGACTTTTCAAAGGTTTGATTGAAAATGTTTTATGATACCGCGACTAGACTTTGTAGTCCTTCCGTTAAATGTAAACATTAGTGTTGACAGACACCTCATAGCTTGTGTATGTACATATTTGTTGATTAAGTTAAACTGTGAATGGCGTTAGCAAAAATTAAATGTTAATGTCCCGCTCATTTTTAATGTAACGCGTAGAATCATAACGAAACTGACTTTGCCTGCTACTAACTAATTGTTACAAAAATAAACTCAGCAAAATCGCGGAAAACCATTACGAGAAAACTTCGTAAAATTAAATTTAGCTTGTTATTTTTTCGATTGAACTTGCGGGAAAACGTCATCGAACTTTCGGTGAATTCGCGGAATCTATCAGTTAATGTCTTGGTTAGATATTGCGTATTTCAGGATAACAAAGCGAGATAATGGGGGAAAAAGTTAAATGTATTTTATGTCAGTGTATAAACGTGTGAAAAAAAATCGTTTTATAAAATTAAAAAGTTTTGTCCTGGTGTTGGATTTGAAGAGATGTCAAAGATTTGTAGACCGTGGACTACTGCCACTGTCCTAATTTTCCTAGTAAAACCAGTTGACTACTTAGTATATTCAGGTTACTATCAACAACATGTAAAAAGTAACTTAGTAACTTATCTCTAGTAGTAATGTTTGAGTGTTTGAAGTTTTCTGCTACGGGCGGCTTATGCTAAACTTACTGACGCTTGAAGGGATAGACTTAAGTCGAGGAAATATCTTATCTACCCCAAAAACAAATGTTTTTTTTTTATCACAGCGGCAAATAAATCTTCGTGTATCTTCGGCAATGCTCGTCCGCGAAAACCCGAGAGGGAAAGAAACCAGAACGGTCGCGAATGTTGTATGCGCGGGGCTCAGTTCCGTGAATGCCATCACGGACCGCGTTAACGCAATTATATTAAACGTGCATTTCCGTAAACGTTTCCGTGAATAGCACGGCGTATTTATCAATGTGTTACGTCATAGAACTAGCTTTCGTAACCCGCTAACGACACTTTTGCAAGTACTTGACGACAGTGTTTGCATCACTACCTATTTAAGATGTATGTGGTCTTACTGCTAGCTTCCACTGTGCTGTGAAAATGTCTAAGGTAGTTTTTCGCTAGCCAGCTGTCGTGTCAGTGTGAGGATTTTCTCCACGCAGATAAGTTACGGGATTGTGTCATTCTATCGTCGGCTGCTTGCGATTGGCGAGGAAGCAGCTCAGCCACGTCAAATACGCATTGCCGCAGCGAAACGCTATGGTGGGTCGGAAGAAGTATTTTTAACTCGCTTAGAAGTACAAAGCAGTGTTTACGTGTTTTGATAAGGCGAGACCGGAAAATGTCGCCTACGTACTCGTGTCGATGCTAGTTAATTTAATTTATTTTACTGTTCGTATGGCATGATATTGTTACTGGACCACAATTCATTTAATATGCTTTGGTTCACAATTCGCCAGAAATAAAAGTATAACAATAAAAAAACAGATTATGTACAATTTTGTCAAATTATGGGAAGCTATCTCACTGTCAGAAAACCAATCAATAAATCAAAGCGTCTACGGTGTATAAAATACTATGAAGTAACTTACGGGTAATTGACCCCGCAAAATTTTCAATATCTTCTGATACCGCATACAGTGTAAAAACGTTTTCGTACTTTTACAAGAAAAGACCTTGGAAACCCAGTTGCCAAGAAAATCATTTGTAGAAACACAATTAGTTTTCATGTAAAATCTGCAAAACGTATATTTGTAATATTACATATGATAGGCTGTGTTACGTCTTACGTTATTGAGAAGTGGACGTAAGAAGTTTTTTCTTCTTTCAAACAATTGTGATTAATTATTAACAGATAATAGGGGAAAAAATTATTAAAAAATACAATTCACGAAAAAAAAAACCAAGTTACACAATGCTACCACACTAACTTCGCGTTTTAATCGCACATCCTTAACAACAAAACCAACTTGACATTACAAATTTAAGATTACATTTTCTTCTGAATATAGTAATGAATACCTGCAAAATGTTAGTGCCGTTATTAGGTTAAGAAGATTGAGGAAAGCATTTATTTAATTGTAAGGGTTCTGTGTAGATATACATTAACAGTTCATGAGTAAAGACCAGAAATTCGCAAGTTTAATGACCTGCAGGTTAGACTCTACAGTCTTATATACTAATATGACGATATGAACTGCACATTGGTTGTCTGCTGTCACAGTAGAAGGTGACGATCGGGCCAACCTTCTCCNCGGTTAAGAAGATTGAGGAAAGCATTTATTTAATTGTAAGGGTTCTGTGTAGATATACATTAACAGTTCATGAGTAAAGACCAGAAATTCGCAAGTTTAATGACCTGCAGGTTAGACTCTACAGTCTTATGTACTAATATGACGATATGAACTGCACATTGGTTGTCTGCTGTCACAGTAGAAGGTGACGATCGGGCCAACCTTCTCCAGGAGGTGTGAAACGCCGTGTTGACCAATGGTTAAAGTTTTATAAACACACGTGTTTCGAATTCTAGCTTGTCCCGAAATGAAGCCGCTAATTTTTCAGGTCTCTATTAATGAGTAATCAAGATATCCGGAAATGTCGCGGATTCACTTGGCAACAAGCTAGACTCCACAGTCCTTTGTGGACTTGAGCCTCAGTTAGTTGTTCATTGGCTGTTGCTCCAGATATACCAGTGACCAGGTAGCACGGGATCCGGTCCTTGTTTTCCCTGCAGGTTCGTTATTGGTCGAAAGTCGTCCGGGGCGTGTCTAACAAACTGCGGTTCATTAGAAGCGAAACTTCATGGTGCATGCGAATAAATTTTATTTTGTCCTTAAATTAACTCGCAAAATTTCCGGGTCTCTATTAATAGCGTCACGTGTTTTTTTTAATTGTCATCGCTTTATTATAACTGAGTTGTTAATAATTTTTTACGTTATTTAAAATTGCAATAAATATCTTTTTGCACGCAACAGCACCTAGTTTTTGCGCAAACACCTATATACAGTTTAACGTTGTCGAGTGTCCGCCATTTTGCTGGAGCTCGTGGATACACGTCAGTATAGCACAAACATTTCTTGAAGTTTGTTACAAACACGGCTTTTGTAGTGTTACAAACAAGTAATATTACAAGACAAATGTTTACAAAAAAATTGTAAAATTACAAATTATTTCTTAGTAAACACTACAAATGTTTTTGCAGTAAATGGTCGAAGGACTGAGAAGTAATATTATAGGCTATGCTGTAGGCTATTCATGGTAAAGTGAGTACTTTTAAAAACCCTCTCATGTGGAGTAATAGTCAATAAATATATGTTTTATTTTAGCCTAGACGTTAACTTTAGAGTGCGGTGGAATATACACACTGTATTTATTACTTACATGGCAATATTTATTTTTAAAAGTTGGTTAAATGATAAAAAATGGCTGAAAGTAAGAAACATCTAGGGCTTCAAAAGTGATCACTTTACGGTGAAAAGTCTTAAGCAGGGCTTCTGAAAGCTCTCAGTTAACCACTAACAGCCTACAGCTATCTAAGGCCGCTTGCCAACCGAGTGCTGTTACCGTGTTCTATGAAAATTTGTTCGGCAGACATGTTGTAATTGCGTTTGCAAACCTAGTTAGCTTCAGTGGTTACAACTCCACAACTGAATGCAGACAAAAGGTAATCTTATCCTCCAAAACACGTTTCAATAATTTTATTAATCATCGCTAGAGACCTCAATAATTCACGGATTCATTTTGGGACAAGCTAGAATTCAAAACACATGTGTTTATATAACTTTAGCCATTAGTCCACGCGGTGTTTGACACCTCCTGGACAACTGTGTCCAATTGTCGCCTTCCACTGTGACAGCAGACAACCAATGTGCAGTTGATATCAGCATATTTGTACATAGGACTGTAGAGTTTAGCCTGCAGGTCATTGAACTCACGAATTTTTCAGGTCTCTAATCATCGCTTCCAACATTTACTCATGATAAGGGACATGCAAAATTAGTTTTATTATTTCGCATCAGACTGAACTTCACAGCACTCTATGCACTAAAGCCGGCGTCGTTTCTCTATTGGCTGCTGCAAAGATGTGAAGTCACTCCCTTTCTGACTGAACTACACGTGATTGGGGCACACAATTGTGAAGTGTTCCTTTATTGATGCAGAGTCATCCAGTGTGTGTTACATTTAGTATGGTCCAATGACAAACGCATTGCAAAGCTTCATGTATTTCATGTTCAACATGTCCCCAAATAATAACACGAATTTTGCAGGTCTCTATTTATGATTCGTACATTTTTTTTTTTGTAAATTTTGATGCATCTTTCCTTATTTTGATTGCTACAGTATAACTAGTCTATTGGTTTGGATTTGAAAGGGCTTATTGAAGTCCCCTGGTGTTATGCCTAGAGCTGGAGATTTTTCGCGAAAAAATACGACTACACGGTAGATTTCAATACTATAATCACCCAACAGCAGTTTGCACATTGCCATTGGTTGCTGTCTGCTTGAGAAGGAGTTTTGATAATTGACCGGGCCACTCAGAATTCAGTAACATCGGCACGGCTCCTACGTGATTCGTGTACAGACAGTAAGCGCGTAAAAAATTGCGATTCAGCCAATCAATATAAGTAAACGACGGTACAGTGTTTTGAAATATGCCTTGTCTTGAAAAATTTTCACGAAAGTTTATTACCCCTAGTTATGTCGGAAGGCTTATCAGGTGACGGTTTATAAACTAAATTAAGACCTGACTTTAACTAACATCCTTGCCTTACGTAGTATTTGAACCCAGAATCCCCCGCACTCCAGACCAGTAGCGCACCAACTGACTGCGGCACTGGAGGTCGGCTACAGTATAACTAGGGCCAGTGACCTTTCG
Organism: Clitarchus hookeri; assembly: GCA_002778355.1. Taxonomy (NCBI): domain Eukaryota; kingdom Metazoa; phylum Arthropoda; class Insecta; order Phasmatodea; family Phasmatidae; genus Clitarchus; species Clitarchus hookeri. The sequence goes on from NQII01000158.1 coordinate 183,224, forward strand.
CGTAAAAATCGGAGCACACAATAGAATTCAATAGCATATGCACACTTCAGTTGTTGTTATACCTCCATTGGCTGCTGGTGCCTTGTCCGTCTTTGACCAAGCCACTCAGGACTTAGTAACTCCGACACTGAACCTTCGTGATTCGTGCCCAAACTGTTAACACGGGCCAGGACATTTTTTTAGCCAATCAAAAATGCTGGACGACTCTACAGTGCTTTGGTCTGTATCTTGTCTCGAAATCTTTTCGCGAAGTATCACTGCCCTTAAGTACAACTAAGGTCACGTATTTTTTGGCAAAAAAATTTGCGCGGAAGCGATACTTCAATATCATATGTGCACACTTGCAGCCTTCCTTTGGCTACTGGCCGCTTTTCTTTGTGTGAAGAGAGTCTTTTACACTAGTGAGACAATCAGAATTAAGTTTATCCGATGCTGACCGTCCATTATTCGCGGGCAGACGGATAACACGCGTAACAATTCAAGTGATCCAATCACGAAAGATGTTCCGAACGAAAGTGTTTTGGGACACAATGTTTTTGAAATCTTTTCGTGAAAAACAGGTGCCCCTATAACAAATGAGGTTTTTATTTAACCTGGAGTTTTATTTATTTCAGTGGATGCAGAAAATCCCGCCGATTTCAACCACCTTGATTTAATATTCTGGTTACTTAGCGGCAGCCGGCCGGTGCACAATGCAGAAGAAAAGTCGTTCTGGTGTCGCTGTACTGCCGCAACCCGTTTACTCTGAACAAGAAGCGACTGCGATCTGAACAAGTTTGTAGTCGAAGTAACCGTGTACAGATCTGAACATGTTTGAAGTGAAGTAGTTTTGTGTCCTATACAACAGCGGCCTAAATATCGCATCTGCGACATGGCACAAAAACATTAAGCAAATTCACGATATTTTTTTAACAATGCTATCGTTGGAGCGAGATAAGCCATATACACCCTTGATATTTTCATCTTCAGAGATCAACATTTCCGATATCGGGGTTATCGATGAGTCTTCGTTCATAAACGAGAATTTCACTTTCGATGTTACAGATGTGTGGCTGTCGATTTTAAATACAACGGGGAATCGATTTATCACATTGTTATCGATATGGTTAGCATACACTGAAGAAAAAAAATGTTGAAAAGTGGATGTCGCACGGCCTTAGCTTTCTTCATTACCTCTTCATGGTTAACTTAGAACGGTCTTTTGTTTCTTTTTTCATAAACGCAGGTTTTGTTGGCATGGAGATGCGGTCTTAAGCACATACACGTTTCCCCCTCAGCGATATATATATATATATATATATATATATATATATATANATCTAACACATAAACACTGCTACATTTACTTGTCTGCACAGTAAATGAATATTCCGTACAATTAACAACCAATTCCTTCAAATATTGATCCAAAAAAAATGTTGTAACTCTACATGCAATTTATTGTATATTTACACTGAGACACATGAAACATACTAATTATATACATATAAATCAATGATTTTAGTAAACATGAAGACTACGGTGCTTACGGTTAAAATAATGAGTAGCTGTATATTTTCACATTACAGTCTGTTGTGAATATGGTTGTAATGCTCTTGTGGTGTTACAAGAACTATATTGGTTAATATTTTCCAGTTTTAACATTTATTTAAAAAAAAAGGGAAATTTCCCCAAAGTCTACATGTGTTATACCTATATGGGCAAATATTAGCACGCATAATACTTTATTACTTCGTAGGTATTTACTTTAAGAAAACCTTGTTTCATTTAAAGGGTATTTTCACAGATATGAAACATTTCCTTGGGAAGTTAGTTAAAACTGAAGACGTGGTTTGTCTGTGCTGACAAATGGCATTTAATATATATTTTAACCCCTTAACTAACAAGTAAATTTTTCGTTCCATTTGTTGCAAAAGAGGAGATCCTTGATCCGATAAGTACTTACGAATGCCTTGTTATAACTTGCATGATCGAACCACGTAAAGAATTTCCATTGGTGTACGCCACCCGCCGTACACCAATAACAACATTTTGGTGTACTAGCAGCAAGCGGCAACCAATAGCGATGACCAGGAAAATGACATCGTCTGCATTGGTGCTAGATCCTGACCGTGTACAGCTCTGGCCATGACTTTACCTATTTTTCAACACGTCATAAGTGAACGAGTATACTCGAGATGATATGTTAAGGGGTATAATATTATTTTCTGTTATCATTAGCACGTAATTTTTGACCGTCTATAGGGCGCGTTGTAACAGTCACATTCACGAGCCTGGCGTCGCCTGTGGCAATGCAGGCAGAAAACTTCGGATTATTTTCTTTGTTAAGTTCTTGAGGCAAATAGTGATGTCTTATTTGTTTTTCAACACGTGACAGTAGGAATAGGCATATGATCCGGCTTAAAAAATCGCAATCCCATGAGAAAGCCTCGCAACTTAAAAAATTTGTATGTTACGGGAGAGACAGGCATTACATAATAACTTTGATTAATAATGCATTTTATGCCTTTTGAAACAAAACTGTTGTTTTTTATTCAGACAGGTATGCCATTTCAGCCAAATTTTAATTAAAATTTGCAATAAAACTAAGTAGTGGTTGCGTGAGAATTTCTCTCTGCTTGCAATCATATCGTTGAGTTACGATGTTTTTTGTTTGTTTGTTAATCATTTCAAAACATTTATTAAATAAGAGCATTTCGTAGTCGAGAAGCTAATTTTTTTTGTTACAATAGAGTGAAAATATTTTTCAAAGTTGGTTCTACGAGATGTTCTCAGGGGGGTAATGTTATGTGTTTTTCTATCACTTTCATATCGTCGCTTGTCCGATGGATCGATAGTATTTGTTAGGGTATGTTGCATTTTACTTGCGATAGAAGGATACACATACAACAAATGAAAATAATGTAGAATATTAAAAAAAAATTTACTTCTAAGCTAATTATCTACACTTGGATTTTGCACCAGCTTACACGATTAAAATTACCTTTCAATTGCGTGAAATCAGAGTTACTCATGCATAAGTTTGCAAATCTCTCACTCATAAAGGTAGACCTAATTATTTTGAGGAAAAAAACAGGTTCCTGGAATTTTCTCGGCATGCTATGACTACTCTATTATTTTTTATAACTTGTAAAACAATACCGCAAACCCAAGTTTTCATTCTTTGTACATTTGTGTGTAGAATTTCCTCTCTTTTTTTTTTTTTTTTTTTTTTTTTTTTTTTTTTTTTTTTTTTTTNCTCGTTTGGTATACATATGCAGCATGTGTGAAAGAAACTAGAATTTCAAAAATATCATGATTTCAGATATAGATTTTTAAAGAGTGGTAAACATGAAAAATTCAGCGGGGTCATATCTATATAAGAAATTTTTTAACTACAATAAAATGTGTATTAGTAAAAATAATGATTTACACCAAAAATATTTTATGATTACTACTAAATATAAACTTTAGTAAAAAAAAATCGACCCTATAAAATTTATTACGACAGAAACATTGTTTTACAGAAAGTACAGAAATTTTCGGCAATCATAGCAATAACCGCACTTAGTTTGTAATCGTTTACAGTTATGTTGTAATGTCAAAATAATGTTTAAAAAACTTAATATTTGAAATGGTATATTTGAAAAACAATTTGTAATGAGCACAAAAACAATTTTATACAGTAAGTAGCAACCTTTTTTATTGAGAAACCTGTATGGAAGACACCTGCAACAAAATGGATACAGATTTACCACCAATATTCCCTACGTCATAAAACCAACAAAATTCCACACCGCACTCAGTTCACATTAAATGCTTAACAACGATGACAAACATTAAAATTTCTTAGGCACTTCTGAAGCTGCTTTCAAAATGTTGCCAAATTACTTCAAGGCAAACGTTCGATTGAGAAGAATCAATGTGGAACAATCAGCAGCAAACAAGTAAACAAATTTAGCAACAAAGTGGGATATATTTATTCGTTTGTCGTATAAAAAAGAGATGCCCTTATTTGCAGGTACTGATTGTAAAAAGAATCTCATGAATTATTCAAACGAATGCCACCACATTAACTAGAGTACGTACTGTGTAGCCTCGTATGCGCGAATAAGTTGTTATTTGCGTAATGACTTAATCTTATTCAAGTTGTTTTTTAGTATCATTGTTTTCCAGTATGATTTTTTTGGCTAAGTTAAACAATAACATTTTATTTATACAGCGGGTAACTTTTTTTAACTATTTCCTATTCGTAAGTAAGACAGTTTTTATTTCTTAGCGTTAAAAGGGTTTTTTAAAAATATATTTCAGCATACCGAGCCACATAGGCGTGCTGTTGGCGTGTATTTGAAGACGATATTTACCGAGTTAAGGCCATAAACCCACTGTGGTTGTGTGTCCGTGTGTGAAATATTATCAGTAATCTCTACAGTTTAATGCGTTATATGGAACTATACGAAATCATTAAAAGTCTAATACGAAGAAACACAGATCGTATGAACCAACGGAAGCATAGCTATAAACATATACGGTTTTTAAAGCAGTGCATTTATATACAGTAACTCCCACAAAGATGGAACTAGGGATATCTTGGGGAAAAGAATAATACGCTAACCTCTCTGCTAATCCATGGCACTGTGGAACATATACACTGAAGAGCCACAAAAACTGGCACACCTGCCTAATATCGTGTAGGGCCCCCGCGTTCACGCAGAAATGCCGCAAGACGACGTGGCATGGACCCGACTAATGTCTGAAGGTTTGCAGGAGGCATTGAAATCTGTGCCAGTTTGAGAAAGTGTTGCACGTCTGTCACGTTTAATGATTCTCGTCAGTCGTCGTTTGTCCCGTTCGTTCACGATCTTTTTCCGGCCACAGCAATGTCGAAGATTTGATATTTTACCGGATTCCCCGAAATTCACGGTACACTCGTGAAATGGTCATACGCGAAAATCCAAATGTTATCGTTACCTCGGAGATGCTATGTCCCATCTCTCGTGCGCCGACTATAACAACACATTAAAACTCACTTATATCTTGATAACCTGACATTGTAGCAGCAGTGACCGATCTAGCAACTTCGCCAGACGCTTTTTGTCTTATATAGGCACTGCCGACCGCATCGCGTTACTCTGATTGGTTCCATTCCTCTGTTATTTGCATGCGCACGCCTATACCAGTTTTTTTTGGCTCTTCAGTGTATATTGTTAACGATAAACATATTTATTNTAGACAGATTCACCACCTTGGCAAAGGATTACTAGTAAGGAAAAAAATTCAGTGTGAGTTGTTTTAGTATGAAACAGTAGGTACTTATTTTCGCAGGCAATCGTTGATCTAATGTTGTTAAAATTATAAAGTGCAAACGGATAGCACGGCACGTTATTTCGGTGGCATCGTTGACAGCAAACCATCACTGCTCTTTGCCCTCTGTTAAAAAAATGAGTTTACATATAGGCTTTCAAATGTTAGGTGCACTTCAAATTAACTAATGGAATCTTTCTTCTGAAATGGATTTTAAATCTAAGAAGAATATGAAACACGACAAGCAAATCTAGGTTAACTTGCGCGAGCAGTTGTCGTATAAAACAAATTTTAATTATTTAAGCGGTTCGTCGAAGGCCCTTTCTAATTCGTGTCTTAGAGTAGAAGGGTTTCATGTCCGGGCGATAAGTATTAAAGCCGAGAAAGATTGCCGATACATAAGGACACATGAATAACGCGAAAATATTTTCGCACCCGCTATACTTCAATGGCCTACTATGGTGCGCTAGGAGTTTTATGTTGCTTATCGGCACCGTGTCTCTGTGAGAACAAAATTTTTTTACTTGACTTGCCAATGAGAATTGAGGTACTCCGATACTGTACATCTGTGATTCGCAAGCAGACACCTTAGACGCGTACAAGCTAGATCATCCAATCACGAATGTGGTACTAAGGTCAAGTGTTATGAAATACAACCGGTTGTGAAATATTTTCGCGAAAGACGGGTGTCCCTACTGGGAAAGCAGTTATACCTTGGGGGCAGTGATATTTCGCAAAAAGATTTAGAGACAAGATACAGGCCAAAGCACTGTAGGTTCGTCCAGTTTCTTTGGTTGGCTGAAAAAGTGTCCTGGCCCGTGTTAACCGTTTGCACACGAATCGCGAAGGTTCAGTGTCGGAGTTACTTAGTCCTGAGTGGCTTGGTCTTAGACTGACACGCCACCAGCAGACAATGAAGGTATAACAACAGCTGACGTGTGGATATAGCATTGAACCCTACTGTGTGCTCAGATTTTTACGCCAAAGTTCACTGGCCCTGGTTATACCTACACACAAGTACGTCTCACATACCATTGCGTGTTTCTGTATCGTACTTTCAAAACTTCAGCGCGTTTAAAAGACGGAAAGGAAAATAAAAGAACGTAGTGAAACGTCGTAAAGCCCATATGTCCCGATAATTTTTTTTTTTATAATTTGAAAGACAGTTATATAAGGTTGACATAAATGTAAATATTTGTAGTCAAATTATTGTTGTTTTCAAAATATAGCACCGAAATGTCGAACATTTCGGAAAATGGCTGCCCAAGTTTATAAATGTTCCTTTGCCAAATAAATCACATCTCTTGTGATCTATATAATATACATAACATAATAATTAAATATCAAGGTATTTATAAATCATTACTTGGTAACACGCATCATGATTATATTTTAAAATACGAATTGTTTTTTTTTTGGCAACGCCTTTTTATTGATTTAAGAGAGACAAATAAATATTAATAATATAATTTTCTCTCGGACGAATTTTCAAAAGTTGGGAAAAAAAATCAATTCATATTAAAAAATATATTCAGGATGCCAGTGCCCGAGCACTGATTGTTAAATATTCTTGATGTATAAATAATATGTTCTGTATATGAAATATATCACGTGACGTGCTATTTATTTGGCAAAGTTAAATAGGAGCATAGAAATTTAGGCTCCCATATTCCGATATTTTCGACTTTTGTTTGCTTTATTTTGAAAACGATAAATAATTGACAACAAATATTTGCATTTACGTGGACCCTACATAAATCTCTTCCAGGTAATGAAATAAAAAATTATCGTAAAACATGTTGTTAAATCTATCATTCACAATGTCCTCTGTATGAGACGTTGCATATGAGTGGCTTTAATGGTCTGCAATGTACACAGCAGAACATACCGTCCAATGAGAAAGGTTCTCTACGTGTGGGAGACGTCTTTCGCTGTTGAAACTAAACACTCCGTAGCCGTATAAACCGCTGCTGCCATAAAGATAAAGCACGGACAGTTTTGAATCGGTTCAGATTTTATGACGAAACGTCGTATCGATATCAGTATAGATCCGAAGAAAACCATTTTGTCAGTTGCAACGCCTAGGATTACAGATGTACCTGTGACTGAAAAGGGTTAAGCCCGCGTAGGGGCGAAGTTCGCGTGCTGCGACGGGAGCACGCAGTAAAAATGATGCGGGCGAAGCTTCCACGCGGCAGTAATTCCATCGGCTTACGACGCCTTTGTTCTGGAGCCCGTACAAGCGCGGATGTAAGGTGTTCGCGCCTGTCAACGGAGGCGTCGAAAGGTCGCTTTTCCACGAGGTTGTAAGTAGTTGGTGACGTGGGGGCCCCGCCACGCAGCACGCCTACCTACGTGCGTGGAAAAAAATAAATAAACTGCGCGTGCATTTCGCAGGAGTGGAGACCGTAATGATCTACAACTGAAATTTTACATACTGAGAATTCATTTCAAAAACTTCTTCGGAGCGCTGACATATATCGCAAATTAGGAATAATTAACAGTTTTAAGTCAAAGAAATCCACTCGCAAATAATTAGGATTAATAAAATTCCTTGGTTTCCATGACCTGTATGCTAGACTCCATGATTCTTTACAATAGTCGAACATCAGATGTTTGTTCATTGGCTGTTGCCCCAGTGTTACCTCACTTTTGACAGTATGGGATTCGCTTCTTGTTCCCTTGCAAGTTAACTATTGGCGTGGGGTCGTCCGGGGTGTGTCTAATAAACTCAGATCCAATTGCAAAAATTACTTCAGTGTACACACGGTTGAAATCTATCTTTTCCTGAATTGAATTCGCTAATTTGTTCTTTCTTTTTAATAATTAATAACATCTGAGCTCTCATTTAGTCTGGTGGAGGAGTTTACACCGGTTCGCAGAAGAATTTACATGCTTAAACGGTCTGCATTCAGAAAACATTTACTGGCTTTCAAGACAAGCCCGAATTGTGTCACTTATAGGGCCAGTGACTTTTTTGTGTAAAAATCGGAGCACACAGTAGACTTCAATACTATATACACACCTCAGCTGTTGTTATACCTCCATTGGCTGCTGGTGCCAAGTCCGTCTTTAACCAAGCCACTCAGGACTAAGTAACTCCGATACTGAACCTTCGTGATTCGTGCGCAAACTGTTAACACGGGCCAGAACATTGTTTAGCCAATAAAGAAGCTGGACGACCCTAAAGTGCTTTGGAGTGTGTCTTGCCTCGAAATATTTTAGCAAAATGACACTGCCCGTTCTTATAACCATCATGTTAGGAACGCCATTTATGTTGGCGTCTATTTTTCAGTCTTACCACTGTCCTGTTGATTCTCACAGTACTCGAAATGCTTACTGCAATGAATTAAGTTAATTACTGGCTTGGTTGCCAGTCAATGGAGTATTGAGCTATTTATCTCCCAATCAAACATATTTTCATTAGTAACAGGCAATAAAATCTAAATCACTTATTTCAATTGTTAAAAAATATTTATATTTTCTTCACTATGATTGTTGTTGATGTAGATGTGTAGTCCTTTTAAGAGTCTGACAAGCATTAAAGAAACAGTTGAAACTACATCCATGCGATTTCTTTGTCAGTGGCAGAAACATTTTCTTTTTCAATGTAACCCAAGTAACACTGTGTCAATTTCATAGGTCTGATTTAGTTTATGGTTTCAGGTGTTGCATACGAGAAATATTGTAAAGACTGGTGTACTTTAAGCAGACGCAGCACTTATGTGCTTATCACAAACAATAAGCTGCATGCTTTGTGTTCGCCCGTAGAAATAAGGACTATTCACAACCTGGAACAGTCACACGGTTTACAAATCAGTTGCTCGCAGGAAAAAAAATTCACTGGGTGTTGAGGCAAGTATCGTAAGAGCACCGTCCGAATACAACTTTCCTGTGCGTTACGTAGGCACAAACAATTTTGTACACTGGGTGTGAATGGGTCAAAGACCTTCCCAATAATGTATATTTTACGCTGCGCATTTGACAATTTTAAACTCACTCCAGCTGCAATAAAAAATACTTTTGTTGAGACCAAAACAATTTTGCATGTAGCGACTTAACTATTTGTTCGACGTATACCCCACAAAAGATTTTACGGCTCAAACAAAATATTTTTGTCGTACAAGTATTTAGTGGCATCCGCAACAGAATTTTGCTGTCAGCGGTAAATTCAGCACGTAGGTAGGCAACAACAAGAGATGATGGGAAATCGCGAAAAATATTTTGAACCAGCATATTATCTATAACACTCTAGCTAGTTTATTCTTCCATGATTAGACGAACAAGGTTTTGAATCGGCTAAGTTGTTCGCAGAACAATCACGAACGTTCTGCCTTAGAGTAACAGAATTCTCATTGGCCCAGTGAAATAGGGTGGTAGTTTATATATGCAGGACAGCTAATAACTAAAGAAAACTGTTGGACATGTGTACAGTACGTTGAATCCTAGCAAACTGCCAACTTTTCCCTCGATAAACCATCGTCTCTAGGAATAACGTGTCCGTTAGTGTAGTCGCAACAAAAACGTTATGATTCTAGTAGCAATACTGGAAGGGGGAGCGCACTAAAGTGTTTTGAGGGTTTCGGGGTTTGGGAGGTGCAGGTAACGTTCAACAATCACTAAAAACCGAAAGGAAGTTGGCCGTACCAGGAATTGAACCCGGGCCTTCTCGAACGCAAGTTCTGTGTGTTATCACCACGATACCTCACTCGGGTTTGAAATCCGTGCCTTAAGCAGGCAGGTATCACAGATCGAACAAGTGGCGCCCGTTCCAAGGCCTCAACACGTCCCTTCACGGAAAGTTTATTTTCTAGAATAATTTGTGTGTAACGTTTTCTTGCTTGAAATAAAGGCCATTATGTAATCCATCCAAATTTCTTAAGAATATCCATCGTGAATTAGTCCATGTCTTGATGCAAGGGCGCGAACACGGAGAAATATGGCGTCGTGGCCAGACAGAAGGTGGCCACTTCCAATGCGCCAGTGCGCATGCGCAGAATAATCACGGATGTAGTTATGCAGTCGCAGCAAATGGTTTTCCTGCGGACAAAACTAATGCTGTTGCTGCTAACTAAATATTTGGTGGCACTCGATAAAAGGTTTATTTATCTTTCAATAAACAAGTATGTCAGTGAGCGGGAAATGGCTTTAGTGCATATCAATCTACGTGTTGTGCAATGCATTCGGATTTTCACTTACAACGAAATTTTGCCTTGGAAAGCATGAATAAATAGTTTTGTAACTAATAAATTTTTTCTTTCAGTGTCATTAATTTTAAGCTGCACATTTACCGCATGTTCGCTTAGAATGTTTGTTCTTCCATTTTTAGCTTAGTGATACGAAATTATGTTAAGTTCAATAACCTGTGTAAGGCAACAACGTCTTCTACGGCACGTGAAATGCCTGATGTTTGAACACGATGCTATGCGTCTGCAAGTGTTACAAGTCCTTTCAACAATGCCAATTCGAACATTCTAATGTAGATATTTTATTTTAAGGGCGATAAGTGAAAAATAGTTAATTATTTATTGCACCGTGTTTTCAACTACATTTATTTCGATGCCGTGTATTTCATCGATTTTTTGGCCTTAAAATTATCTTACAAAGCCAGTGATAGGAAATATGTGGTATGATAACCAAAGCTGAAGTTAAAATATATTCACAAAACATTTCTAATTATTATTGGTGCTAGTTTCTTTCTAAAACGTGCCACCCTCAATTTGGGCGATAACGTTTTTACCAATTTGCTTAAACGTATCTTCCGGGCAGAGTTATTTTGCAGGATTAAGTCTTTAAAACATATTTTCGGTCATTCATGTGACTGTTAGAGAACACGTTCCTAAAGTGGACGTAACAGACCGACTAGATGAACAAGTAGTATGTATTTAATTCGTCATATTTGGGATTATTGCAATATATCGATATAAGTGCTCTAAATTTATTTCGCTATTTTCTTGGTTAAAATTTTTCAAGAAGAATACATTAAAAAAGAAAAAATTAAACACAATCTAATTCACGTAGTCAGTATGTCGTAAAATTGGCCATCGAAAATGTGTACGTAATTATAATGATTTTTTTTTTTACTCGACATAATAACGTACACCCAAGTCTTACGAATGTGTTTACTATTCAGCTTTTCTTAACTTAAAACGGCGTGCACGATTTATTTTTATACATCGCTCTATCTAAAAAAATCTCTCGGTATATATTATGTCAATATTGTACATTTGCAAATTAATTTCAACACCAACATAATGTAATTACATATTTTATAATTTTCTGAAAAATCCATGTACTATTCAATTTTAAAACAGGTTTAAAAATGCACTATAATACATCTCACTTCAAAAATTTTAATACAAAATTTAAAAACATGCGGCAATTTGTGTGTCCCATATCTGGGTATGATAATACAGTCTCAAAGAACAGAAAACTGGACTAGAAGGCTCATTTAGCTTCCTCAGAATTATATAACTGACTTTCGCGTTTCTGTTAAGATTTAATTTAGCATTTCTTTGTTGCAGAAAGTTTAAGTAGGAATAGGTAACCATATGTGAGCCCATTACTTCGTCGCGCATACTTAGTCTGTAATATGTACTAACTTTAGACATTTTATTTGCATCCTGATTTCTCATCCGAATGTTTGAAGACGCCTTTTTCAAGGCTTCCTAGAATAAAAAATTAGGAATATCTTAATATACAACAACTGTAACAAAATATCTTATTACAGGGGAAATATATTATGACTACACAGTTTAAAAATGCTTAAAAATATTTCATCATGAAAAGTGGCAATACAATGTTGACGTTAGCACATATCCAAATATTTCGTGAGGATTTTTCAAGCAAAGTAGTTTTAAAGAAGAAGAAATAAAACCCTTTATGTTGGTAGTTTCTGTGACTATGTGTGCTTCAATTAAACCTTATTAATGAACACAACTGTTGTTTTCATCTTCCTTACACGTGGGAAGTATATTTTAGTACATTTCTTCAACTATCTTTTAAATTAGAATTTGTTTACGTCTTCGAAATAAATTCTATTTCTATAATACCTTTCAACACTAATAGTTTGATGTTAGTAAATATTTAAAAGTTATATTATAAAACAACTATATTGTAGACAGTTCTTAATGTAGGAAAGGTCAATAAATACTGCCTTGTATTTTATTTAACGTTATGTATTTCTATCGAAATAATCACGTAATCTATAAAATCACATATATCTTGAATGACCTACGCCTTAATCAATTTAAGTGAAAGTTATCTTTTTTCAAAGGATTGCTACATTATAATCTGAAATGTCTCAAGGTTAATAGATTATATACCAATCAGATTACGTTGAAATTTTTTCTTCGTTATTCCATTAATAGACAGCAATTTTTGTTAAACCTGTGTTCCTGAACATCCTGAATACACCAAATTATGTGGTGACACAAATAACTTTTTTTCTTTACAATTAAATATAATTATTAAATATTTCTTTATTGGAAACTTGTATCTGCTCAAAACCGTAAGATACGATTCATGGGCTTGTTTTTAAGCTGCGTACAAATAACAGCCTAATTTATGGCTTTGAGTAAGTTTAATAGCTAAAACTGTTTTCATAAAAATGCACAAATAATTTTAGCACTACCGAAATGATTGTCAGCGCGTAAAATGTTGTTAATTAAAAAAATAATAACGTCAAGTTGCAGCAAAGTGAGAAAAAATACGTGACTTTGCCAGAATTTTTTATTTATATTTCTGTAAGTATGTGTTACGTAGATCATTTTGTTGGCTAAAACAGTTGAAATTATTCATTTGCAGGTATAATGCGTTGGAGTTTTGGCCCAGGCATTTACTACGACCTTATGCAAACTCTGAAATAATACAAACAAATACGGCGCGTGGTCAGAGTGTGCGAGAGAGCGTCGGCGAGTATACAAGTCCGTGCTCGCTCTGTGCTCTCGCTCTCTCGCGCTCTCTCCGACAAATTGAGACGGCCGGAGAGCGCTCTCTGAGCCATACGAGACACGGCCTTAGAACAGGAATGTTCGGCACAAATTTATATTTATTATCGCACTATGACATGGCAGGGTCGCCACTGAAAGTTCCATACAGACCAGTAGACGCGAGAAAGACGGCATGCCATTTTCAGTGCCTTGCACGTAAAGGCTACCAGACATTATGATGTGCATTTCTAGGTCACCCTTAGCGCCATCACTCTTCTAGGCGTTGGAGACGCAAAATGCCTCCAGCTAAACGACGTCCTTAAGATAAACTAGAGATAAAAGTTTACTAATAGTAGAAACCCTATCTACCTTGTTATAATTAGACACCTGAAAAATTCGCGGATTCATTTCGGGACAAGCTAGAATTCGAAACACGTGAGTTTATAGAACTTCAGCCATTGGTTCACATGGCGTTTGACACCTCCTGAAGAATATTGGCCCAATCGTCACCTTCTACTGTGACAGCAGACAACCAATTTGCAGTTGATATCGGCATATTAGTACATAAGACTGGAGAAACTAGCCTGCAGGTCATTGAACTCGCGAATTTTTCTGATCTCTAGTTATAATTTTGTAATAGACTAGGCGTCATAAAAAAAAAGTCAGCTTCATCTCTTTCATTGGACCATCGCTCATCCGGCATGCCATGCAAGACTCAACACCAATAGTAAACATTTACCACTATGGTGGCCTTCATGTCGTTTGGTCGAGTCGAACAGGTGACTGTGGCAGCGGCCAATGAGACAATGAGATCTGCTTAAGTAAGTTTATAGTTCCGGTTTATAACGGAAAAAGTCAGGGTTTCGTAGGAATTGGCTGTATGAACCGGGAACTAGTTAGTGCCTTGGAGAAAAAAATTTTCACTGTAAATTCAGCGGGAATCGTTATTGATACAGCTGATTTCCACTGCGTTCTTGTCCCTATCATTTTAAGAGCGTTGGTCACCGAAAAAATTCATTATTATGTATTTGTTCTAAATACTACTCAACTTAAAGACATTACCTACAATTACTACTTCCCAGAATGCCAAAATGCAATAATCATACTTCTAGTGTTTTTGTGAAGAAAATATATTAAATACTAACTCAATTACCGAAAATTCACGTCGAAATGAGTAACCATGAGTTACTTCAAGAAATATTTCAAGTCACGGTACGAAATGTGTTTCAATTTAAATAATTGTTAAAATTAGGATTCTCTTCTTTTTTTTTTTGTAACTTAAGCAGTATATTAGTGTTTGTGAAGTAGTTTTTTTTTGTTAAGTATGCCTTAAAATGAATTATCCATTTCAGCAGTACTTCAGTTTACGATTTCAGGTTTTGCAAACAAAAAAATTTATGATACGTGCTGTACTTAAGTCGACACAACACTTGTTTCTTTGTCGCAGCCAATGAGCTGTAGGCTATACACATGTCCGGCTGCAGTAATATGAACCAGTTATGACCTAGACCAGATAGATGATTTACGAATAATTTACCCACAGTTGAGATCCTTGGTCGTTGTGGTTCGCAGTGTGCAGTACAGACCAAAAAGTACCTACAAGTGCGTAATGAACACAATTGTGTACACTGGGCCTGGTGGTATATGACATGATCATTCCGTCACCAATGTCAAATTTTCTGTAAGAGTTTGTGTTTATTTTATTTGTACTTCCCAAAAAACAATAACATTTTGATTTCGACTTGCAATTATTTAAAAAAATGTACTGTCTGAAATATTTTTTACACGAGGAAATAGCACTTGTTAGCAATGCGAACAAGTTGAGTGGTATTTCGTACAAAATACAAAATAACTAATGGTGTCTGCAGCCTGCGAGTTTCGGCTATGGACAGAACAACTGTCGACTTTGGAGCTGGAGCAAGCGCTCACATCTCCGAGAGGGAAGTCTCGGCAAACGAGACTTGCGTGCCGGGTCGTGTTTTGTCAAACGTCCACCCCTTTAAAACAGAAGGATTACATTTTTTTTTCCTCTCGCCCCCGCGTAAATGCGGGAACGCGACGGAACTTAGTTCGTCAATTAAGTGACGTAACGCCCGGGAAGCAGAATGTGTCCCACGCAAATGTACTGCGGAAGACCAGCCTGACTTCTCTGCGGGCGCCGATCTAGCACTTGTGAGCGCAGACGACGTGGCAATTACGTTGAGGTTAGGACGCATTTGCAGATACGAGAGAAGCCAGAAGCGATTCGCATGTGGCCACAAGTTCTGCTGTACTATGCGTTTATTTCAGGGGCTGCGGTGGTGTAGTGGTCGGACTACTCGCTACTCGCCTCCTACCTAAGCGAACCGGCTTCGATTACCGGCGGAGTCACTCCCGTATTTTCGAAGGCGGGAATCGTGCCGGAGGAAGCCGCTGGTCGGCGGGTTTTCTCGGTGTTCTCCCGTTTCCCCCTCCCCATTCCAGTGCTGCTCCAGTTCCACCGCTGTTTCGCCCTCGTTGGCTCCCAAGACCTCGTCACTACGTGCAAAGTCTCTCCACCGCCAGTTGCACTCTTTAAAAAAAAACCCATGCATAGCTTTCTGTACGGCAAAGAAAACCATTTATTTGGGGCTGTTTTGTTCACAGAAACACAATGTATAGAGACCTGAAAAATTCGCATGTTCAATGACCCGCAGACAAGACTGCATAGACGTAAGTATAAACAACCCAGTACTAATTGCACATTGGTTGTCTGCTGTCACAGTGGAAGGCGACGATTAGGTCGGCGTTCTCCAGGTGGTGTCAAACACCGTGTGGACTAATGGCTAAGGTTATTAAAACACACGTGAATTTTGTGAAATTTTCTTTACGGTCTAACGGACATTACCACAAAAGCGTCTGCTGAGCTACTGTAACGACAAAGCAAGATTATCATAGTCATTCCTATATAGATCAAACAAAAATTATGTTTGTGTGCGAGACTACTTCGCAGTTGTTCGTATTTAAACAAATTTCTCTTTGCGGCAACAAATTATGTGTTGCAGCTAAGAAAGCGTTTTTACAGTGTGACAGCCCAGCCAGTAAGGAATATTTCGTAGCATGCAGTAGCCAATCAGATGCAAGGCACATTGACCATGCCTCGCGCCGCCAACCAGGGAATAGACACGCTGATATCTAAGGTGCCGCCTCGCTGTTTCGCTTCTGTGCTCTCTCCTATTCTGCGGCTTGATCGTGTCAGCTGTAAAGCGAGAAACTAGGCCGCATGTTAATATTTTCGCAAAAAAATGTGGCCCTACCGCTTCATAAACAACAAATGCAATAGAAAAGAAAATCCTACACCCCGTAAAAATAACTTCTGTATTCTAACATAGAATTATTTTGAAATAGTTGCTGATAATTTTTTTTTGTCCCTCAAGGGAATCAGAGCGAATTTTGTGAAATTTTGATTTGGAGCGTGTAAAATTAATACTTAATTTTAACAAGCAAGTGTTACGGACCACAAGTTTATTATAAGCATGGAGCTTATAAACAATTTTGTGTCTTTCATAAAATTATGCGTTGAAAATATTCAACATTTTAGCTGCAGTGTTACAAGAAAATCTTTGGCAGCTATGTTTCCAAATAAGAAAAACGCACTAAAATCTTTACTCTGTAACTTACGGGATATTCGATGAAATTGTGTCCGCAATTTAACGAAAAATGTTTCGTTATTTTATGGTAATCACTTCTAGCATAGTAAATTGGGGGGTTTTTTTTTTGTATTTTTACAAGAAATTCTTAAGTTACTATTCTCCAAATATATTTTTTGTAACATTACAGANGCTAAAATCTTTACTCTGTAACTTACGGGATATTCGATGAAATTGTGTCCGCAATTTAACGAAAAATGTTTCGTTATTTTATGGTAATCACTTCTAGCATAGTAAATTGGGGGTTTTTTTTTTGTATTTTTACAAGAAATTCTTAAGTTACTATTCTCCAAATATATTTTTTGTAACATTACAGACCAATTAGAACAAACATCACAAAACCTTAGTGAGAAATGTTTGAAAATAAAGTTAAATTTTAACAAGCATTTGTTGTAGACCTAAAGTTTGTTGTTAACTTTGAGCTAAATAAAAGTGTTGTATGTTTTCTAAAACATCGTGTTTTAAATATACAATATTTCAGCTATATAGAGGTACAAGGAAAATGTTTACAACCAGTTTCCAAGAAATAATTTTGGACAAGTACACAAAAAATTTTCTGCGTGGATGGATACGACGGGCCAGATGTGATAATGTCAAACCATGTGATAAATAAAGTTGAAGTCAAAATGAAAATAGGTTTATTGACGTGAGTACCCCCGAACCCGAGCTAAGATGCCACGGAAAAAGTTCCGTGTGTCGGGGTATCTCCGCGGGCGCCGCAGCGGAACAGTTCCAACGAAACAAAGGACACTTTCCACGTCGTTCCGTTGGGAAAAAGCGAAGTTTTCTGCGCGGGTCAGGACATTCGCATGGCCCACGCGTATACCATAAAGATTAAACGTTGGCACGAAAGTTATGTAGCGTAATCTATCACCCGAAAACAGTTGATTAAAAAAAAATTCGTTAACTCAAATTAGTCTAGCGGCTCACGAACGCGCCGTACGTTACTGTTTATTTGTTATTTCTAAAGCCAACTAGATAAGTTTATGAGGTATTCGGCCACCATATTTTGGCTTGTGTCAAAATCGTTACCCACATTTTCCTTTTCATTTTTTTTTTGTGTGTTACGGTCTTAAGTATCTTCAGTAATACAAAAACATATTTCACTTTCAAACACCACTTCATATAAGTTCCGTGCATTTGCAGATACATTTTCCATTATTACAGGAACTTTACGGAAAGCTCCCTCCGTTAATGTAGACTTATATTATTGACAGAACATTTGGTGGTAGTTCCTGCTAGCACGTTGTTTTTAACGATAAAAGTATTAAATAGTTTAACCAGCATTCATCGAGGTTTTGAGAGTCGATGAGGGTGAAGCGAGCAGCGCCGGAATTCAAGGGCTGGGGAAACCGAGAAAACCCACCTACCAGCGGCAGGGCTTGGCACGATTACCACATGCGAAAATTCGGGAGTTACCCCGCCGGGAATCGAACCCGGTTCTGCTTGGTGATAGGCAAGTGGTCTAACCACTGCACCACCACGGCCGCCTCTGAAGTTGGAGACACGATAGCTCACACGCCGGAGAAATAGCATTTCATCTCCTGTTTGTATAGACGCCATACTTAACTTGCCTTCTTATAACCCTGATAGCAACAGCAATAAAGTCGCCTTCTGCTATGTAAATTGAACCGACTACAGACGGCCGGCCCAAGTTTGTGAGTCATTAATCGGCGGCGGCTTCGATTCGTTGACCTAACACATGATAGATCTTTGAAGATCCCACTGTAGACGGATCAGCTTGCCGTTTTCAAACGGAACACGAGGCCATATCTTTGCGAACCAAGGCAAGTCTTCCAAGCAACGAATAAAATCATCGTAAAAGCGTAAAGATAATATAAAAGTTTGAGGAAATGCAGGAATTCCGAAGGAGTTACTGCACCTCATATTCCACGCGAGTTTTATATTCTAGACTGTACACTGGATTAAGACAAAAATTAGCATGCGAACACAATTTTTTTGCTTCACTTCTTCTGTGTTAAACATTCTCGTAATACGTAGTAGTATGAAATGTAGCTCGTGCGAAGCCAAGTTGTTCAGACGGCTGAAAAATATCATGAAGTAGAAAAGTATTGCAGATATTCACCAGGGAAATGTGCAAGTCCTATGACAAGTAAACTAGACAAGCCAACCTTCTATGAACTCGAACCGCAATTTGTTTGCTCTTCTAAAGTTCCTGGGAACAATCATTTCAGAAATTTAAATCTATACGAAAAACCTTTCCACTTGATACGTTACTGGCAAGTATACTTTCCTGGCGTAAAAAAAAACCGCATATTTTTGTCATTTTGGCATGTCAAAATAAGCAATGTTAGGATTTTGGGACGTACTGTACAAATAAAATAAACTAAAATATTTACAGAAATTTTGACAAGATTATCTGAAAGATACTTAGCAAAATTCATTTTACTAAAAATCTTAGACAGCTACAAATAAGAAATATGCAAAAATTTATTAATTTAATGCAATGTTTAAAAATTTCGGAAAAAAATTCATAGCTTGATTTAAATGATTTATTGAAGTAACTCATGATATCTCGTTTCGGTAATTTAGTTTTTATAACTTGTACGTCCCAAGAACATTAAAAGTGTGATTTTGACAAGTTATTCATTATAATTAAAAATACGATGTTTAATTTTTTGTATGTCAGGAGTTAGTACTTGTAAGTAATGTCTACAAGTGGAAAAGTTTTTCGTTCAGATAAAAAAACATTGAATTTCTGGTGACCAGAACCCTGGTGCTGCGGTGGTTTAGTGGTCATACCACTCGCCTCCCACATACGCGAACCGAGTTCCATTCCCAGCGAGGGCGCATTTAGGAACGATGTCGCTGGTCGGCGGGTTTTCTCAGGCATCTCCCGTTCTCCCCGGCCCTCGCATTCCAGCGCTGCTCCATACTCGCCTCGCTTCACCCTCATCGGCCATCAAGACATCGATGTCAAGAGCCACCTGAATCTGTCCACCTGTCCTTGCGTGTGACGTAAGACGGATGCGCTTCTAGACAGGTGTGACGTAACGACGAGTTTCACGCATTGCGCAGAGGTAAGGTTAATTTTACTTAGGTTAGGAACAAAACGAGTTTTTTGTATGGGACAGTTTGGCACAGGGAAAATTTACGCCGCTAGGCGCGCAGTGTTCCAAAGAGGTCACTTTAAAATAAAATGTTAATCTACGTGAATAATAAAAGATAAATATTTTACATAGTTACGAGGTTTTTTTATATTTTGTTTGTTTATTGCAATTATCTTGTGTTTTAAAGTAGATATTAGGGGGAAAATCTGGTGCACATGCGACACTAACGCTTACCCAGTGGCGAAATGTTCGGTTGCCAAACTAACAGCAATGATCTTCCTAGCCCGAGTAGAAGTCACCTTGGCAGACGTAGCGGAATACGACCTCCCGGTCGGCGAACGCCCCGTGAAGTATTAGTCGGAAGTGTTGGAAGTGGCGACGCGACGGGTAGAAGAGGTAAAAGTGGAGTGGTCACAGTTGGCAGCCACAGCCCGTCCTGGAATACACTGCGCACAGCTGATGGGACGCTCGATCCGCGCAGGTAGGCCCTCAGACCTGCCCCGCGTCTCCTCAAAGACTCGCCGCGGGACATGTGTCCGCGTATATACGTCCTGATTTATATCCACGCGGCGAGAGGACAAATTCTGGAGAGCTGCTGTTCGCAGCACGTCGACCGTAGTGCGAGATGAATCGCGTCCCTCGCAGACGATCCGCGAAGCGAAGAAGGTGGATGGCACCTTCCCATCGCTTCGTGGTGGTTCTCGAGCACCCCCCCCCCTCCCTTACCATCATCACGCCCGCCATCTTGCGGTCGAAATAACGGCGAGCGGTGCCAACATTATATTTGCTTGTATCGAGCCAAAAATATAGCTAGTTGCCCCAACGAAATATTACGCTGGGTAAACAAATAAACGAAACCTCTGTGTTGGGCTAAAAGCAATTTGACTGTCAACGAAATATTTTGATGAGTAAACTAAACTTGAAAAGCAACCAAATTTATTTTGTTCTTCTAACCAAATGCAGTTTTGAATAAACAAAATCTCTGTTTTGGGCTGAAAGAAATTAGACTTCCGACGAAATATTTTTTTTTGCGTAAACAATACTTGAAAAGCTACAAAATTAATTATGTTCAGCTAACCAAATACATGTTTGAATGAGCAAAACTTCTGTATTAAGGTACAAGAAAATAGACTCTCAACGAAATATTTTGTTGCGTAAACAAAATTTGAAAAGCAACAAAATTGATGTTGTTCTTCTAACCAAATTCATGTTAGAATAAACAAAACCTCTGTGTTGGGATAAACAAAACTGGAGTGTCAACGAAATACTTTGTTAAATAGACTGTATGTATTTGATTGGCCACTCATTTGCTTGCCTTCGTTCGAGAATACAGCTCCAGACATTTGGGATATAATATATTTGTGGTGTCTTTACACTTTTTTTTATCTCACCTTTATAAAATCACCCCTTGGTAGGCGTGTTTAGCTTTTTCTTAAATATGATATGTATCACAAGAGTTTTATTCTTCTGTTAACATAAAAAAAAAATCTTATATTTCATTAAATTGAACTTATAAGTATATTCTATCTATTAGTTATAATATTTCATTTATAATTAATATAATAAAAATTGTGAGAAAACAGGTGTGTTGGTAATGCCTGGTAAGAAATAGTTCTTTAGCAAAATATTATTACACTGAGTGCGCACGAACGTGGTGCGTTGTCCCTTTGGTATCATTTTCTAGACTTGGTTAAGTTTTGTTTGCACGAGGTGGAGTAATATCCTGGAAGTAGAACTATAGCAGGGCAACAGAAAAGTTGGAATTAACCGTGAATGGAATACAGTAACGGTTTTTGTTAGTGCGTTTATTGCTGCTTAATAATTGTATAAACAATTCCAACAGGAAACTAAAATATAAAGTTGTAAAACTTCAAATATTTATCCAAGCACNCTTAATAATTGTATAAACAATTCCAACAGGAAACTAAAATATAAAGTTGTAAAACTTCAAATATTTATCCAAGCATGTTGTCCACTATTTGAACTGTACGTATTTTAAAATAATTCTTCTCTCTCAGTAGGCCCTTTGGTTGAGGTTCCGCTAAGGCGGAAACGTTCTAGAATCGAATCTCGGTCGGGCTTGCATTTTTTTTTTCATGTTAACCAAAACTATTTATTGTACGTAGAGCCGAACAAATTTTTTGTCGCAACAATCAAACTTTGTTTGGGTGCAACCAGACAAGAACAACTAAACTATTTGTTTACAACAAAATATTTCGTTGCCCCTACGCAAAGAAATTAATTCAGTTGCACCAAAAAAACTTTGCGTGATTCAACAAACACGTATTTTCTCATTGCGAGACGTATTCCGCTAGCTCTTGCAAAAGCGCAAAACTCGCACGAAAGTTGTTCCGTTACCATGTCTACAGACGCGTCTACGTACGTCGTAAGTAGCTCCATTCGCGGCCAATCTCGCGTGTCTACTGCGTGTTTCGCGAGCTGACGTGAATTTCTGGCGGGAACGTGCCCAGCGTTAGGTAAAATTGAAAATATTAAATATCTTCAAGTGTAGGCGTGTGTTCACATAATGTATTTTCCTTTTTCTGTAGAATCAAGCTACGTTACGTACACAACGTATTTTAAAGTAAGGTTAAGGTGTGCTGAGTTTGTTTACACGCTGGGCAGTCGCCGTATATGTTTTCGAACAACGGCGAAACTGGCTAACAACGAGGTCTTGAGAGCCGATGAGGATGAAATGAGGTGAGAGTGGAGCAGTGCCCGAATGCAAGGGTTGGGAGGAAACTGGATATCCCCGAGAAAGCCCGCCGACCAGCGGCGTCGTCCGGCACGAAAATCCGCAGTGACCCGGCCTGGGATTCAGCTGTCTGACCACCCAGCCACCGCGGAACCTCTCACGGTTGCTGTCTCGTTCCCTTGTGCACTTGAGAATGTGTTTAACGACGGAACATCGCACGAGTCTTCTAGCAGTTACGTTATCTCATGCGACGGAACACTTTCCAGGCCGAAGTGATTCGTCGGAGGCAATCTTGAATCTACGAGGCCTTTTTTTTTTTGACCTGGCGCCGTTCATACTTTAGATATTTCAATAAAACTTGTTGGCTTGGTGAGCTTCTGAAGTAGAGACATATTTAAGTGATAAAAAAAAACTGGTGATTTTGGTAGATATACTTTACAGATTTCGTTGCGTTTTCCATCGCCACGGCACTCCTTTTTACAAAAAAAAAACTACTGAAAACTTTTGCACCAAGGGAGGGAAAATGTCCTAGTCAAAGTGAATGTAAATTTATTTCAATAATTTCTTTAAGAGATGGTCTGTTTTGCTACCCAGTGTGTGTGTGTGTGTGTGTGTGTGTGTGTAGCACAAATGACTTCAAAAGTTATTTTCGCAACTTTTTCGATGTGTACGTTTCACCAAGCACGTTGACGTGTCGACTTATCGATCTCGCGTGCAAAACTAAAAATTAAAAAAAAAAACTGTAATAGCGGGATAATTATTCCGCTACGTATTACACCTTCCGCTAGCAACGGTGATGTGCACATTCGACATGCGAATTACCTCGTTGCAACCACCTTGTCTATGTAGGCCATGTCTAAGTATGCATCCCCCCCCCATACTTATTTAACCCCAAACGGCTGCTATTAAATATTTCTGGCTCGTTATTTACGGGCGTAAACTCTATATGACGGTATGGTAACATNACCCCAAACGGCTGCTATTAAATATTTCTGGCTCGTTATTTACGGGCGTAAACTCTATATGACGGTATGGTAACATACGCCAATCTTCATGGCTGATTTATAAGCATCGCTGAAACTAAGAGTAGACTACATCAGCTCAGTAAATTAATTGTAATTGTAATTGGAAAGGGCCTTTCAACGTCCCCCGGTGTTATGCCTGAAGGCTTATCAGGGGACGGCTTATAACCTAACTTAAACTAACACCCACGACTTACCTTGGATTCGAACCCAGAACCTCCCGCACCCCAGACCGGCGGTGCACCAACCGACTACGCCACGGGAGGTTGGCTCGGTAAATGAATAACTTATTAAAACTGCGACACAAATTACGGAAATTGTCAGATAGATTAGGCCGAAGTTTTTTAAGACTGAAGAATGTATACATTTGTTAACATTATAAAGAATTGTTTGTGTCAAATTAATTGATATAAATACATGCCTCGTTACAGTTTCGGCATATTTGTATATTAAATGCTTTGGAAAGTACATTGTTACAGGTGGCATTAGCAATAACACACTGTGAATGAGACTGTTAAGGTGTTCGGTATTTATTTTGTTCATGTCCCATGAAATTTTCAGTTATTTATAGAGACCTGCAAATGTTGCGTTCATCTTTTAAAACATGCTGTACTCAAAGGACGTTCGCCCTACTATTGTCATTGGACCATACCTTATTTGACACGCCCAGGGTGACTATACCAATGGCTCGCCACCTAGCAAACAACCAATTAGCACACGTCGTCGGCTCGAGTAGGCCTACATACACGACTGTGTAGTCTATCTTGAGGTAAAAAATAACGCAAATTTTGCAGGTCCCCATATATCGGTTAGAGGCCTTCGAAATTCGTATTAGTTTTCGTCAGCACATGTTGTAATTCTCAGACATCTGTATACTAGAGGTTTTCTTTTGCACTACGGGTTCAGTGCTATAGAAGGCGAACGTTACCTTAACTGCGCCCGTAGAAACCGAGAGGACATAAATAAATTAATTTATGTACTCTTCAGAATGGGCTTCGCACCAAGCGAATGTGTATCGTTATCTGATTCCTACCAGATCAAATTACTTGCGGGCATTTTTCCAAGCACGCCAGGCAAAGGTTTTGTAGATTAAATGAATAACCGCCTTAAGGAATACGGACGTCAGAAAAAGAAAAATAAGTGAATATATTAAAACCAAGCAGTCCATTGCCCAAATATTTTTCCTAGTATAGGCTAGAAAACACTTTACAGAAGAATCCTGTAGACAGTTTTAGAGAATAGCAAGCATTATAATTGAATAATTGATATATGTCTATATGTACAAATATGTATAAATATGTATAAATATATATATATATATTTGTGTGTATGTTTACTGTCCAAGCCCCTTGTTTTGTAGTTGTTTGTAACATAATTTATAGTAAATAATTACATTAAGTTTGTTTAATGTGTTTGCTTTATTATACAATTAGATTTTTTAAAAATTAATTGCAACGGGTGAGTGAAGAGATTTGGGCGACTCTTAACAGTGAGGTCTTCAGAGCCGATGAGGGTGAGTATGGAGCAGCGCCAGAATGAAAGGGTGGGTAAAACGGGATATCCCCGAGAAAATCCGCCAACCAGCAGCATCGTCCGGCATAATTCCCACATGCGAAAATCCGGGAGTGATCCTGCCGGGGATTGAAACCGGTTCGCCTTGGTGGGAGACGAGCAGGCTAACCGCTCAGCCACCGCGGTTCCAAGTGCAACACATGTTTGTGTAGTAACATAGTCTTTTTTTTTATAGTGTTGTCATACTGTGGCCTTCATAAATTTTTCATCCAGCTCTTTAAAGTTCTTAAACTAGTAAATTTATACAGTTGAAATTGCGATCGGTGACAGCAACACTCGGGCGTATTTACAAGTCAGATGCGGCCCGGGTGTATTAGCATTGAGGTTACATAAACATTATTTGTCACATTTCCTAACCTCTACAAAGCGCACAGTGCAAAATTAAAGTTGTTCCGTAGCCCTGAGTTAGCGCATCAGTGCAAATTCTACGACGTTAGTAGATACATGAATAATTCGCGTTATTATTTTTCATCAGGCTGAACTCAAAGTACTGTATATACGGGAGACGCCGTCGTTTCCCCATTGGCTGCTGCATTGACGTGAAGTCACGTCCTATTTGACTTAACTGCGTGTGATTGGGGCATATAATTGAGAAGTGTTCATGTATTGGCAAAAATTTACCCAGGACGTGTTAGTTTTTCGCGGAAAGATTTCCGCGGAGGCTAAACTTAAATATCCTATGTTCATACTTGCAGCCTTCCTTTGGCTATTGGCCGCTTGCCTTTGTGTGAATATAGCGTGTTACATGAGTAAGCCAATCAGAATTAACTTTCTCCGGTACTGACCGTCCATGATTCGCTGGCAGACAGATGAGACACGTAACAGTTCAAATGCGCCAATTACTAAAGTGGTTCTGAACGTACGTGTTTTGGATCACAACTTATCCTGAAATCTTTTCGCGAAATCCGGTTGCCTCTAAGTATGGTCCAAAGACAAACGACTTGCAAAGATACACGTGCTTAAATTTTAGATGTGTCCAAAAATAATAAAGCGTATTTGGAAGCCCTCTAGTCATTAATACTTGTGGTCGAACTCGGCGCATCAACTGCACGACGTTTGAAGCGCAAATGCTTCGTGTGCTAACGTCACGGCGCGAAATTTTTTTTTCCCCTGTTAAGTGTTGAATTGCAGTTTACTGAGGAAACTGAATCATTTGTAAATGTGGCCTTTCTTCGCCTTGGTATCTTGAGCATTGTGTGAAGAGTTAGGTCATGTTAAGAAAACCGGGAACTCCGCGGATTTATCTGGCAAACAAGCTAGACTCCCTACAGTCCTTTGCGTACTTGACCTTGAGAAAGTTGTTCGTTTACCGTTGATCCAGTTCAACCCCGGACCAAGTAGCACGGTACTCAGTCGCGTTTTTCTTGCTGATAAGTTATTGGCTCGAATGCGTCCAGGGCGTGGCTAACAAACTTGCGATCCGATTGAGAAGAAAGTCGAATGCACGTGCGTTTAAATTCTAGCTTGTCCTCTAATGAATTCGCGTAATTTCCGGGGTCTCTGGTCATGTTACGTACAACGTTACGTTAATCTAGGCAAGTTTAAGTTATGTGTGTTTAAGTTTGTTTACATGCTGTGCGGTCTTTGAGTGTTTTTTTTAACTACCGTGCAGAAATATGCATGAGGTAGATCAGTGCGGTCATGAACGCATTGCGTAAGGGAACAGTGCACTGTGGGAAAAATGCGGCCGTAGGAGCCATCTATAGGGACAACCGATTTTCGCGAAAAGATTTCACGACCAGTTGTATTTCATTAAACTTTAGCTCAGGTCCACTTTCATGATATGGTGGTTTTAGTGTTACGAGTTTTAGATGCCTGTGCGAGAATCACCTAAGTACAGGATTGAGTTTACCCAATTCTGATTGGGGAAATGCCTTCACGCAAAGTCACGCCATCAATTAGTAAAATAAAACTGTTAATACGCTCGTATGGTATTGAAATATAACACGTGCGGAAATATTTTCGCAAAATTCAGGCGTCCCTAACCATCTATTATTAACTGTTAAAATAGAGACAGACATCTGATTGACTGCAGGTACCATCTTCGTGATGTTGACATATATAGCAATATCAACAGAATTCTTATATACATTTGAGATAAATTTTAGAAAATGTGAACAGTGTTTAATTATATTTTGTAAATTTATTTTACTGCTATCGCTTTTGAAATCATTCTCTGAAGGTAAAAAATAATTAATTCCCTTTTATTTCACAAGGTAAAGAAATAAAGGTACTTCATTGATACAATAGTGGTTTAATCATCTGAGTGACACGTTATGCCTTGCCATAGAAGAAATTTCAATAATTGATGCCGAATATATTTTATGACTCCAATATCGGTGACAGCAGAACAGTCTGTATCTCTCCCCCTTCAAGTCTGTCATTTCTTCTGGGTCAGAGGAAGGGCCAGCGAGAGAAAAGAGAGTTGAGTTGGAAAGGGGGATGTTATAGTTTTTTGGGATGGGGGTGGGGAAGGGAGCCGTATTTGATTGGTGTCACCTGCAGGTACTGCGAAATCAGTGCGAATCAAACGCGACACAACTGTTTAACGAGCACAAAAATTATCTTCGGCCAGCGGCGGCGTATGGGAAAGAAGAGTAAAAAAAAGAAGAGAAAAAGAAAAAAAAGAGGTTGGAGGGAAGGGCAGGGTTGAAACGGGTCGAGTGTGCAACTTTTCCAACACTGCAGTTTTCAATGTAGGTTGAAGTCCACTTCGATGGGAAGGGTGTGCGATGCAGCCGAAACTACCCCTGCCTCCCCCTTGGCACACCCACAAGAACACGCATACACACACACACGCAGAGAAACCGTGTCCCCCGCCTACAAACGACAAGAGAGATGCAATCGAGAATCGAGTTGGCTAATTAGAGATGGCTGCCACAGTCAGGGGATGACGACTCGGAAGTGGCTGAAAAGGGGATGGTTAGATGGGAAGGGGGGGAAGGGAGGCGCGCAGTAAGGGTTGTAAACCCGAGCCATGGAAAGAGCTTGGCGGAAAGGATTTTGAGTGACCCGAACTAAAACGGGCATCCTATCAATTTTGGGGAGGCGATTTACACGCCATTCCTCCGGGAGAAACGATTCAATCTGGACCACTCCTGCCCGAACTTTTTTTTTTAATCATCACTTCAGTTCTTTTTTGTTACGTGGAAATACTCTGTGCTCTATAAAAAAAATGCATAATTGGCACAAGTATACTACTTTGTAATGCTTGAAAGAAGGTCTAAGCAACATTTAGTTCTCGTAGGTAGGGCCTGTGACTTGTCGCGTGAAAATCGGAGCACACAGTAGACTTCAATACTATATACACACCTCAGCTATTGTTATACCTCCATTGGCTACTGGTACCGTGTCCGTCTTTGACCAAGCCACTCAGGACTAAGTAACTCTGACACTGAACCTTCGTGATTCTTGCGCAAACGGTTAACACGGGGCCAGAACATTTTTTAGGCAATCAAAGAAGCTAAACGACCATACAGTGCTTTGGACTGTATCTTGTCTCGAAATATTTTCGCGAAATAAGATTTATGCGGAGGCTAGACTTCAATATCCTATATGCATACTTGCAGCCTTCCTTTACTGTTGGCCCCTTTTCTTTGTGTGACGAGAGCATGTTACATGAGAGAGCCAACCAGAATTGAGTTTCTCTGCTACTGTCCGTCAGTGATTCGCGGGCAGAAAGATAAAATGGGTAAAAATTTAAAAAATCCAATCATGAACGTGTTTCTGAGATAGAATGTAGTGGGACACAACTTGTCCTGAAATATTTTCACGAAAACAGGTGCCCCTTGTCAAGTTAAATATAATGGTCTCGTTTTACAAGGTTATCCTTGTTCACGAGTTTTCGCCATTTTAGATCGTCAAGCCAGTGTAAACTTGTGTTAGCTGGACCATATTTTAATGTCGCAGTAACACAACATTTTTTGTTCTTTCTGTTATTTTGAGCATATATTACAACATTTGGCTGCGAAAAAATTATTTAGAAACTCTGCTATCATTAACACTTCATCAGTATATTTACATTATAAGTAGGAGTGGAGTGGAGATATTTGGGCAGCTATTAACACCGTGGTCTTGAAAGCCGATGAAGGAGAAACGAGGTGAGTATGGAGCAGCACCGGAATGCCAGAGCGGGGGAAATGGGAGATACACGAGAAAACCCGCCGACCAGCTGCACTATCTGGCGTTTCGTCGTAGTAATATAAGACTTTGTGAATGGTTAACATTATTAAATTTGTCATGACGTTTTTGTTTTCACTACAGCATAAACGTATTAAAAAATGCTTCAATAGTATTTATTTTTGCTGAAACGACATTATACATTTTTCTGTGTGTGCCGCTGACATGGCTCTATGGGGGAAAAATCTCTCGGGATTTGTCACTATACATATTCATTGATGTGGTAAATTCGTGAATAATTTCTAAGAGTGCAGGTGCACATATAACTTACAGGATTATCCTCAACAGCAGGTACAAACATAGGCTATAATTCGTTATGGAGATGTTAGGTAGAAATGTAAGATGACCTAAGAAATAACGTGAATATTGAGAGAAAGAGACAGCATTGATAACTAGGAATTAAAATTTTTTATTTGTAAAATATCAGAAACTACTTTCTTCTATCGGCAACCGTTCGTCAAGGCGTGCTAACCCAGGGCAACCTTCTCGTGTCCCTTTAACGTACACTCGATTTACGTCATTGAAATTTCCAAACACCCACGGGTAACGCACATTTGTTGGTAAATAAAATGGCACCCGTTTTGTCGTTTCTGTTCTCCCATTTGGTCTTTTTGTCCAAGCACATAACTTATTTTTGTAATATTCAGGTAATTCGCAGTATTTTTATTTGTTTTATTATAGTTTAAGTATGATTTTCGTTTAGTTGTGTTTCATAAATTTTGAGGTTTTGAAAAGTATCTTCATAATGTTTACAATGTGTTTTTTTGTTATTGCCTTCCCGACATTGTTAATTTTTTTTATTGGCCTGGCCACTTCCGATACAACAGAAGAGCTTGTTAAAATGGCTGTTGTGTTGTGATTGTAATCAAATTGTATTGTATTCTGTTGCAGTCTGTCATCACCTGCACTATTTCATGTTAGTAAACAAACTTATAAATCACATCAATCAATCAAAATGGCACCAGTAATGACGAACGATGTTATTGCGACTGCCGAAATTTAGTCCTGTGTGTACTCGAGCCTCAGTAAGTTGTTAATTGGCTGTTGCTCCAGTTTAACCACTGACAAGGTAGCACGGGATTCGGTCCTCGTTTTCCCTACAGGTTCGTTATTGGTCCAAAGTCGTCCAGGGCGTGTCTAACAAACTGCGGTCCAATAGAAGCGAAACTTCAGGGTACATGCGGGTAAAGTTTAACTTGTCCTTAAATTAACTCATGAAATTTCCGGGTCATATTCACACTTAACGCTATATTCTCTTTATTTGATCACTTGCTGCCAAGTCTAATACAATGTCCTCGGCGAACAATCGCTGTAGCCTAGTTCACTGCCTTAACGTCTCGTTAAAAGTGTAAACTTCAATTACTGCCGACTGAAACTGGCTCTGTTTTATTTCTTGCAGATGGGTGTAAGAACCGTTGTTACAACGACTTACTGATTTTTCAGCAGTTTTACATCGTTATTGTATTAATGGACGTTCATATAAACTAGTTACAAGGCGGAGAGCGAAGCGAATTTATTATTTTGGCGGGAAAACACACAGTAGGAAAAAACCGGCCTTTTAACCCATTCAAACCCAGTGTACACATTTGTGTACATTACGCACGTGTAGGTAATTTTTGGTCTTTACTTCACACTGCGAAGCTCAATGACCAACGATCTTAACTGTGGGTAAATGATTCGCAAACCGTCTTACTGGTCTAGGTCATAATTGGTTCATATTACTGTAGCCGAACCTATACCCCAAAGCTAAATGGCTGGAAACCTGAAAAATTCACAAGTTCAATGACCTGCAGACTAGATTCTACAGTCTCAAGTACAGATATGACGATATTAACTAAACATTGGTTGTCTACTGTAACAGTGGAAGTTGACGATTGGGTCAGCGATCTCCGGAAGGTGTCAAACACAGGGTTGACCAATGGCTAAAATTATATAAACCCACGTATTTTGAGTTCTAGCTTGTCTCAAAATGAATACGCGAATTCTTCAGGTCACTATAAATGGCTGCGACAAAGACACAGGTGTTATGTATAGAGTCCTGAAGAATTCGCGGATTCATTTTGAGACAAGCTGGAACTCAAAATACTTGTGTTTACATAACTTTAGCCATTGGTCCACACGGTGTTCGACACCTCATGGAGAACGCCGGCTTTATTTTCGCCTTCCACTGTGAAAGCAGACAACCAATGTGCAGTTAGTATTGGCATATTTGTAATTACGACTGTGCAGTCTAGCCTGCAGGTCATTGAACTCGCGAATTTTTCAGGTCTCTAGGTCAACTTTAAGTACATCACACATCACAAAATGTTTTCTTTTCAACATCTGAAACCGTAAATCAAAACGGTTCTTAAAAAGTTAATAAGCAAGTGTTGTGCATATCAGATTGATTACAATTATTGAGCTACATTCACTTTTCTGTATGTTTTCTGAAATTATTTGTTGTAAATATACGATATCAGCTGCAGAGTTACAAGGAAACTTTTGACAAATTGTTTGGGGCAAGTACATACATTTTTTTACTCTGTGCGAACTACTTGCAGTGTAGAGAATGTTATTATCGACAAGTTAAACCTAGGTTTTTGCAACAGGAAAATTGTTACTGCTTAATTACAAAAGGGTTTTTTTCTTTCAATCTATGACGGCTATACATATAGAAATCTACTAGTACCTATGGACACTCTAATTCAGTTTAAACTACTCGTAGCATCTTAGAAATCCGGGCAAGGGTTTTATCAGTTGTAGGCAAGTCTCAATGCTGAGAAGTAAACTGAAAATGATTGCCAAATATGACTGCGTCAAATAGGTTATGTCTATTTTGACACGGTTTAGGATGAACATTTTCGCATGAGTTTCAAAGTCCTAGGGATAGTTTTATGGCTATTTAAGATATGTTGAGAAAAATTTATTGGCTGCTGCCGCCAAAGTGCAAAAAAGATGTACTTTTGTAATTCATCAATCATCACACAAAGAAGTATACATTCCTAGTTCTAAAATTTGCAGTAAATTTTCTTTTGGTTTCACAAGGTTTTTGGCAGTTCAGCGAAAATACATTTCCTGTGCGCCTAAACAAACGAACGCAGTCGAAAATTCAAAACTGCAAACAAAACACAACACGCGCTAAGAAAAATACATCTGTGCCAAAAAAATAAGTTTTCAATGAAACTGATTTGTGTGTTTGTAAAATGAAAACCATTTCTTGTTTGTTGAAATCATCTTCTGTAAATCTATACGTATTGCTTGCACATTTAATAAAAAAAAACTCGATTGGGTAATGTGAGAAATTATTTCTTGTAGCTAATAGTCAGGAAAAGGTTGACATTATCAACAAATTATGATTTAATGTAAGTGTTCAATGAAGCTTAGCCCCTGTTGCTGACACGAATTTTAATATGGTTGGCCCAAAATTGTCACATAAAAATGTTAAGTTTACAATATTTCTGCAAAATGAAAAAAAAAAAATTTCACCAATGTTTTTTTTATTTGTGGTGAATTTTTTTATTTGTAGAAATATAAACTATCAAAATCCCAGAGCCAAATTAAATTTATTGCGTTAATTTTAAAAATTCATACAATAAATCACTATAATTTGTACAGTGTTTAGTTCATAAAGGCATTAAAGAAAGAAATTATATAATCTGTTAACAGTTTCTTCACAAATTTTTAATTAAACTATTGAAAAATCACCGCNATTTGTAATTAAACTATTGAAAAATCACCCCATGTGACATGTTTGGTTGTTTCTTAAAAATTGCATGTTTTACAAGCGTTTTATGCTTGTATTAATATAAAAGTACCTTATTTTTAGTTATAATGAACATTTACTTATACTGTGTTCATAAGTTAATATTTTTAATTTATAATCAATATGATTACAACAGGGAGGAAATAGGTGTGTGTGTATTGCCTGGTAAGAAATTGTTCATACACAAAATAATATTGCCGTGACTGTACACGAATCCAGTGGGCTGTCCCTTTGGTGTAATTTTCTGGACTCGGTTAAGCGCAGTTTGCACGAGGTGGAGGAATATACTGAAAATAAAAATTTAGCAAGGCCTCAGAAAAGTTGGAAGTGACAGTGGATGGACGATACCGTGCCAACCCAGTCTGTAGTTGGGGGGACGAACACTGTTGTCAACATGACCGCACAACAAAGTTCCACAGCGAGCGATCTCGAGGGACGTGGTTTGCGTGCGAGATTGCACAAAGGCCCACGCTACTTTTGCGTTTTTCGCACGGGATCAACTCGAAGCGACTTCCATGGCTGCGAAAGTGAAAAAAATCTAAAGAGTCGAGCGGGCGCACGTCAGCTCTTGACGTTCCCTTGTTTTGCCAGCCTGATATATATTTTTTTTTTACACAGGTCGTGAACGATTGCGCTTTGAAACGCTAGGTTATAATTAGAGACCAGAAAAAATCGCGAATTCAATGACCTGCTGGCTAGACTGTCCAGTCTTATGTACTAATATGCCGATATCAACTGCACATTGGTTGTCTGCTGTCACGGTAGAAGGTGACGATCGGGCCAATATTCTCCAGGAGGCGTCAAACGCCTCGTGAACCAACAACTGAAGTTTTATAAACACACGTGTTTCGAATTCTAGTATGTCCCGAAATGAATTCGCGAATTTTTCAGGTCTCTATTTATGATTATAAGTAGGGCCAGTGACATTTCGCGAAAAGATTTCGGGACAAGATACAGTCCAAAGCACTGTATGGTCGTCCAGCTTCTTTGATTGGGTATAATATGTTCTGGCACGTGTCAACCATTTGAGCACGAATCACGAAGGTTCAGTGTCGGAGTTACTTAGTCCTGAGTGACTTGGTCAAAGACGGACACGGCATCAGCAGCCAATTGAGGTATAACAACAGCTGAGGTGTGTATATAGTATTGAAGTCTACTGTGTGCTCTGATTTTTACGCGAAAAATCAGTGGCCCTAATTATAAGTAGGGAATGGAAAATTTCGCATATTAATTTCGGGACGAGATAGACGCCAAACACATATGCAGTGAAGTCACCGTTGCAACTGGATCACAGTTCAAAAGACACGCCCTGGACGCCTCTGAGCCAATAGCGTAATTGCAAGGAAACACGTTACGAATCCCATACTGCCAGGCGTGGGTTGACACTGGCCACTCTCTGCGGCAGCAGCCAATGGACAAACATCTGATGCTCGAGTGTACACAGGACTGTGGAGTCTAGCCTGCAAGTCATTGAACTCGCAAATTTTTCCTCTCCCTAATAATGAGTGAGGGAAAAAAATGTCCGCCTTAGTTTTAACCACTTCAAGCAATTCCTTTTCTTTGCAAAAGTGTTACCGAGGAAGATGAGAAGCGAGGAAATTGTTGTCCTCTGCCGTACTTGAAGCTCATAAATATCTTCTCACAATACAGAAGTTTATACAATTTGCACAGTCTGACTTAACCAGTACCTACTAACGCCAAAATTACATAAATCTTAACATAAGTTTTTCATACCTTTAGGGAGTAATATATGAACACGAAACGTCAGCAATTTAATCATATAATAATCCTTGCTAAAACTTTTCTTATCGAAAATTAAAATCGTGTAAATTAAAACGAATAAATTACAAATGAAAATAAAAAATTAAAATCAATAATCTTTAATTAGGCCTACATGCGATGATATAATAATCTCAAGTAAATAAAAAATAACCTGGAGGATTTTACACGTTCAGATCATAAGGCTTATCATCCTAACAAAAAAAAATCAAGCAACCAATCATACCGAAAACTTAAATCCTCAATAATATATTCTGCCACATAGTACGTAATTTGCCCATGTTTTATAAGCCCAAGGCAATGAAAACATTTTTTTTTTCAATTCCGGGTAGAAGTAAGTTTTTTCTGCAATTTGTTTACGCATAGTGTGACTCAAGTTGTTGAATTAAAAGCAGTGTAAGTCACACCAAAAAATTACGGGTTCACTCTCGTAGTACGGAATCGCTCAGTATTCATATTTATGTAAGAGATACGGTTCCGACGGTTAACGTTGTTAGATTCAGTTCCACCAGATAAGTACGGTGGCTCTCGACATTAAATTAACTAGGCCATATGTGTTACACGTTGCATTTGAAAATTAATTTGTATGTACCCAATAGGGAATAGACACCCGGAAACTTCGCGGATTCATTCTGCAACAAGCTAGACTCCACAATCCTCTCTGCATTCGATCTTCTTTAAATTGTTCATTGGCTGTTGCTCCAGTTCAAATCCAGACCAGGTAACACGTGATTCGGTCCTTGTTTTCTTAGCAGGTTTGTTATTGGTTGAACGTGTTTCGGGGTGTGTCTAACGTACTATGGCCCAATAGAAGCAGATACTCCCATGTACATGGGGTTGAAGTTGAACTTGTCCTCAAATGAATCTGCGAAATTTACGGGCCTCTACCCATTAGAGATGGTGGTGTGTAGACAAAAAAAGTAGTTTATTTCCACAGTTTCAGGATAGCGTTTCGCGCTGTGATCTCAGAAGGTAGACACGAATAAAGGTGGAGGGTTATACTTAATAAATAAAATTCTGCAGCAAAATCAGGTCGATTTGCATACCTGCACTGTGTTCAAAATAAACACGCCAACCATCGCGTGAGTGGTTGTTTTTAGTCTGTACTGGAGTAACTAATCTATAATCGCAACTCGTGAACTATTAAAGTACTCGTATCTGTGTCCTGCATCGAAGACACGTTCCACGGGATGAGGGTTTACGACTAAAGACACCATAATTTCGCGTTTTAAATCGACACCAGGCTAGACTTCGCAATAGTGTATTTACTCGAGCAGTCCTCATTCGTTCATTGGCTGCTTCCACAGTCAGATCTCATTCTCCTGTTCGGCCCACCCAAAGCACGGAATTAAGCCACTCGAGTGCTGAACGTATACAATTGTTTCGGATCTATCCAGGGGCGGGTTTGATGAGTGGAGGTCCAATTGCATTTGTGGACTTCTTTTGTTGTACCTAGCGTGTTACCAAGTCATAACGCGAAATGGTAAGTAGGGGTAGTGAAATTTCAGGGAAAAATTTCAAGACAAGTTATATTTCAAAACACTGTAGGTTCGTTTACGTGAATTACTTTTCTGACACGTGTTATCTGTCTGCACACGAATCACGTAGGAGCCGTGCCGATGTTGGCGATCTCTGAGTGGCCCGGTCAAATACGAAAACACCTTCTCAAGCAGACAGCAACAAATGGCAAAGGATCAACTGCTGTTGTGTGCATATAGTTTTTAAATCTAACGTGTACTCATATATTTTCGTGAAAAGTCACTAGCTCTAATGATACGGGCTAATTTATTGTTATACACATCACGTCACAAAAGCAATGCCCCGCCATGGAAACGTTTACATGTTTATAGTATGTTTTTTGTGCCTATTACACATTCATGGTTACGTCAAACTTTCCTGAAGACCTGTTTATATTATACTTTCAGGATATTCCTCCGCGTTATGCAAACAAATCTTAATTCCGTTTAGAAAATTGCATCAAAGGGACAACGCAACACATTCGTGCGCACTCAGTTTAATTACATATTCATAATAACCATTTCTTACTATCTTTACCAAACACATACATGTTCTCTGTTTTTATTAATATTATTATGAAAATAATGCTGCAATTAACAGATGAAATATAATAAAAATTTCAGTTTAACAAAAAAACAAGACACTTTTATGTTAACAGGGGTATAAAACGCTTGTGATGCATGTCATATTTAGGAAAAAAAAACACGTCCTACATGGGGTAATTTTTCAAAAAGCGTGAAAATAACACGAAAAAACTATGAAAAGATTAATCTCTTGTATAAGAAGACCAATCACGCTGCTGCTTGTTTCTAAGATGTCAATGAGAGCTTTTCCGTTTCAAGCACATTTCTGGGCAAAAAATGAAAATTCACAGCACATTCATAAAAGTTGGAAGTAATTTTAAATGGACTGTAACAAAATTATAGGATAGTTTTTCTGCTAAAGAGTGGACGAAATTATTGCTCTAGGTCATAACTAGAGCCCCCTGACTTTCGCGGAAAGAATTTCACGTAAGTTAGACTTCAATATTCTACTTTCACTTCGACAGTATTCCTTCCGTTAATGCCTGCGTGTCTCCTTCGAAGACAGTGTCGTACTTGGCTGGTCCAATGAGGATTAAGTTACTCGGTACTGAACTTCTGTAATTCGAGGACAGCAACATAAGGCACGCACCACCTGAAGCCATCCAATTGCTATAGTTAGGGCCAGTGACTTTTCCCGTAAAAATCGGAGCACACAGTAGACTTCAATACTATATACACACCTCAGCTGTTGTTATACCTCCATTAGCTGCTGGTGCCGTGTCCGTCTTCGACCAAGCCACTCAGAACTATGTAAATCCGACACTGAACCTTCGTGATTCGTGGGCAAACGGATAACCCGGGCCAGAACATTTTTTAGCCAATCAAAGAAGCTGGACGACCCTACAGTACTTTGGACTGTATCTTGTCTCGAAATCTTCTCGCGAAATATCACTGCCCCTAGCTGTAGTGGATCTGTGTTCAAGTCTGTTAAAATACAACTTCACAGCAATTCTTTTCGCGAAAATCGGGTGGCCCTCGTTAGTATTGCTGCACTGTAAAAAAAATTGTAATTTTTAGCAAGGAATTGTTTGTAATTTTACAGATGATATTAATAGTTCACACATTTCTCTTGTGTAACTACTCGTTTGTAAAATTACAAGGGCCGTGTTTGTAATAGACCTCAAGAAATGTAAAAAAAAAAATAAACTGACCCATATCCACGAGCTTCAGCAGAATAGTGGACACTCAACAACTTAAATCCGCATACAGATGTTTGTGCAAAATCTATGCGTGATGTAAAGTTTAGTTGCGTGCAAAAATAAGTGTATTGCAAGTTTGAATAACGTAAAACACTAGAAACACTCAAATAATCATAGTAAAATGACACTTCCAATATAACGTGACCGTATTACACATTAAATGTTAATGCTACTTAGCTACACATAACTCTTAAATCTGCTCTGAAGACCCCATTGTTGAGAGACGTCCACATCTCTCAATTCGACTACACTACTCTTAAAATGAAATATACGTATGATTCTTAATCAAAAAGCTTCCCCAATATTTTGTAGGTACTTCACGGTATATTAACTATAAAAATAAGTTTTAATCTCCTAAGTCAACTTGCTCTTGTGGTTAAATGTGGGAGTTGCTAATTCAAGGGTCGTAGGTCCTAGTCCTCGTGCTGGCAAAGTGTTATTTTTTTTCTTTCTTAAATTATATTTTAAATATTTTTTTCCAGTTATTCTGTGTTATTTATTAATCACATTAGTTTGTTAGAAGAAAAAAATTATTTTATGTACACTTTTCTATAATGTTAGTTGTAATACAAAGATATCGTTTGCAACATTACAAATATATGTTTTGCAGATTTTACAAGAAAACTGTTTGTAGTTTTACCGAGGATTTTTTGGAAACTGGGATAGCAAGGATTTTTCTTGTAAAAGTAAAAAAAAATTTGGAGTGTGGCTACGTAACATGTAGGGCTGTACTACTGTATTGGCTTAGGTAGAGCATACATAAACATACTTTTTGGGTGCAACACCTGTAATTATAAATTAAAAAGGTACTGAAATAGTTAAGTGGCTTCCGTCATATAAGTAGGGATAGAAAAATTCGCGAATTCATTTCAGTACAAGATTGATTTCAAACACCTGTACACTGAAGTCACTTTTGCAATTGGATCAGAGTTTATTAGACACGCCCTGGACGACTCCGCGACAATAGCCGACTTGCAAGAGAAGAAGAAGCGAATCCCGTACTGTCAAATGTGGGGTAACACTGGGGCAGCAGCCAATCAACAAACATCTGAGTTTCAACCAATTCAAAGGATTGTGGAGTCTAACATACAGGTCATTGAACTCACGAAATTTTCCCATCCCTAAATGCCCATAAGCAGTATCCCGGAAATTTCGCGAATTCGAGGAAAAGTTAGACTTCAAACAAATATGCATTTGAATTTGGTTTTAATGGATTGCAGTCTGTAAGTGACGTCCTGGGCGTATTTTAACCAATAGGTAACACGCAAGAAAAAGAGCGCCTAATCCCGTGCCCGGTCCCGGGTAAAAGTGGAGCAACAGCCAATGAACAACTAACTGCTGCTCGAGTACATAAAGGAGTGTGGAGTCTAGCATGTTTGCGGAATGAATCAGCGAAAGTTCCGGGTCTCTAGTCATAGGGCAATCATTTATTTACACTACCTTAATTTTAAAACCTAATACATTCATATAATCTATTTTATTCTGAAGTATGGTAAGGAAGGAGCCGAAAATGAAAGATCTCTTCGTCTGAAAATATCACAGGGCTGAAAAAAAGTTACTTGAGCGTAAATATATGACTGAGCCTGCTAAACTGGTAACCACTCTATAAGAACTTATTCGGTAAGCTCTTTCTATAAGTTGACGTGAATATGGCCACACCCTTCAACATAAAGGGCCATTAACAACAATTCATCGGTACACCTGATAAGTAGGGGGGAGAGGGGCAGCGATATTTAGCGAAAGAATCTCAAGACAAGATATAGTTCAAATCACTGTAAGGTCACCCATCATTTCCGCATTTGACCACGCCACTAAAGATTCTGTAATTCCGGCTGAACCTTCTTGATATATATATATATATATATATATAGTATTGAANGCTGGACGACCCTACAGTGCTTTGGACTGTATCTTGTCTCGAAATCTTTTCGCGAAATATCACTGCCCCTACCGAGGCACATAAGAAAACGTCATAAATGTTTTATACGTATGCCCTCGTTAGTACGGCGAAGCGAAACTCCTGAGCACTGGAACGCTGCAGAAATTTTCAGCAGCATGCCATTTACTCTCTAGGCCTTATCTAGGAGAGAGAGAAGCCCAATGGAAACAACTCACGGGAATATCATGGCACCTAGTTTAGAAAAAAAATTTTGTGTACAAGTAGAAATACCACGGAATCTGGGGACACATCCGAAGCTGAAAGCAGGGGGTGATTTGCTCTCCGAGGGTGGCATGAATATTTCATACGTCGTCCACACCTATTGTGAGCGGAACAATGGAGGCTGTGATAGTGACGTGAAAAGGATAACCTACCCCCCTTCTCACTTTTCCTTTTTTTTTTTCCCCCCCATCATGCAGACAGCTTCGCCCCTGACGCGAGCCACAAAAACGTACCCCGCGGTCTGGAGTTGTTTCACTTAGCTGCATCTCCCTGGTCACGCGATTCCTCAAACGTTTTTTTTTTTTGTTTTGTTTTCTTCGTGTATGGATTTTTATCTTCACCTGTCGCGAGCAGGTCCAATCGTGTAACCCCACACAGAAAGAAAAAAAATATGGTTTTTAAATTCGTGTTGCCAAGCGGGATCGTTACAGACGAAACCGGTGGCGTGACTCTACGAATGCTACTCGTAGTCGTTGAAATTGTCCGTTGCCCTAACATTTTTTTTTTTTTTTTAACACAACGTGAAGTGGGTAAGGATAAATTTTCAGAACGCGTTCTGCGTGATTATTTCGGCCAATGGGTAACTGAACATGCCAGCCTACCCGTTGTGGCAATTGCACTTTGCTCAGTAGCCAAAATAAATGTTACTTTTTCGCTTTGTGGCCACTGCAGATTACCAACAACGTGTTGTAAATGTTCCGGTTTACCCACTACGCGTTATAAGTAGGGGCAGTGATATTTCGCGAAAATATTTCTACGCAACATACAGTTCAAAGCACTGCGGAGTCGTCCACCCTTTTTTATTGGCTGAAACATGATCTGGTTCATGTTAATTGTTAGCGCACGAATCACGAAGGTTCAGTGTTGGAGTTACAAAATCCTGAGTGGCTCGGTCAAACGCGGAAACTACACTAGCAGCCAATGGAGGTATAACAACAGACGAGGTGTGTGTGTGTGTGTGTATATATATATATATATATATATATATATATATATATATATAGTATTGAAGTCCACTGTGTGTGCCGATTTTTACGCGAAACATCACTGGCCTTACTGATAAGCTCTCTTTTGATAATTGAGGAGAAGGCACGACGAAATAAATAAGCAATCCCGTGAAATTCGCGTTATTATTTCGGGACACGTAAAACTTCAAACACATATGCCTTTGCAGTGAG
Organism: Clitarchus hookeri; assembly: GCA_002778355.1. Lineage (NCBI taxonomy): Eukaryota > Metazoa > Arthropoda > Insecta > Phasmatodea > Phasmatidae > Clitarchus > Clitarchus hookeri. The sequence continues at coordinate 224,806 of NQII01000158.1, forward strand.
TTTGTCATTTCAGCATGTTTTATTTGACACACCCTGGGTAGCTCTGGGCCAATAAATTAAATCTTCACAATTGTGTAGTCCAATGATGTGCGCTTCATTCAGAAAGGTTTCAACTTCATACCTATGCCGCAGCGAATGAAGGAACGACGCCGGCTCGAGTACATACAACACTGTGCAGTTTAGCCTGATGGCAAAATAACAACGCGAAATTTGCAGGTCTCTTTCAATGGCCAATGAATTGTCGAGCACTTCACAGGCACGCATTTACTATCCACGGTAAACCGAGTACTTTTGAAAGACCGGCTAACGATCTACTTCTCGGATAACATTGTATACTTTCAACATATGTAAATTTAACATCGCCATGAGCCTGATGACTTTATTCATGCGTCGGTAATGTAAAACTGTGAAATTATTTGAAATGTAAATGTTTTATAAATTTGCTCATTCTTACACTAGTAATCATTAAAAAAAACACAAGGCAGAAGAAATATTTTTAATTTTGGAGCCTACATAACCTCGATAACGCTATATCTGGTTTAGACTTTTATGATTGGATGACCAAGGTTTTGACTTTTCTAAGTTCTTCGCAGGCCAGTCACAAACAGTCTGGTTTAGAGTATCAGAATCCTTATAGGCCCAGCTAAATGTAATAGTAGCTTCATACATGCATGGCGATCAGTAAGGAAAGAAAACAGTCGGAAATATGTACAATGCATTGCATCCCAGCAAACAGGCAACTTTTCCCGCGATAAACCATCGTCTCTAGCTGTAAATATTTAGCAGCTAGCTTGTCGCAAACGATATTTTTGCGGAGGGTTCAAACTGTCGACTGAACACGCCAGTTTCTTGGCAGGGAAATTGTTTACTCGCGCGCGGAGCAGGCGGCGTTTTTTCCGAATGCGAGTCAGGTACGTCGAGACAACGTCTTGAAAGAATGTAATCGCACTGACGTCACTTGAACTGCCGCCCGAAGCCGGCGACACGTTTCGATCGCCGCCCGATGAATGGACGTCTCCGGCGAGCCAGGAGCACTTACATGTGGAGCGACATTTTCCATTAGGAACGCCAACGTGGGAAGAGCCAATATTTATACGCCGCCAGTTCAACGCCGGATCTCAAAGCAGATAAATACACACGATCGATATGCAAGTGGCGGCTCCTTTGACGCGGGCCTGCCCGTTCTCTGATTGGCCGGCGCGAAGCCCTGCAACGGTACTTGTGCCTGATTGGTAGAGTCCTGCTAAATTCGCGTTATTGTTTGAGGACATTTTAAGTTTCAAGCGCTTTTACATCTGCGATACGTTTGCCATCGGACAATTCTTTAATGTGACACGCCGCGGGTGACTGCGCCAATAAATGAAAACTTCACAATGGCGTGCCCCAATCACGTGCACTTCGCTCAGAAAGGGAGCGACTTAACATCTAAGCAGCAGCCAATGGAGAAACGGCGCCGGCTCGAGTATATGCAGTAATGTGAAAAAAATAATAATAATGTGAATTTGGCATGTTACTACTGATTGACCACTGAACGTTGCGGAAGTTTTCCTACTGGCTGAGCCGCTGGCTGGCAAGTAGGTTACCAGGCGCTGATTGGCCAAGGGCGTCCCGACCTGTTGCTAGCCAGTGACGCCATTTTGCTGGCTATTGCTATTGTAGTTCACGAAGTAGGCGTCTTTATAATATAACTTTGTATTCTTAAGCGCTTGACCGGATGCCATACTGGGCACACCGTTAGAGTTCATTTGTTTTTGACGCATGCGCACACTAAAGAATTTCTGTTCCTGATTTTATTTTGGGTAAGGGAGATGGGGATCGCGTATTTTTTTTTTTAATTCACTAGATTTTTTGGAACTTTATTTCAATCCACTTTTATGAACTTCCCCCATTCTTAGGCTCGCTAGATGTTTACTAGCTATATATCTCACTTGAAAATGATAGCATTGTCCATCAACAGTTACTTATAAAGTCTGCTGAAGTTTTACTTCGCGATATTCCTCCGCTCCATACAAACAAAGCTTAACTGAGTCTAGAAAATTACGCCAAAAGGAACACGCACCGCAATAACGCGCATTGAGTGTAATTATGTTTTGCATAGGCATTTTTTCTTACCAGGCATTACCGACACACCTATTTTCTCTGTGTTTAAATTAATATTATTTGTATATTAAATATTTTAATTTATAGATAGAAATAAGTAAAACTTCAATTTAAACAAAAAATGAGACATTTTTATGGCATCACAAGTATAAAATTTTTTTGTTAGTTACATATTTAGGAAACAAACACACGCGTTATACCTAATGTAATTTTTCAAAGGTTTGAGTAAAAAAAGTGTGAAGAAACCGTTAATACACTAACCTATATTCGTTCTATATATTTGAAGTTTTCGTTTAACATATTGGTATCTCTTGGTATCATTAAAAAGCAATGTGTTGATTCTGATTATGTTTCACATCTAATACTCACATATTACAATTTAAAATTTTGGGCTAATAATGGTAATATTTACAAAATATTGCGATATAAAATGTAATGAAAATTTTGGGCCTATAAAACTTTTAAGACCTTTGTAAAAAAAAAAAAAAAAAAATCTGCAAACGCATAACATTCGTCAATTACGTCTAAGTCTTAGTAAGCTCTGAGTATCTTCACAGGCAAGAAGCCAACGCGGTTGCGGATATTTTTGTTTATTTGAAATGAAAGCCGCTATTTAATTTGATATTTTTGTGTTAGCACAGCCTGTTTTTTTCGTTAATAAGGAAATGCAGTATACTGACGTTGTGTTTTATCAGTTAAATTGCATTAACGTTGTTAGACTCGTTTGAGGCCGATATTTATTTCCTTCATACCAATGAATTTTCCACGGAAATAATATTTTTCTTCGACTGATTTAACCACACGTCATACGTCAGAGTTAAATATATTTTATTGCACTAGACAAATTTACGGTTACTAGTTTCGAAGAAAAACGTAGGCTGAATGAAAATTAATGGAAAGCAGAAACAATTAATTTTCTGAAAACATAATTTCTTGGGCTTAATGTGTTGAAATTTGTGAAATTTATCCTGCCACCAATTTTATTGTCAAGGTTTACTTCAATATTTTATGCTAGCACAGAGTAAAATCACTTAAATTTCAAGCACTTATGAAGTAATTGTTCCGTTATGATACAGAATACGTTGGCGNTAGCACAGAGTAAAATCACTTAAATTTCAAGCACTTATGAAGTAATTGTTCCGTTATGATACAGAATACGTTGGCAGGTGCAAGAAGGTGCATTAATGCGATGAGGATAAAATCTGTACGCAACTACCTGCTGCGCATTTCTTATTGGTGTTTATCGATCCGAAAAATTTATTCGTCGTTCATTTGGCAACTCGTTACTTTTCACGGTCAAAAATCGTCCGATAATAAAATTAGATATCTTTATGTTCACACCCGAATTCCTTGAGGCGTCACAATACTAACAGCAAGTTTTGGTTCAGATCCTAGATAGGTTACGGATACGTTAACCGTTTTTAAATGTAAGATTCCTACGTGCTGTATGTCGTCTTTCGATTTTCTTGAACGTAAAAACAGAGTCTANGCAAGTTTTGGTTCAGATCCTAGATAGGTTACGGATACGTTAACCGTTTTTAAATGTAAGATTCCTACGTGCTGTATGTCGTCTTTCGATTTTCTTGAACGTAAAAACAGAGTCTATACTTAGCCCAATAATATGAATACTTATATAACAAAAACAGTATCATTTGTTCAGTTTTTTAAGTGCATAGCTGCTAGGTTTTTACGGGAAAAATACTTATGCCTTTATTTGATGGCGGGTTATATATTTATAAATGCAACGATGTGTTTGGTCAGTTCAACCCGTTCACTAATATAGGTCGTGTTAAGGGTAGTTACACAAATTTGTTGCAATCAGATCGCTGATCTGATATGTCTAATAACAATAATTATCCTGGTTAGTAGTGCAGAACTGTTAACGCAATTTTTATTTCTCATACTCTCGTGTGTGTAAAATGATGTCCATAATTAACATTTGAAAATAGTATCTCCTGGAGTTCTACAAAAAAAATGAGTACATAACTAAAGATAAAGATGCTCCTACTGCAAACATATTTATAAATATGTACCATAAAAAAAGAGTGCATCGTATTTCTAAATACACAAAATTACATAAAGTCTGTAATAAATTAGCCACCAAGGACTTTTTTTTTACTTCGCGGGAAGCTGCACAACGAATATTGGAACTCTAATCTCTCGTGTAGTTCCAGTCGACGTGTAATCTGATTTCTCTAAATGTTTTCAATATGTTATTAGTAGGCCCTAAGGTTTCTCATTGTTCTGGCATTACACCAGAAAGAAGGGCCTAAATATAAGACAAGATTTATCCTTTCTTCGAATTGAAGATTATCTTTAAATGGTTCCGTCAAAAGTTTCGAGTGTTAACCAAATATTTAAAATTTAAAATTTTATTTTTTTTAGTTACGCTAACACGAAATGCAGTTGATTAAAATTAACGAAAGTACACTGAAATGTAACTGCAACAAAAATTTTGTAATTTTCTGTGGTGGACTGGCAATTTCATGACCTTATGAACTAGATAAATAAAGTAATGCATTTCAAGAACCTAAAAGCAAACATGTGTTGCAAAAACAAATGTTTAAGTTTGAGTCTGCGTAGTTGGCCGTTTTAACACTTCTTCAATTTCTGCAAAAGACATTTCACTCTATTCGTTTCGTTTCCTATGTCCACGGAACGTTTAATTACGCTGCACTCGCGCTCCAAAGCTGTTTAAAGAACGACATATCGCACCGGAAGCGAGGACGGAAGCACGCAACGTAAAGTGTCTGCACGTGCATATTAAATCGAAGTACCTTGTTCATTGCGGGAAATTCATGTCGCACGTCTGGTTGCAATAAGCCGTGTGGTTCTTACAACGATCTTGCGTACTCCCGCAGCTTTCCTGTCGAGACAAGTGCCAGACGACAAGGCAAGAGGTGCTGAATTCGAACATCACCTCGGTGTTGAGCACAACAATTTGCAAACATTTATGACGAACATTTGTATTACGTGCTGCGGGTGTGTATTCAGTTTTACTGTTCACGCTATGCTGTCGTAACTTTAAAAAACCAGAACAGGAACTTAATAATTCTACATATCCGGTTGTGAAACCCATTCAGTGTCTACTTAAGTAGTCAAATTTTCAAGGTTGCACTGTACATTAGCCGTAGTAATCAAAATAACAATAGCATAACACGCACACTACAAAAAATTGTAGTTAACGTCCTAAACTGTTTGTACGTATGAAATTTCAACTTCGTATCGGACTGCAAATATAGGAATGAAGAGTGTCGCTACTGTTTACAAAAGTGGGAACTTGCTTAAACATTTGTCTCTTTTATGAGAAACTTGAGGAATGCCACCATGGATACATGGGGCAAAAAAAAACTTTACCACTAGTCCTTCTTCGCTATACGTAGACATATACGCTGCGGTGGTACATTTTTAAATAATTTCTCGTGCAAAATTTAACTACCGACAAAATCACATACGCAAAACTACTTTTTGCATGGCTTGTAACATACAGTTAGCTGCAGGCAGTGTCATCAGCAAACTTTATAATTAATTATTGCTTTTACTTAAGTTTTAAGAAATGAAAAATGATGAAAGTGAGTCTTTACAACTGCAGAATAAACATTAACGCTACCTGCAAAGGAAGCAAATAAGGAGGTTTTTTAAAATAAAATCTTTGGCATAGTTAATGACATCTACTATTTTATTTGCGGACACGTATTCAATATTTTGCGGGCACACGATGACTATTTCTATTCAAAATTTATCACTACATATTAATTAAGTTTGTAGTGCAAGTAGAACTTTTAAGCAGCCAGCGTTGTTTCTATAATTTGAACTACATACACGCTGTTATGTGATTTCCAAGTCTCTTTGAAAATGATTCCAATTTGTTCTTTGCAACATTAAGCTTTTGTCATCTCCCTGAAACTTCATTGAGCACTTTATGCATATTTAATTAATACATTTGTTTATAAGATAATCAACGAAATTAATTTCCCCCGAGAAATTTCTTGAGTGGCAAAACGAAAATTATATATGTGGAGCAGGGAGATTTATGCAGCTCTTAACAACGAGGTATTCAGAGCCGACGAAGGTGAAGATGTGTGAGAATGGAGCAGCGCCGGAATGCAAGAGCCGGGGAAAAGGGAGAACCTCGAGAAAACCCGCCGACCAGCGGTGTCGTCCGATATGTCACCTGTAACTGCGCCATATCAGGCTATTTAGCACATGGAAACCTGACAGACACTTAACGATGCAGGTTACTGTCGTTACTTGTGTGTTTACTTGCCAACTATTAACGAAGAAACTCGTAATGAGACTGGAACAAAGTTGACCCACATTGATAACAAAAGACGGCCTGAGAAACGTTGATGTGTGAACTGTTTGTAAAGACAGTTGCACGTCGCACTATCCTTTGCCTTGTGTCGACTTTTCTATCGTATAATTCGTGGCAGGAGCATGTTCACAAACATCAAGAGTAGTATCCTTGAACTGTTGTTTTCGGCTGTAAATATAACCTAACATTAAATAATTCCAACTTCCCAGCACCTTAGAATATTACTTTCACACCCAATTTAATTTATGTTTTCAGCTGTTGCAAATAATAAACCTTTAATGAGTGCGTTAAGTAATCCGGCGTAGTATTTGAACTCCTTATCACGATCAATGAGTTCTTCAAAGAAAAAAAAAATTGTAAAAACCGAACGGAAAATTTCTTGTAAAAATAAAAATGCTAGTAACTTTACGAAACGTTATGTTGTAAACCTGTTGAATTTATGCTTTGGTAAAAACAGAATTTGTAGAACTACAGAAAAACTCTTGCAGTAATACTGACACTTGTAAAATTTATAAGAATTTACTCGTAATAGTACTCAAAACCTTTTTTTTGCAACTAGTTTCCAAAAAAATTAATTTGTGAAATGCAGGTAGGTAGGGAGGTTGTTGGGCTTAATATATCGTTGGCAGAGAGGTCGTTTGAGACGGATTTTAGAATTAAAGAGATTTTTTTTGTGTGGAGGCTTTTTATTCGGCGATAGTGCTATGGACATGTATGCTAGAGCAGTTCTTCTCCAGGTATTCGTCGTAATTAACAGATGCGTCAGTAAACTGCTGACGCTAGTGTAACCTCATTTCAAAAACCTTCCTTCAGTGCACCCCCTTGATAAATTCCTGGCTACGCCATTGCTCGAAGTCAAAATTCAACACGCAATGAACAAAAACGCGTCATCAATTTATTAAAACCAAATCGGGTCACGTAAGAATATTTTCCAGCTATATGTGCCAATAAGATTGCGGCCTTGGCGTGACTAAGCCATGCATTTTGTATGATATTCAGGGTGTCACAGGTAGGGTCTTTACACTTTCGGGCATGGTAGTCAATATATTTAATGTTTCAAAAAAATTAATTACATGCAGGTGACATTATTCTTTGTTAAGGCTTTATTCCGTAGTCACATAGTTGTAGACAACAAAACTAAACAAAGAAGGTATATTTATTAGTCCCGACATACAACAGAGCATCGTGCTGTTACTAGTACACTTCCAAAAAAAAATTTGTTCGTCGTAACGCCTAAAATTACATTTTCATCATGCATGCTTGAAAGAGCGAGTGAAGAACGAAGAGATTTGGGCGGCTCTTAACATCGAGATCTTGAGAGCCGATGAAGGTGAAGCGAGGCGAGTATGGAGTGGTACCGGAATTCAAGGGCGGGGGAAACGGGTGATTCCCGAAGAAACCCGCCGACCAGCGGCACCGTCCGGCACGATTCCCACACGCGAAAATCCGGGGTGTGACCCCGCTTGGAATCGAACCCAGCTCGCCTTTTGATGGAGGCGAGCAGTCTAAGCCCTACACCACCGCGGCCTCGTGCTTGAAAGAGTCAAAAGTCGCAAACACAACGTGTGGTAATCCGCCATAGATGTGTCATGTATAACGTGCGATAAACAGTTTGTTGTCGCTCTGCTTTGACAGGATTCGAACCGATGACTGTCCAGGTCCAGGAAGCAGGGAGAGTGCGACACGCGATTCTGTCCGGGGGCCGGCGGCGGATCCTGGCGGGCGGCGACGCTGCGACGGCCGTCAACTGGGACCCGCTCGCTCGCGGACCGTCAACTTCACATGCAATGCGCGCTTGCCGAATTTCTCGACGCATCTGGCACGACCAGGCCACAGAATAGAACACACAGAATCAAAGTAGCGTGGCGGTTCCTTTGGTGTAGGCGCACGCATTGTCTAATCGGCTGCGCGAGGCTTCGGGAACGTGCGCACTACAACAAATGTTTTGTACTTTTATAAAACTATGTGAGAGAAGAGGTTTGAGCGGGTATTAACAGTGAGGTCTTGAGAGCCGATGAAAGTGGAGTGAGGTGAGTATGGAGCAGTGGCGGAATGAAAGGGGGGGGGCGGAAGATCCCCGAGAAAACCCGTCGACCAGCGGCATCGTCTGGCACTATTCCCACTTGCGAGAATCCGGGAGTGACCCGGCTGGGGATCGAGCTCGGTTCGCTTTGGTGGGAGGCGAACGTGCTAACCGCTCTGCCACCGCGGCTCCTACTTTTGGAAGAAAACAAGTTTGTAGTGCTGAAAAAGTATTTTCTTGGCAAATGTGTAAGGACAGGAAAATTTCGGGTTTTAAACTTCCTGTAGGAGAGACTCCGCTTTGCTGTGTATTTTCGAAGCTCAGCTTATAGTTCATTGGTTGCTGCCCCAATGTGTTGCCAGTTTTACTTCAGATCAGGTGTTATGAGTTCGGTGCTTGTTTCCTTGCAGGTATGTTATTGGTTCATAGTTCATCTGGGCATATCTATTAAACTGTGACTCAATTGTAAACATAACAGAAATATACTTGTATTTGAAGCCTAGCTTGTCTTAAAATTAATTCACGAAATCGTCCAGTCCCTACAAATGGGTTTCCAATGATTTATCTTGTAAACGTACAAAAAAATTTTTACAGCAAAGAGTCGGAAAGCCAGTGTGGCTAAAGAGTAGGTCAAGAAAACAGAGGCAAAATGGGGTGGTGGTTCTTTTTATACGCGCATACATGTTCTCTGGTTGGCTGGCGCGATGGACCTGGAGGCTGATTGGTTTCTGCGTACCGCGGAAGGTTCTCTGGTTGGTTAGGCTACCGGCTGGAGGGCGGGCTGCCAGGCGCTGACTGACGAATGGCGTTGCAACGACTCGCCGCCACCAGTGACGCCATTTTGCCGACTGAGCCACTGTAGTTCGCCATCTCAGCAGGCTGTTTCACGTCTGTAGTCTCAAGTGCTCTGTGGCGCGGCCGTGCATGGCCCCACCGGGCGCGCAGCAAATCACAGAGCGCAACGCCATTTTCGCTTCGCAGCTGTAACGCTTGGTCGTCGACGTTGGTACAGATGGGGAGGGGGTGAGTGCCTATCCCCCCCCCCCCTTCCCCCTTTTTTTGTCGTTTCTCGACGTCAGTTCTTTGCTTCTTCCGCTTGTACACCTCTTTATTATTTTTTTTTTTTTGCAATCGCACAACCGCGTTCGTGATTAAATATTTGAGCCGGGCTTCGCCGGTATAAAATACGAAAAAACTCTCTCCCTCGCTATGCCGTGTTATTTAGAAGCATGCAAATTTCACGTTATTTCTTGGCAGGCACGCTATAGGCCACTTCGCTGTGTTGCAGTGTGTCGTTTGTGTTCGTTTATTATCATCTGCGCCAGGGACAACCCAGTTTCTCTTTTAAATCCTTAGGGCGTGTTTCAACTATTGCATCGTCATATGTTCGTTTACCACACTTGATTTGTAGTTTGTCAGCAACTTTCAAAACATTTCTTTCTTTAAATAAAATATATATATATTGCTATTAGCTTTATAATACAGGCCTACTGGGGCATGTCATTAATTAGAAACTGACTCGAGCATGTAATGTCTGCAGTCATCTTACCAGTGGATATCGGATAAATATTTCCATGCATTAACGTCGTTGCACAAGTGTGATATTAAAATTTTAATCGAACGAAATGTTTCTATATTAGTTACGCAGTATCCTCGGTGACAGAGCGATAAAATCGATGGCATCCCACCTCGTCAACTGGGTAGGATTCTTCGTGGTTAGGCTTGTGGGGGATTTCTCGGAGTGTTCCCATTTACCACTAACTATTTTTTCCGTCCCTCTTCCATTTGACAGTGTGACAGGGGCTTCAGGACTGACGGCGTTTCTACGCCTCGGACACGCGTACTAGAGTCACAGAATATGTAAGGACACAGAAGCGTAATAACATGGCTGTAGCACCCTTAAAATTTTGACGTGTAACTAGGGACGCCTGATTTTAGTGATAAGGATTCATATCCGGTTGTATTTTTTAACGTTTTCGCTAATATACACTTTAGCGATTGCATGGCTTTAATTGGTACTCGTCTAATGTGCCTTCCCGTGCATCGCAAGAGGTTCGTTACCACAGTAACCTAATTATGTTCTACTCGGTCAGTTACCAACATGTCATCCGTCAAGTACACTTAACAATAGCTGGTGGAAAACTAGCAGCTGCCAGATATCGAAGTGTAGTTTGTGTGGAATTTCCTTTTGCAAAAATCAGGGGGATGTTTTTGATGATATTTGTTGCCTACAGCAGATATTCGCTCGTTTTCAATAAGGTCTATTCGTTTTCACGTCAACGTACACTCTAAACCTGAATCAGTGATTTCATTCTGTGAAATTGTTTTTCTGAATCTTCAATTAAGGGGGGCCGCGGTGGCTAAGAGGTTAGCCTGCTCACCTCCTACCAAAGGCGAACCAAGTTCAATCCCACACCGGGTTACTCCCGGGTTTCCGCATGTGGGAATCGTGCCATGCGATGCTGATGGTCGGCGGGTTTTCTCGGGGATGTCCCGTTTCCCCCACCCTTTCTTTCCGGCGCTGCTCCATGCTCACCTCTAACACCCTCACCGGCTCTCAATATCTCGCTTTTAAGAGCCTCTCATATCTCTTCACTCTCTCACTTTCTCACTTCAATTAATGAGATGTTATCTGCTTACTAATCAAATTATGTTTTACAGCCGCATGTGCAATTCATCGAGAATCTGTAGAAATCACTGTTTAATCAGGGAATAGAAACAACCAAAATTATGAGTTATATTTTACTTCATCAAGTGGAAGCAGTTTCAACAGGTCTGCAGTCAAACTCGCTGATATGGAACAGGTTTAATTGCTTCGGTTGCAGATTGTGTAGGTTTGGATTTCCTGAGACGATATATATAGCCCCGCATTGGCGTATGTCCACAATAATAGTGATTAGTGGCACCCGTTCTTCACGTAAAGATTCCACGAATAGTTGCACTCCAAAATATTTTACTTCAGATCACCTTTCGTGATTGGATGATACAAACAATCGAATTAGCATATTAACGAACAAGTTAAGTGAATTCACGGAACGTTCTGTGAAATATGCGGGAAATCCGTTGTTGAAGAAAACTCAGTGTCCGTAATTTTACGAATATTTTTAGATAATTTTTTCGACACTATAAAAACCATTTCTGTTGATCTTCTTAAACTGTAATGTAAGTTTAAAACCTATGCATTGTGTGGAAATAATAGTATCTACATATCAGGCTGCAACTGTAGGAAAGTTGAGCGTCACTACCTCATACACTAAATTTCTTAAGCAAGGAATGCTACCATATATCTATGTATGGGGAAAAAGCTTTATATGTCCTTTCTCACTATACGTATGGATACAATGGTGTAGTAAATTTGCGAGTAATTCCATTCAGTGTAGTGTTTTTTTACCAAATGTCACGTATTTTTTTCTAAAAGTGAAATAAAAATCTGCAAGTACGCGCAAAAGGTATTGGGGTCTAGTCCACATGTAAATCTGTGTTTCATTTTATTTTCGAGAAAATTTTGAATCCTTGGCGTTAAGATCTTGTATTTGAATTTTGCCAAACACAGAACGCTACGACGTATTTTTCGCGAAACGAAACGTCGCCAATATCTTCTCGTGCTCATCTATACAGAGCAGTTATCGTTTGCTGAACAATCGAAATATGCTGGAGTTTAAACACTCTTACACCAGGAAATTTTTTTCCTAGCATGCCTGCGTCCAAGGAGTTTAAATGACTGCCAGCGAGGTCATTAGAGACGGATTTTAGAAATACAGAGATTTTTTGTGTGTTGGCGAGTTCACGAGTTTACTTCTACAAGTCGTGTGAAGTATGCAAAAGGCACCAATAAGGCTCGTTACATATTTCTCGAAGACCCGAGTGAACTTTTTGATAGACTTAGACATTTGATTGACCTGCAAAGACGTTTGCTACGAGACACTTATTAGAGACTTTTCTTTCGAGACTGTCCATCATAGTTTGTATTGGTGGGTGGTATGGCAGGTTGGTCTTGTCGGTTGTTCTAGTCAGTTTTGCAGGAACTGGTATTGTGAGGAGCTAGTTTTGGGCTCAGTCAATCTCGCCAGGAACCAGTTTGGGTGGAGTTAGTCTTAGGTGGTGATAGTCATTGGCTAGTATGTTAAGTCGGTATGGATTCTTGTTGTGACTAGATACTAATGGTCATTTGTCATTAACTGTTGATTGTTCTCGATTTTTCGAGTTCTATGTAATTGGGGTCAAGGTCAATTTCGACAAAAACAAACATGGTGGCTAATTCGACAGCTCCTCTGGCCTCGAAGTCGATAATAAATACAGTAGCATGCCATACGTGATGAAAAAGTAAACAAATGGCAAACGAAAAAAAAAAACAAGATGGCTGCATACGACGGAATGAGCAAAGGCGAGGGAGGTGGAGGCCTGTCGACTAATAAACCAATGAAAAACATTGGTAACGGGTCGAACGAGTGCGAGTAATCAACCAATAAAAAAGACTTTTAGAAGGTGAAGCGAGCACAAGTAATCAACCAATGAGAAATATATGTGAAGGGATTGGAGGGTACCAACTTATTAGCCAATGAGAAACATTGGTGAAGGTGAGTCGTCTGCTGGACGTGGTTCTGAGGATACCTCCAGAAATGTAATTTTTTAATAATATCTTTATATGAATTATAAAACGTTTTTAATTTCTTACTTTATATAAATGTTAATTATTTTATAATTTTTTAGGAACTTTTTTACAATTTTTAGGATTTTTGGGGGTTTAAGGTTAATGATCAATGTTACTGAGCCAAGGGTCTTGAGTCTTGAGTCTTGATTGTTGTGTCTTGAATTTTGCGTCTTGGGTCTTGGGTCAAGGGTCTTGAGTTTTGGGTCGAGGGTCTTGAGTCTTTGGTCTTGTGTCTTGGGTCTTGTGTCTTGGGTATTGTGTCTTAGGTCTTGAGTCTTGGGTCTTGAATTTTGAGTGTTGAGTTTTGAGTTTTGAGTCTTGAGTTTTGAGTTAAGTGTCAAGAGTTTTTTGGGAACTTGTTGGAAATTTCTAATTTTTTTTTCAATTTTGTGTTTTTTGGGTAATTTTTTGTGTTCAAGGTCACTCAAGGTCACGGAATTTGGTTATGGTCATCGACATCTAACATGGTTGACAAGGTGGTTACCAGCCGACCTGGTCAGGATCGGTAGTGTCGGGTCGGGAGATTAGTCAATCCACGTGTCATCGAATTCCAGACCTCCTTCATGTACATCTTTAAATAATTTTTTTTAATTTTTTTGTAATTTTTTATAATTATTTAATACATTTTTGCATTTTAGAGAATATTTGAGGATTTTTTTTTGAAGATCATTTAATGTCATGGGCACAGGGTCATGGGTCAAAGTCAGCTAGATCCAAGATGGTGGTTGGGTGACGTCGCAGTAGGTCAGCCGGCTGGCGCCTGGCTCCTATACCCCATCCCCTTATGCACGACTCGCCAATTATATTCTACTATCTGCAGCACAGAATGTTTACGAATACATAGAGAATCATTATGCGTTATAATTTTGTGACAAACAAGAGTTTACCTCTTGGCTGGACTGCCGGCGGGAATGTTTCGTAACTTCATGGAAAATTATGTGAAATGTATAGGGTTAGTGAAATTTCAAGAAAATATTTGAAGACTAGTATTAATTCAGAACACTGTTTTGTTGTTTACTTAAATTGATTTGCTGAATTTTTTTTTAAAACGCGTTAGCTGCTTGTACACGAATCACGTAGGAGCCGAGCCGATGTTCCTGAATTCTGAGTGGCTCAGTCAATTATAAAAAAACTCCTTCTCCAGCAGACAGCAACCAATGGCAATATGCAAACGGCTGTTGGGTGCTTATAGTATTCCGTGTACTCATATTTTTTCGCGAAAAATCGCTAGCTCTAGAAATTAATGGATACACCGGTATTGAAGAAAACACGGTGGCCATAATAGTGAGACATAGTACTTGGGAATAGAGAGGCGAACCAGCCACTTATAAGCGAAAATGTAGCCGCACGCGCCAAGAAAATGGCGTCACCGACAATCGTATTGTTGGCTCGCCGTTCGCCAATCAGTGCCTTGTAGCCGGTTACTGAACTGGCAGCCCAGCCAATAGGGAACCTACCGCAGCGTGCAGTATCCAATCAGACACATGGCCTGTTCCAAGAGCCTTGCGACAATGAATCGGGGAATGGGTTACGTCCACAGCAAAGCATCCGGCGCACTATATCGTCTCTGGGGGTTTGAAAATATTTCGTGATAATCCTTTTCCGCCGGTATTGTTTCTCCGTATTTTCACGGGTAAATTCTTCTCACGGTGTACGCGGCAAGCGGTCGGCCTGCGTGTGAAGCAAACTTCTGTTCAGGTAGCGTCCAGACTACAGATGGGTCGTTAACTATTTTTTGTACCTGTTCCAAACTGATGCAGATACATACCTGTATAGGCTGTTCACCGTAAAGTCAGCACTTTTGGGTTCCTAGTTACTTTTTACTCCCAGCCATTTATTATCCTTTAACCACCTTTTTATATAGATACTAGCTCACCTGGCCACGCGTTGCTGTGGCATAAAAAATTTCGGTTCTGTTCATTTCTGTGAAATTAATTGAGAGAAGTATATGCATTTTTACAATCTTTATTATCGAAGTACTTGTTTGTATACAATGCTTTTAGTTTTACCATTTTCCGCGCATATGAATAAGTTGTATGGTTTTCCTACTCTAGAACACGACACGTACAATTTGCCGTGCGAAAAAAAATTCCGTTTCTAAATCTAAATGTTCAAACAGACAGCTGTCAACAAAGGCGCTTACTGACGCGAAAGCATGGTAAAAATTAGTTTTTGCAGATGTTAGTACCTTTGCAGGTAAACAGATAAAAAAGAAATGTTTTCAAACACTCGTGGGAACGAAANAGTTTTTGCAGATGTTAGTACCTTTGCAGGTAAACAGATAAAAAAGAAATGTTTTCAAACACTCGTGGGAACGAAAGGAAGGTTTATGAGAAAACATAATAAAAATTGGTTGATTTTTTCGGGAGTTACATGCGTCCGAACAAACGGACACAACATTTATATATACAGAAGATTGCAATGTAAGTAATAAACACAGTGTATATATTACAACGCACTCGAATGTTTGCGTCTGAGGCTAAAATAAAATATATTTATTGACTATTATTCCAAATGAGAGGGTTTTCAAAAGTGCTCACTTTACCGTGAACATCCTATATCTGGTACTTGCGGTATCAGATACGGGTATTTTGTCGTGTGCTTTGCTAATTCACCGATCTCTCGTGTAGCCGTTAGTGCATGTTGTCGGGTACACAAGGTACGCGAGTTATCAAGTACCCGCGGTATCAAGTACCAGTTTTTGAGTTGCTTTACTGCGTATCTGTTACAGTGAAATAAAGTATGGACAAGAACAAGCGAAGAAGGAAAGACTTCAGAAGCGCGAAAATGTTTCAAAGGAAAAATTAACTTGATATAGTAAATCGCTCAAACCAACTCAGACCCAGCGTACATAAGTGTGTATATTACGCACGTGTAGGTAATTTGGTCTGTATTGCACACTGTAAGGCTCAATGGCAAATGATATTACCTATGGGAACGGGGGAATGATATTTTGCGAAAAAATTTCGAGGCTAGATACAGCTCAAAGGACTGCAGAATTTTCCAGCTAATTTGATAGGCTGAAAAATGTTCTGGTCCTGAATTAACTGTTTGCGCACGAATCACGAAAGTTCATTGTCGGATTTACGTAATTCTTAGTGGTTCGGTCAAATGCGGTCACGGCACCGGCAGCCAATAGAAATACGAGAACAGCTGAGGCTTGTGTATAGTATCGAAGTCTAATGTGTGCTCCGACTTTTACGCGAAAAATCACCGGCCGTACCTATGGGTAAATAATTCGCAACCCGTTTTACTGGTCTAGGTCATAATTGGTTCATATAACTGTAGCTGAACTAACATCCTACAGCTCATTGGTTTTGACAGCGAAACAAGTGATGTGTTTACTTAAATACAGCATGTATTAAAAACATTTTTTTTTGCAACACTTGAAGCCTTAAATTAAAGTGAGTCTGAAACGGTTAAACGAAAATTCAGTTATAAATTATCCGCTTCTCTTTTTTGTTGACGAAATCCCTTAGCTGTGCAGTCACCAAATTAAATCCAATAAATTGGTTTTTATCTTTACCGCACATTTTAAATAAGGTAAAAATGTCATCAGTGGTACATGTGACAGCAGACGCAACACACCGGTGAATGTTAAACTGGTGCTGAATGTATATGATAGTTCTTAAGTGTACTCGTTTACAGTACCTGATACAAGGGGGTACCAGATACAAAGAAGCAGGTTGACAATCTGTGACCCGACCCACCTCCAGCCAGGCCCTTATCGTCGCGTACGAAACCTGATAATTCCGCGTCTGTAGTCTCAGCTACTCTGTAGCGAGATATTACATCTTGGGTACAGGGGAATCGATATGAAGCGAAAACGAAGGCGATCCCTTCATACCTGATATATCGCCCACGGCAGCACGAAATACTCGCAAAGATGTAGCAGCAAGGAAAACCGCTTCCAGGGTGATCCTGAGAAATCAGCCTAATTTTTTTTCCGGGAGCTTCTGCTGGAAGCAGATTTGCTCGCGCATGATTGCGTTTCGGAAGGTACCCGGCCGTGCCGGTGACGAAAATGTGCTAACTCGCGGACCTGAAGATTTTCGCCTTATTATCAGTCACCGAGTTAATAATTAACAGTCCTGTGCTCATTCTCGAGCCGGCGTTATTTGTAAATTGCCTGTTTTCTCAACGAGGCGGTATATTTTATTTTGACAGGACTAATTATGATTCGGGTGAACGCCATTTTTAAGAATGATTTTGCAATTGGTGCGGGGCTACCCAGAGCGGCTCAAATTAAATATGGTCAAATGACATGTAGTTAAGCTTTTTATTGGATAATAACTCAAGTTGTGTGGGCATTTAATTCTTCCGGAACCATAGTGCTTGAGTATGTGGCAAACAAACTAAAAAAAATAAATGGAATAGCACACATTATTCGTCCAAACGTACGTCGAATGACGTCACATATTTTGAGCTAATTTATCCGTAGAATAGCAGCTCATATTTTATATTGATAACTTTATTAGTGATTGACCTGCCAACATTATAGGTTTCATGCTCATTAACCGAGTTTATCAAAAAAGAGTGCGTCATCAAATCGACTGATTAGACGAATCTTGAGTGCCAAAAACCCGCAGGACACCTTTCAAACATTTATAGTGTAGGTATATTTAAGTGAATTTTGTTTGTATTCTCAAGTTGAAACACAAACAAATTCGTGACCTCAGGCGTCCATGGTACAAAATATTCGCAATTATAGACTATTCTCAGTAAAGTTGAGCACTGTTTAAATCCCTGCTAAAATATTCCTTTCAGCAAATTATTACCTTTTGACCACTTTTTAATATAATCATTCCCGTGTCACTAATAAACACAGTGTATATATTTCATCTCTCACAAATGTTAACGTCTGAGGCTGCGATAAAAAATATTTATTAGTGTTAAAAGTAAAAAGTGCTCACTTTACCACGAATAGCATAAACAAAGTTTTAACTGGTGTGCATCCTAAGTATATGCCCGCTTATCACAGATATTAAGTACTTGAGTAACCTGAATCTGTTGAGCCTAGTAAAAAATCACACTATGTTGTGACGAAGACACGTTACTAGTAACCACGGGGGTTGATTCGAGTGAGAAGATTTGGGCAGATTTTAACAGCGAGGTCTTGAGAGCCGATGAGGGTGAAGCGAGGTGAGTATGGAGCAGCACCAGAATGAAAGGACGGGGGAAACTGGAGATCCCCGAGAAAACTCGCCGAACAGCGGCATCGTCCGGCACGATTCCTGCATTCAAAAATCCGGGAGCGACCCCGCCAGGAATCGAGCCCGTTTCACCTAGTTGGAAGGAGAGTAGTCTAACCACTACACCACCGCGGCAGCTAGTAACAAATGGGAAACTGCATGTGTTGAAGTAGCTTATTGAAATCTTGCTTGCACGTAATTCTTTTCGCGAACATAATGTGTTCCTAAGTATTCGTAATGTTGAGACCCTATCTTTTCGCGTTATAAAATGGTGCCATGATAAAATTCACAGCCCTATCCATACTGTACAAAATCTCGTTTTCTCATTGGCCACTGCCATAGTCTCTTGCTTGATTCGGCCAAACGGAGTGAAGCCACCACAGATCTACTTTTTTTNTTCTCATTGGCCACTGCCATAGTCTCTTGCTTGATTCGGCCAAACGGAGTGAAGCCACCACAGATCTACTTTTTTTCTATAAGTGCAGAGTCCTGCAGGGCGTGTTGGATGGGCGGAGATCCAACGGCACACATCACGCCTACATNTTTTTTTCTATAAGTGCAGAGTCCTGCAGGGCGTGTTGGATGGGCGGAGATCCAACGGCACACATCACGCCTACATATACGTTTATGACACCTAGCCTGACCCAAAAATATAAAGCGAAATGATATAGTTTCTAGAATAATAAAATTCCTTCAGAATAGTCGATTCACCGTTTCTTCACACTTTTTTAAGACAAACCTTTGAAAAATCACTCCATGTATTATATGTTTGTTTGTTTTCTAAATATGCCACGTTTCACAGGCGTTTTATCCTTCTGTTAGAATAAAAGTGTCTTATTTTTGGAGGGGGCCGCGGTGCTGAGCGGTTAACATGCTCGCCTCCCACCATAGAAAACCGGGTTCAATTCCCGGCCAGGTCACTCCCGGATTTTCACAAGAGGGAATCGTGCCGGACGATACCGCTGGTCGGCAAGTTTTCTCGGGGATCTCCAGTTTCCCCCGTCCTTTCATTCTGGTGCTGCTCCATACTCACCTCACTTCACCCTCATCGGCTCTCAAGACCTCGCTCTTAAGATCCGCCTTAATCTCTTCACTCACTCACTCACTCACTCACTCACTTACTGACTCACTCACTACCTCTTTTTTTATAAATTGAACTTTTACTTATATTTTATCTATAAATTACAGTATTTTATTTCATAATTAATATGAATAAAAATGAGAAAAATAGACGCGTTGGTAACGCCTTGTAAGAAATAGTGTCATGAAAAAAGCTTATTACTAGGGATGATGGAAAATCGCGAAAATCTTCTGAGCCAACAACACTATGTATAGCCGGTTTATTCTTTTATGATTAGAGGACCCAGGTTTTAACTCGGCTAAGTTCTTTACAGGCCAATCACAAACGTTCTGCTTAAGTGTATAAGAATCGTCATTGGCCCAGTTAAATGGGATAGTTACTTCATACATGTATGACAAACAATAAAAAAACTGTCGGAAATACGTACAGTACGATGAATCATAGGAAACAGTCATCTTTTCCCGCGATAAACCATCTTCTCTAGATATTACACAGAGTGCGCATGAATGCGGTGCGTTGTCCCTTTGGTGTAATTTGCTAGACTTAGTTAAAAATTTGTTTGCATGAGGCGAAGGAATATCTTGGAAGCAGAACTTCAGTAGGGTTTCAGAAAGGTTTGATGTAACCGTGAATGGACAAAAGCAGCATCTACGCGTTCATGGGCAGTTAACGGTTAACTCAGCACTATTGAAATCAACCTTTGAGAAATGTCACTACCCCTACCTGCAAATATTTAAATGGGCACACTGACTGCCCCAGTAAAGTTGTTAACGACCGAGCGAAAGTAGTTCCGTTTCTCAACGTTGAATTGAAAGCACTAGGCAAACTTTTGTGAGCACTGAAATTATTACTTTTCCTTTGTGTTTCCTTAATGCATACAAATAAAAGGATCAGGAAATTTGTAATGCANGGGCACACTGACTGCCCCAGTAAAGTTGTTAACGACCGAGCGAAAGTAGTTCCGTTTCTCAACGTTGAATTGAAAGTACTAGGTAAACTTTTGTGAGCACTGAAATTATTACTTTTCCTTTGTGTTTCCTTAATGCATACAAATAAAAGGATCAGGAAATTTGTAATGTATTTACTTTGGTGGTAACTTCGCAGTTTCGCTTGACCGACTCATGAATAGAGTGGTCAGGTCCAGGGCGACGTCAATTTCGTCATGTGGTGGAAGAATATACAATGTGCATACAAGAATAGTTCTTAGCAGGGCTTTCAAAAGTGCTCAGTTCACAGCGAACAACCCATAAGTAGGGCCAGTGACTTTTGGCGTAAAAATCGGAGCACACAGTAGACCTCAATACTATATACACACCTCAGCTGTAGTTATACCTCCATTGGCTGCTGGTGCCGTGTCCGTCTTTGACCAAGCCACTCAGGACTAAGTAACTCGGACACTGAACCTTCGTGATTCGTGCGCAAACGGTTAATACGGGCCAAAACATTTTTCAGCCAATCAAAGAAGCTGGACGACCCTGCAGTGCTTTGGACTGTACCTTGTCTCGAAATCTTTTCGCGAAATATCACTGCCCTTTACCAGTAGAAAAATTCGCGAGTTCAATGGCCCGCAGGCTAGACTGTACAGTGTTATGTACACATATGCTGATATTAACTGCACATTGGTTGCCTGCTTTCACAGTGGAAGGTGACGATTAGGCCGGCGTTCTCCAGGAGGTGTCAAACACCGTGTGGACCAATGGCTAAGGTTATTTAAACACACGTGTTTTGAATTCTAACTTGTCTCAAAATGAATCCGCGAATTCTTCAGGTCTCTGCCTATACGTAAAATAGTCAGCCTATCATAAAAGCAACTTAAAGCAACGTGTGAATTCAAACTGACTCAAACAGGAACGAAAATTTAGAGTCTGCCGACGAATGACAGATGTTCTGTATCGACGTAACCAATTTTTTATCGGCCCAGTCAAGTTGGATAAAATTGTTTTCGCACGAAGACTCAAAGACAATAACAAAAGGTAAAATACAAGTGGGTGCGAAGAATTTTCAAGTCTGGCATGCTCGGAAATCCCTCTTAAATACACCCTGTTTGACTATAAGCCACAAATAAACCAGAAGTAAAAATGATGCATAGCACGAAAACCTCACTATAAAGTTATATTGAAAAACATATAATAATTCGTTTCAGATACGAAACGTTTTTGTGGGAAATCACTCTAGCAATTGATTTTGTAATTTACACAAAATTATTTATTTGTTACTACTAAATATGCAGCCATCAAATGATGTATACTTCTGTGACCGCAAATATAATTGGCAGGATTTGCTTACAAAATAATTATNGAAATCACTCTAGCAATTGATTTTGTAATTTACACAAAATTATTTATTTGTTACTACTAAATATGCAGCCATCAAAAAGATGTATACTTCTGTGACCGCAAATATAATTGGCAGGATTTGCTTACAAAATAATTATTTTCGTTACTTCATTCAGCAGCAGCCAAATAAATTAAACGATAGAGGATGCCTTATACAGGCGACTGTAAAGCCAAATGAACTTCAAGGTTTCTAATCACAAGAAGAGATGCTATCAATCCTTTACAGTGCCGCAGAAGGATAAGTATATGCTGAGTTCGCGCAACCAGAACGGTATTTCTTGACAGAACGCGTGAGTGGAGCCTTGCTTGCCACCGGAAGAACTCACCTGTTTAAAATACAGATACTTATGTACAGTGGGACAGGGTTTTATTACTATGTTTCGCTCATTAACGAGGTTATATCTTCCTATCCAGTTTTTTGATGGTTCCTGGCCAGCTAGTGAGAGCAGGCGGTGTCATCACGTCACCGCATTCTGCACGGGTATTTAACTAATGTTTTGTCGGTATCGACTGGAATTTTCATGGTTGAAAAAAGACAGTGAAGAAGTAAACGCTTAATGAACTGTTAAATACGCACGTAGGGAAAATAAGCTTGGACAATAAAATTATCATGTGGAATTCACCTTACAAGGTAGTGGCTGTGCAGAGTTTGAACACAAAATTGGTAAACCGAAAGTTCTCGACATCTCGATATCCTAGTTTATCGACATGATAATGTGGTTGCGGGGAGTAAGTAATGATTGCCCAAGCTGCGCATGAGAACCAGAGCACAGAGTCCGTAATAATACAGAAGTGAAACGGGATTTAATACCGCGCACTCCAGCTGCACAATGCCGCAAAAGGTGGCAACGACAAAGTAACATGGCGCGACGCCATTCGCCAATCAGCGCCTGGCGACCTACCTGCCAACTGACAGACCCAGCCAATAGGGAACCTTTCGCAACACGCTGTAGCCAACCGGACGCAAGGTTTGTTCCCAAAGCCTCCCGCAGCCAATCTCAGCAAAGGAACCACAATTCCTTTTCGTTTCTGTGCACACTCTAAATTCGAATAAGTGTGAATTTACTGATTCGCAGTGAAAATCAACTACTAGAATCAGTGGAAATGGGTACACTTAGAATCAATGGAATACCACTGGTTGGCAGAGTGAAACAATTTCACTGATTAAATAAGTGGCGGCCAACTGCGTGCTGCGAATCAAATATTATTTTTAAAGAAGTTAGCCAAATCGTTACGAGAAATAAACACATTTCCTATAGTCGCTATTTATATTGTATAATTTACCGTAACTCAAAAAGGTAAAATAAATTACGGGTGCGTAGGATTGAACACACGCCGGCCCCACTCCGCTATTAGTGCGTTAACTTACCAAATGACCTACCAAACGCACGTCGACAACAAGGGCAGAATCTGTGTTTTATAGTTCTTTATTGAAAGTATGTAGTCTTGAAACTATTTGTCCTATCTTTTAGTTTTTAATTTAGTTGGCAGCATTGGAATTGTTAAAACAATAGTATTTATGAATGCAGTCCTCTGCATTGCATTCAAACCTTCAATCCGGGTGCTGAGATTATAACGTGAAAACGAAATGAAAGACCGAATTTTCGTTTGCCTTGTAAAATGGTATTATAAAAGACGGAACTCACATTTAACTAAATATGTTTTTGTTTGGGAATAATTAGTTCATAAGTTGTTATTTTACTTATAACTCGCTGTTTAACTGATCCATCAGTCAAAAAACAAATAACTGAAAAACAGAGAATGAAATGGTTGATGACTCAGAGGAAAAAGTCACTAAACCAATAGGCGAAGGGAAAATGGCATTTTTTCATTTATTCATCTGTTAAATTGATTGAAGTGACTGTTGGATAAGTCTGGTGCTGTTAACTGATTTAAAAAGGGAAATTATCACTAACATAGATTCAGTGTGTACCGGGTTATGGAGGTTGCGTTACCGTTTATGGCTTGCTAAGTTTCCTTGAAGCTGTGGATTTATTCCCGTTCGTTCCCTAAATTAACATTACCTGTATAAATGAAGCTACAGATAAAATATAAAGAGCTCCAGGTAGTTTTTGGCCAGTAGGTATTTCCGCGATTTCGTGGAATTTTTCATTTTTAACAGCGCAAGGCAGCATCCATTCGATAAATAACTGCGAGTTCCATGATTCTGGTTATTTTCTCGTTAATTATTCGCAGTCGTCAATTACGACTAACGATAGTGCCTTGTAAATAAGGGACACAACGATTATGTTTCTTTACCCCGACGTTATAGGCTGCTTTCATATTTCTTGTCTACGCACTTGTCCAGTCCGTCATTTACAATTTGTCCCGGTGATTGAACGTGCCACATGAACAGATGAAGCGAGAAATATCATCGTTCTGTTCTCACGACTCGAACGTGAAATATATGGATAATTGTTAAACGAGCGTGTTTTCCTTCCTAGCAGTAAGCTGCGCTTCGCAATACCGTGCATAATACATTCGTCTTCGTTGTCCTATAGGCACTTGCAATTAGGCGAGTCCATTTTGCTTTGCGAACTAGCCACGCATTATTTGGTGGTTTCATAGCTAAATTTTTCCTATTTGTTGAGAGAGCTCAAGTACGTGTGAGACAAACTGTTTCCCAGTGACAAAAGTAATAAGAACATAAAGGTGTATGACGTGTAACAAGGGGCACTGATATTTCGCGAAAATTATTTTGAGACGAGATACAGTCCAAAGCACTGTAGGGTTGTCCAGCTTCTTTGATTGGCTAAAAAAGTTTTCTAGCCCGTGTTATACGTTTGTGCACGAATCACAAAGGTTCAGTGTCGGAGTTACTTAGTCCTGAGTGGCTTGGTTAAAGACGGACACTGCACCAGCAGCCACTGGAGGTATAACAACAGCTGAGGTGTGTATACAGTATTGAAATCTACTGTGTGCTCCGATTTTTACGTGAAAAGTCACTGGCCCTACTTATAACTGAGTCAGTCATCAAGTTATAACGCTAATTTGGCATTTTCCTGCCAGTATAACATATGGGTAGAGAGAAATTTTACGTCCCGATATATTTTCCAAAATTATGTATATACAGTACCGGAATTGTTCGCTTTATGTCTGGTTGAGCCAATGTTTTGACCTCACTTAACTGATGCCCGACGAATAGCCACGCCCGATATTATTGGGAGTGGAAAATATAGCCAGGTTAATTTGAAACAAAAAAGCTTTAATTCTCTTAGGCGTTTCCTTGAGTTACGTTCGCAATCGGACCACATTTAATTGGAATATAGCGGCACCCAATTTTTAGCAAAACAAGTTCTGCTGGATTGTAAATCAAAACACTTTACGTCATATTCACTATTGCAATTGCAGGGTTTTAAATGCTTAAAGTCTTACGGTGCCTCCTCGCAAATTACAAACTTACTTTATCAGAGTTGTGAATAAAGGTGCTACACAAATAACTACAGACCTGCGAATTTCGTGTTATTATTTTGAGACATGTCATACTTAAAGGACATGTACATTCGCCGTACTATTGTCATTGGACTATTCTTTATTTGACACGCACAGGATGACTACGCCAATGAATATTGGTAATGACAAGGGTCAACAATTCTTCGCAAAAAGATTTACGTGTAGACTAGACTTCAATATCCTATGTACACACCAGCAGCCTTTCTTTCGGTATTTGCCATTTGCCTTTGCGTGAAGAGTGTGTCTTACTGGGAGAGCCAATAAGAATGAACTTTCTCCAATACTGACGGTCCGTGATCCGCGGGTAGACAAATAAAACGCGCAACCGTTCAAATGAGCCAATCACGAAAGAAGTTCTGAACTAAACTGTTTTGGAACACAACATTTCCTGAAATTTTTTTTGCGTAAAATAAGGTGTCCCTAGTTAATGCCGAATCACGTGCCATACAATCATAAGAGAAATGGATTGTCAACTAGGCAACACCCCATTTGCATACGTCTTTCGTTAGAGTACATACACGACCGAGAACTCCAAAAATAACACGAATTTTGCCGGACTCTACTTATAACTAGAGACCTGAAAAATTCGCGGATTCATTTCGGGACAAGCTAGAATTCGAAACACGCGTGTTCATAAAACTTCAGCCATTGGTCAACACGGTGCTTGATACCTCCTGGAGAAGACTGGCCCAATCGTCACCTTCTACTGTGACAGCAGACCACCAATGTACAGTTGATATCGTCATATTTGTACATAATACTGGTGAGCCTAGCCTGCAGGTCATTGAACTCGTGAATTTTTCTGGTCTCTACTTATAACTTGTCCTGGGCACAATTAAGGACGTCCCCAAACAAAGCTGCAGTCAAGATATTCACGGGAAAAAAATTCATGTCAATTTGTATCTTAATACACTTAAACTCAGATCCACTTTCGCAATTGCATGAATTACAGACAAGTTAAGTTCGATTTTATGGGTAACGATAGTATTGCGTTCAGAGTGCGATATTTGGCAGCTAGTTTCCAAAGAACATCTTGTACAAATAGCAAATAACAGCGAAGAAAGGACACTGTGAGTTGTAGAGCAGTTTGGCAGCCGCTAGGGAAGGTGCTGCTAATTGGCGAGACTTTCAAGGTCAAGGCGCTCTCGAGGCCTTAATTGCAGGTTCGGCCGCCTGGCTCCCCACGTCTTCGGCACCACCATCGCCACTGACCGTCTCCGTCGCCAACCCGTAACTAGACATCCGGCGACTTCGCCAACTCCTTCGAGGTATGCCAACTCCTTCGAGGTATAGACCCGTACTATTTCGCGTTATGGATTTGCTAACATGCTAGGTGCCGCACGAGAATTGTTTTTTTCTCGTATGTCACTGGTTCGCATGGCGAAAATAATTTTTTTCACGTTGTACTTCAAAACTCTTTAACTCTCCGGCGGGGGAAGGGGGGAGGTGCTGTAGTGGTCAGACTACTCGCCTCCAACCCAGGCGAACCGGGTTAGATTCACGGCAGGGTCGCTCCCGGATTTTCGCACGTGGGAATCGTGCCGCTGGTCGGCGGGTTTCCCCGGGGATCTGCCGTCCCCCTCCGGCTCTTTCATTCCGGGGCTGTTACATTCTCATTTAGCTTCATCCTCATTGCCCTGAAGACCTCGATGCTAGGAGCAGGCCAAATCTCTCTACTACACTCTGTAGTCCATTCAGATCCAGTGTACATAATTGTGTGCATTACGCACGTGTATGTGCTTTTTGATCTGTAGTGTACACTGCGAAGCTCAATGACTAGAGACCTGAAAAATTCGCGGATTCATTTCCGGACAAGCTGGAATTCGAAACACGTGTGTTTATAAAACTTCAGCCATTGGTTCACGCAGCGTTTGACACCTCCTGGAGAAGGCTGGCCCAATCGTCGCCTTCTACTGTGACAGCAGACAACCAATGTGTGGTTGACATTCCCATATTTGTACATAATACTGGAGATTCTAGCCTGCAGGTCATTGGACTCGCGAATTTTTCTGGTCTCTGCCAATGACTGATGATCTTACCTGTGGGTAAATGGTTTGCAAACCGTCTTACTGGTCTGAGTCATAATTTCTTCACATTGCTGTATCCGAACATTATAACCTACGGCTCATTGGCTGTGACAACGAAACAAGTGTTGTGTCGACTTATGTACAGTACGCATCATAAAATGGTTTGTTTGAAGCACCTTAAACCGTAAATTAAATCGGGTCTTAAAGGGTTGACTTATATCTACTATCGAAATTAAATGGTCGTAATTGCTGAGCGCCTTAGGTGTCTGCCCGTGAATCACAGACGTTCAATACCGGAACCTAATTCCTATTGGCCCAGTTAACACCATACCGTCGTCCGACGAAGGCACGTGGCCAATAACACAATGGGAACAACAGGGAGGGTGAGTAGCAAATTGAAATCTGCACTTCAAGAAAATATTCGTAAAATTACCATACCAATGTAAACGAATTGTGAGAAAGTGCGAGTGGTAAACTATTTTCTCATATATCCATGGCACCGTTCCTAAATTCGCTCACGAAACAGTCAATTGCTTAGGGAAGTCTCCAAACTTGTATATTAATGACGCTAAAAATTCTAACACTTTCAGTCTGACATGTGGTATTGTTTCCATACAATGTGTGTGTTAAAAACTTCCATTACAGTTTAAGAAGTTTTACCAGAAAATTGTTTTACAGTGAAACCTCTGTGGAATACTGTTCGAGACAATCGGGTGTCTCTTGTCGTACGCTGATTTTTTTGCAGCGTTTTCGCCGCTACGCTGTACTTTGCAAGTTAGATCTGTAGCGGTGGAACTTTATAACACGCTATGTCATTCCACGGATTTAACTACAAACATATGGCTGTACGTTTCTCCTATATTTTAAGGCAAGCTCTAAAATATAGGGAATATCATTTCGCGGAATAAAATAACACCAGGCTAGACTCCACAATACTTTGTTTACTCGAGCAGAAGTTATTCATTCATGGTTGCAGCCTCAGTAAGAGTGTATCCTCTATTTTGGCTCACCCACACGTAATTAGGCCACCGGAGTTCTAAATGTATACAATTGGTTCAGACTTATCCAGGTCGTGTCTGATAAGCGGATATTCAATGGGTATTAAAATGGAAAATTCGCTTCATTATTTGCCATCAGGCTGAACTTCATACTACTCTATGTATTGGAGCCGGCGTCGTTTCTCCATTGGCTGCTGCATAGAAGTGAAGTAACTCCCTGTCTGACTGAACTAGACGTGACTGTGAAGTGTTCATTTATTGGTGCAGAGTTACCCTTGGCGTGTCGAGTGCAGTATGGTCCTATGACGAACGTAATTCAGAGGTACATGTGATTGAAGTTTAACGTGCCCTTAAATAATAATAACACGAATTTTGCAGGTCCCTATTAATAAACCAGTTTCTTCGTAGACACGTATTCTTTATTAAGTCAACGCGTGATCCATTCTTTGTTGAGCACACAACTGTTTGTCAAGGCCACGTGACTATATTAGAACGAATGTTGTTTGTTACCTACCTGCCCATGTAACTTTCATCTTTGTAGTGAAAGGGGTTGGGAGGGTGGGTTTGCAACCCCGGGTTCCTTACATAAATCTCTTACCTTTTGGCCTCCCCTCCTTCTTGATTCTGCGAGTTTGGTATATGAGTAATGCTATGGATAGAACAAAAAAAAATTGTCTTATAAATGCTTAAAATTGTATGTTCGTGTTAGACTGAATGTCAAGAACGTACGACGGTTCGACTGCGTGGAATTGGACAAAGTGCCGTGGAGTTGTTCACGTACGCGCGCTAGTGTGTAATCGCTTGTTTGTAATGGCGCGCAATTATACGCAATAGCGAGGTGAAAGCGTTTAAAGTAGTATACCAATTCCCTCGTCTGAGATGTGTGTCGGACAGGTCTACTGCAACGTTAGGCGACTCACCGAACTGACGAAACAACGACATATAATTATCAGAGATGACGGAAAATCGCGAAAACTTTTTAAGCCAACATGTATTCTATAACACACTTACTACGATCTAAGAAATTATTTGTAAAATTACGATATCAGTGTATACGTAGAGTGACAAACCACGAATGGTAAAATATTTTCCCATACATCCATGGTAACATTCCTACAGTTGTTAAGGAAAGAGTCAAATGCTTCTATGGTAGCGATACTAAACATTCTCATATGTTCTGCCTTAAACGTAGTACTATTTCCACACACTGAATAGGTCTTATACTACCATTACGATTTAGGAAGTTTACCAGAAATCTTCTTCAAGTGTAGTTTATTCTTTCATGTTGGGATGAACAAGGTTTAGACTCAGCGAAGTTGTTTTCATACCGATCACAAACGTTCTTCCCTAAAGCATCAAAATCCTCATTGGCCCAGTGAAATGGGGTAGTAGCTTCACACATACGTGACATCAAATAAGGAAGGACAACTGTGAGCATTGTGTACACAATCCACTGAATTCTAGAAAACAGTGAACTTTTCGCGCTATAAACCATTATCTCTACCAATTATGGAAAATTGTAAAAAGAAGATGACAAGAAAGAGGACATTTTGACGAGATGCCAGTACCCTCTCATTCTGTCGATTTAGTAGCAAAGTGAGCTTTCGGCACTCACATTTGTTTCATAGACATAAAAACCATCTAATTTGCTATCCTATTTAAAAAATAATTTTTCAATCTGTGGTATACCTACCAGCATAATTCATAAAATCAATAATGTTTTTGTATAAAAACTTTAATAAAAACTGATAAAAAACCATTTTAATGGGAATTAAATTACCATTGAAATTGAGTATTTATTTTGTTATCTCTTACCACCTCACCACACCACTTTAGTTTGAACAATTATTCACCCTCACTTAATCCCTTACTACTACCGCTCTTGTTTTCAGCATTGTCCACCAGAGCGTGCTCGTGTGGGGAATGTATATAATGGCAACAATGCCGACCCTCGGCACAGTTTCTCGTTTGATGCCAGAGGTGACAGATCACTCTCTCACACCTCGTCTTTTAGCATTCTGACTGATTATTTCAGATATTTAATTACATTAGGTTGCAAGATATTATAAAGCATGCATTTAATACGCATATATTTTCCCGCGAAATTACAAAAATGCTTTAATTTGGAGTATCGGTTTGGGCCTGCTAGTCTCTAGAGGAATATATACCCTCATAATATACGGTTCTAGAACTTTGTTTTTTTTTTTTTTCAATTTATATATTTACCACTTATCTAATTTGTAAAGACGTTAACTCAGTACCCGTGACGCTACTAAAGCACTTCTTTTGCATTCATTAAATGTATTCGAAGACACGAAAAGTATGAATGTTCGAATAATGCAGATCGAGTGACATATAAGATTTTTAAATGTCGCATGGTATTTGCTAGGCGCGATAACTTGCACAGGCATGCAAAAACCTGCGTAGCTGTAGGACCTTCACCTGCCAAAAACCGTCGTGTACAGTCTCCTTCACAGCAGGGTACGAGTGCACTGCCCACAAAACCAAGGATTCAGGATGTGCATCCACCATCGTTTCAGCAAACAACACTCCCAAGAATCGTGTCAGGGTCTGGGTTGACTGATGAAAATAGTTTCGTAGAGGCCCAAACTGCATTCCATCACAGTCTAAAGATCTATGCCCCCACAACGAGAGCAGGTATTTGAAGGACATTTGCACATGTTAAGCTCGAAAGGGGGAAAACATAGCTGTTGACTCTCCGCATAATCGCACCTCCAATAAAATTTAATATATGGCTCGAATGTATGCAGCTTAGCAAAACTGACCCATTCAACGCAAAGTAGGTATTCGAATCGAAAGGCAAGATAACAAATGTACTGTAAAACCTCAAACTGGAAATATACATCACGAGAAAGAAGCATACAGAGAGCGTGTTTCGGAGTAAATATTAAAGAAAAAAATCACCGAATGCCCCTTCCCCTCTAAACAACATGCTTGCCCCCAGTCAGTATAACATTTTATAAGATTTAATGTTAGAAAAAATTATGTGTCATGTGCAGATGCGTTATGCATAGAGACCTGAAAAAATCGCGGTTTCATTTCGGGACAAGCTAGAATTCAAAACCTCGTACGTTTGTATTGCTTATTCAATTGACCCACCCATTAGTTTACACGTTCTGGACATCTCTGAGCCAATAACAAACACACAATAAAATGCAAACCGAATCACCGTCTTCCGCTCTTACAACAAGTAACCAATGAACAAAGATATTTGCATGATTTTACATACGACAATGGAGTTTAGCCTACAGGTCATTGAACTCGCGAATTTTTCAGGTCTCTAGTTATGCAGCTTTCTATAAAGTAAGCATGGCTCGAAAACCCCAAAAAAAAAGAGTTTAAATTACTTCGCTACCCCCGCGGTATGCGATATGCACAGTGAAGGATCCCATGCATTCCCCCTTACCAAAGCATAGACGCTCATCATTAAAAACATTTCCTCCCAAGTTTAAAATCAGTACGTTGGGAAATGAAGGGAGCGGAAAAAATATCCACATGGTTACTCCACTTGCAGCGATATTTCTAGCTCCCAGTGTCCGGTTATGAAACTCTTTATACACGCAAATAGTGTACATATAGAAAGTTTTGCAAGGGGGGGGGGATATATACCGTGAGAAGACGCTATCGTAGAGGTACACCCACAACAAGTACAAAATCCTAAATAAACTGATTTTTCATACATTCGCATGCGCTCACTCCATTAAGAGATATATCTGATACACGGTAAAAACATCCCCATCTTCCACGGTAGAGTCACACGACATTGCTACGTGACTTAGGCCGAATGAAAAGTGACATGCAAACACGTGTATTTATGTGTTTGGCCTCAAATCCAGCAGGCGTCAATAGTATTCACTCTTTATTAATTACGCCAACTAAAACGCAGTGCTATTCATGATATGCTAGTCCACCGTGCATATTTATACCACAATACGAATTCCAGCAGAGACACGTGCATACAGCTCTCATTTACCACCCTTCAACTTCATCGAGGAATATAGGGTATGATTTCACAAGAGCGAAAAAAAATTAGAGCATATTGCAGCCAGTGCATTACGAAGGCCATGAGTTTTTACAGTTATTTTAATTCCTTTAGAATTCTAGAAAATGAATTCAATGTAAAAATTATTTTTGTAAATAAATGCATGCTCGTACTACACCTTCGTTTTTTTAAAATCAAATGTGGTGTCTTTTTATTAGTTCCGGTGATTCCAAAGATACTTTGTGATGCTGCAAAAATTATAATTAAGAAAAAAATAGTACATTCTCCACTTGCTCATACACCAAGCATACACACAAACACGCACACACAAAGAGCCCGAAATATCCCAATTTGCAAGCGAGACTGATAGACGCATTAAAAAACTATTAGGACAAAACGTTCATAAAGAAGTGGATACGAGTGCCATTACAGAAGTAAACGAGAGACACGTCCAGTCGTAACCTGAGCTCGCGCACGCACCCAGCCGCGTTGCACCAGGTGTTGCATTGGACTTTGCCCTGGCGCACTGACAGCTGGAGAGCTGTGAAGAGGCCGCGTAAGGGGGGGCTTGTCTCTCCAGCAGCATGTTTTATTTCTCACTCACGCGAAATTTAATTCATTGGATAATAAACACAGATATCTGCACGCACAAGTAAACACCAGGGGTGACCTATGTTCAAGGAGACCTGAGTACGATTCTCGAATCCTCCGGGCCGAACTTCGTTCTTAAAAAATCACTCCNGGTTTTTTTTTTTTTTTTTTTTTTTCGGGTTCTTAGATTTTCCCGTTTGCCCAAGCAACTCACCCCGTCTCAAAATAGTATAACATTTATATTTATAATTATTTTATCTTGCACGCCACCTAGAAAATGTAAACTCACACTACTATTTTACGAGAATCGAATAGACAGTCAATAATAAAACATATTTATAAATGTTAACTATAAGAGGAAGGCAGTTGCACTATTTTATCTCGCATCCCGATGTGCCGAAGTCCCCATAATCCCTCTACTCGGACTCCCAAAAATTTATAATTTTACAGTTGTATCAAACATTGTTAAACTCGTGCGTATTGTATGTGATGACATTTTCCTCGAATAGAAAGTTTGACACTTATATTTCTTTAATAATTTGACGTCAAATACAAAATTATTCGGTTTTGTTGCAGTCGTAGTAACAAATACTAACTAAGTTGTACATATGAAAAAAATTACACTTTAACTAATCCCATGGACTTCTGCGTGACACATATTTAATCACCAAATAACAAGCCATATGTATAACACAATTTTAATACAAGCAAATTTCAACTTAATTTAAACTTTTTTTTAACACATGAACCGTTATTTGGTGATTACTTATATTTTAAAATACTTATAATTCTACAACTTAGATAGTATTTGTTATTACGGCTGCAACAAAAAAGAATAATTTTGTATTTGACAGCCAATTATTCAAATAATATAAAGTGTTACATTTTTTAATTCCGTAGCTGATAACCCTTTCAGTCACGGCGTCCTTTATCGGGAAGTGACTTGAATGGTGTGTGCTGTACACAGCAGTACATACCGTCCAATGAGAAATGTCCCTTACGTGTGGGATACATCATTCGCTGCTGAGACTTATGTTCCGTAGCCTCATAGACCACTGATGTCAGTAACATAAAGCACAGATAGCTTTGTATTGGTCCCGATGTAAGACAACGCGTCGTCTGGATACCAGTACAGTTCCGAACAAAATATTAGTTTCTTGTGGTTGCAAGCCCTAAAATCGTGTATTTATTTTCGACTGGAAAGGGTGAAGGGTCGGCCGAACTTCTCAACTGCGCTGCACAGTGGAGTAGGGCTACGGACGTCAGTCACGTGGTGGGAGGACCGCGGGAGATAGGCGGGATGTCACGTCAGCGTTCTCGAGGGCTGGGAGGGGCGACAGTGGCGTTCCGCTGCGGCGACCTTGGAAGTACTGGCCGACCATCGGCGCGGGTGTCGGTCTCTCCCACGGCCCGTGCGACCCAGGCGTCGACACGCTCCCTCACTAATTATTCTAACGACCTTTGCCTACAAAAAAAAACATTGCGTACGGCGGTTTTTGGTCGCGAAGCCGAACCCTCAGACTGTCAGCAGTGAATTACCTCAACACTCTTGTGTGAGTGCGTCGTTATATTACGCCGCCTGAGTTCAACACTTTCCACGCTCAGCCGAATCGTTGTTAGTAGCGCTAGTGATTGTTCGCAAACAGATATGAGTACACGGTAGACTTCAATACTATAAGCAACAAACGTCAATTTGCATATTGCCAAAGGTTGCTGTACGCTTGGGAAGGCGTTTTCATGATTAACCGGGCCACTCAGAATTCAGCAACATCGACACTGCTCCTACGTGATTCGTGTACAGACAGTTAACGCGTTTCAAAAAGCAATCCAGCCAATCGAGATAGGTAAACGACCGTTTAGTTTTTTTCTTATATAACTTGTCCTGAAATATTTTCGCAAAATTTTACTACCCCTTGTTATTAGAAACCTGCAAATTTCGCGAGTTAATTTAAGGACAAGAGAAATTTTATCCGCATGTACCACGAAGTTTCGCTTGTATTGGACGACAGCTTGTTAGCCACGCCCCGGACGACTTTGGACCAATAGCGAACCACTAATGAAAACAAGGACCGAATCCCGTGCTACCTGGTCAGTGGTTAAACTGGAGCAGCAGCCAATGAACAACTAACTGAGGCTCAAGCACACAAAGTACTGTGGAGTCTAGCTTGTTGCCAAGTAAGTCCGCGAAATTTCCACCTCTCTACTCATTATTAGAGACCTGGAAATTCTCATTAATATTTAAAGACATTTTAAACTCAAAACCACTTTTTTTTTATTTATAATACGTTTGTCATTGGACAATTCTTTATTTGTCAGGTCCTAGGTAACTCTGCACCAATAGATAAACACTTCAAAATCGTGTGCACCAATCATCTGCAATTCACTCAGAAAGGGAGTGACTAACGGCCCTGCTAACCAATCTGGCAGCATCAAACTTCAAATGGGGGATCAATGATAAACAAAATTCCTTCTCATTGCGTCAAGTTTGAAGATAACTATTTAAAACAAAAAAAGTTTTGACGTGACTTTCTAAGAGAATATGGCTAGATAAAATTATTTTTGGAAAAAAATTATTTATTATAAGTTTTTTTTTTCTATGTTTACATTTCAATATCGCATTTTAGATTAAATATATTAAACAAATTAATCGGCCAAATGACTTAACGTAGCAACATTCCTTAAAATATTTCACGCAGAAAATTTTATTTTGAAACAGTTAGCTTTAAAGTTGACGCAATGAGAAGGAATTTCTTTGAACATTGATTCCCCATTTGAAGTTCGCGTCTGTCGGCTTGGTAGGCAGGGCCGTTAAGGCTCCCATAAGCCTGGAGCTTTTTTCCATTTTTAAGGCCAAGGAGCGCGGGAGCGATAAGGGCGACACTGCCACGCGCGTCAAGTGTCCCATCACCTCTAAGCGCAAGGCTCTGAACGGGCGTGTAGTGTTCTCGTCGCGCTGC
Source organism: Clitarchus hookeri (assembly GCA_002778355.1). Taxonomy (NCBI): domain Eukaryota; kingdom Metazoa; phylum Arthropoda; class Insecta; order Phasmatodea; family Phasmatidae; genus Clitarchus; species Clitarchus hookeri. The sequence goes on from NQII01000158.1 coordinate 260,533, forward strand.
GTATACCTATGGAACTTTCAGCGGTGACACTATTATTATATTGATGGAAATTAAGCAGGGTATTTCAATGCAGGCCCCTGAGTAGTCATGTATGTATCCGATGCGTATATTTGAGATACAGTGCTTTGAAATAGCCGTTTTTAGCTGTTTTGGAGTGCTACGAAATGGTGTTTCTAACGTGCATGACAAGATGTCAACCAAAACACTTAAGTTCAGATCCAATTTCGTGTTTGGATGATTTGAATTGTTGCGCGTCTTATCTGTCTGTCCACGAATCACGGGTGGTCGGTATCGGAGAAACTTAATTCTGATTGGCTCACTCATGTAGCAGACGCTCTTCACGCAAAGACAAGCGGCCAATAGCTAAAGAAAGACTCTAAGCATACACATAGGATATCTAAGTCTAGCCTCCGCGTAAATCTTTTCGTGAAAAAACAGGTGGTCCTAATTTTTTTAGTGCACACACAAAAAAGATGGCATCGCTGCCCAGCACAGCAACGTCTTTTGCCAATCGGGGCCTGGTAACCTAACTCGCCGGGCGGCAGCCCAGCCAATGGGAAACTTTTCTCAGCACGCAATTGCCAATCAGACACGGAGCTCAGTCCCAGGGACTAGCGCAGCCAATCAGTGAACGGGTACGCCCACGTGAAAGGAACAGCAACGCCAGTTCGTCTCTGTGTAATTATAATGAAGGAAACTCGAAATGGTGCGGCGACAGAACAGGTTTTCTTATACATCAGACCAGCCATAGGTAGAACCACGTGTGAGTGATTTCCCACCCCTAAAACTGTACCCTATCTGGGAAATGCAGGGGTATGAGTTATCCTTTTACTTTTAATGATTTTCCTAATGCTTTTTTTTTGCCCATGGCTTGCTGTTGTCGGACCACATTATTTTTTTACAGTCTCTACCCCCTGCCCCCCTTTTATGACATGCATTCTCCACGTAAGTGGATAGTAATTTATATATATATTTCTATCCTTTGGTGGTTGCCCTTGGAGCCTGGAAAATGGGCACCACCAGCGTTCCCAACACATCAAAGAGATTCTAATTCTATACACTATGCCCTCTATAGTGGCACTTACTGCTACTAACACATTTATGCACTACATTGCAACTTACTTCATCAGTGCTGGCTAATACTGCCTTACACGATCCCCTCCCCCACTCACACACCCTTCCTAACCCAGACGGTATTTCCGTTCGGAGTCATGTCCTTATGTCTCAAGTACCGTTTTCGCGCCGAGTCGTATTTAACCAGGTTCGTTTCCCTTCTCCAATTACAAATTCACTATTAGTTTGTGTTTTTTTTTTCGTATTTATTTCTCTAGATTTGTTATCCCTGATATTTTCCGGGTCGTCAAAACAGTTTTTTTTAATTGGCCCTTGGAAGGGTTGGGGGGGGGGGATCGTTCCCCAATTACTTTAACCAGTTGCCAGTTGCCTACAGGTTGTACCTTAGTCAAATTAATTCTGATGTTTCAACTGGAAAGTCCCAGTTTTTGTAGTCGGTCCGCTCCCAATACTAGGTTTCCAAAGCGGTTTTACTGTGTCAAAAAATATACATAAGGATACGGAAGCAAAATAAGGTGGTGGCTCCTTTAATGTGGGCGTAACCCATTCGCTGATTGGCTGCACGAGGCTATGGAACGGGCCTCGTCTCTGATTGGCTACCGCGTTATGAGAAAGCTGACCGTATTTGCTGAGCTATCATTTGCACTAAAAAAAAAAAACAGTATTGGTACAGAGTAAATAAATACACAGAGACTAAATTGCATGGAGTTTCCTTTGATTTTTCACACCCATTCTCTGACTTGTTGGGTTAGTCTTTGGGAAATGGTAGCGTATTGTGTCGAATTGGTAGAACCTGCAAACGTCACGTTATTATTTCGCATCAGGCTAAACTTCACGATGTTGTGTATACGCGGGCCAGCGTCGTTTCTCCATTGGATATCCTGTAGATCTGAAGCCAAGCGCTTTCTGACTGGACTGCACGTAATTGGCTTATAGAATTGTTAAGTATTAATTTATTGGCGCACAGTTTTCCAGGGTGTGTCAAATAGTGTATAGTCCANCGTCTCTGATTGGCTACCGCGTTATGAGAAAGCTGACCGTATTTGCTGAGCTATCATTTGCACTAAAAAAAAAAACAGTATTGGTACAGAGTAAATAAATACACAGAGACTAAATTGCATGGAGTTTCCTTTGATTTTTCACACCCATTCTCTGACTTGTTGGGTTAGTCTTTGGGAAATGGTAGCGTATTGTGTTGAATTGGTAGAACCTGCAAACGTCACGTTATTATTTCGCATCAGGCTAAACTTGACGATGTTGTGTATACGCGGGCCAGCGTCGTTTCTCCATTGGATATCCTGTAGATCTGAAGCCAAGCGCTTTCTGACTGGACTGCACGTCATTGGCTTATAGAATTGTTAAGTATTAATTTATTGGCGCACAGTTTTCCAGGGTGTGTCAAATAGTGTATAGTCCAATGGCAAACTTATTGCAGAGGTACAAGTGTTTGAAATAATAGCGCGAATTTTGTGGATCTCTACGAATTGGCTACTGCGTCCTGAGAAAGGTTCACAAATGGCTGGGCTGCCAGCTGGAAAGCAAGTTAGCAAACGCTGGTTAGCAAAAGGCAATCCGACATGTTGCTAGCGTGTGCAGCTAGAGGTCGCGGAATAAGCGGTTATTTCACCTCTGTATCATTAAGTACTCTGTGGTTCTGTGGTAACCAAAAACTGTTGCTGGCTACAAAATTCTTTTGTCAATACATACATTACAAACGATCTTGAAGCACCAACAAAACATTTTGTGATTTCAGTATTTCGTGGCGAAGACGAAAGGGCATTTGTGGTCACGAATAAAGTCAGTATGTTGGCAGTCAATAATGTGTCCTTAGTGGCAGTAAAAATTTTGCAATGCTACCGCAATACTGGTAAGTGCAGCTCACAAAAGTGTTTTTCAGGTTTTGGACTTTCTTATTTACGTTTGCACACAATAACAGACCTTCGGTTCCTGTTAGCCAAAGAAAACACTTTATTTTGGGCTGTTTTGTTTACAGTAAAAAAATATTACTTTATTTTAAAGATAAGGTTAAAAAAACATATGTTTTCCGTTAGTGAAAGTTTTCTTTTCGTTTTTCTCTTTTATGGCAATATTTTATGCCTTTATAGATAAGAAACAAACATTCATTGCTCTGCTTTTGTTCACAGTAAGAAATAATACTTCTTACAAAAAGGTAACGTTTAAGCTATATTAAATTATTCCTGCCGTTCATTGTTGTTTTCATTACGCAGCTGTTGTCCCGAAGCAAAAATTCATTAACTAATATATTCTGCAGTTATAAAACTGCAACTGAGCTAATTTACAGTCCTCCTGTAGATGTTTAAAGTAATCCTGAAATGCAGTAATTCTACAAATAGCTTACCTCATTTATTCCCAAGATGTGAAATATTCTGGTAAACGTTACTACCTCTGGTAAAGGGCATTGGGCTCATACTACAAGGGTTGCGAGTTCGATTCTCGGGGCCATCCCGGGATTTTTTTTTGAGTGAATGCAATTTCAAAAGATTTTTTACTTCTCTATTATTTAATAACAATCGTTGTTTTTCAGATTTAAGATTTTCTTTACTGAGTAACTGACATTACCAGAAAGACGCCTGATTAACAATTGTAACGACAATACATGTTTATCATAAAAATTAAAACAGAGCTCAGCCTTAATAATTTTTTTGTTGCAAGCCTACTTCGCAGAGGATCCTATTTAAAAAATGTTGTTTGCTGCAACAAATAATGTGTTCCAGCACAAAAAGAAAGAATTTTACAAACATTGAAATATAACATTACCATGACATATCAAGAATCGAACCCGTACGCTTTCGACTGCAAGTTCCTAATGTTACCACTGTGTCACCTCACTCAATGATAGTGCTGTGAGACTTGAGAATGTAGATACCGCAAATGTAATTAGTGGCATACACCCCAAGGACACAATCACTTCACTGAAGGAAATTTTATTTTCTGGAATAATTTATGTGCAACGTTTTCTTACTTGATTGAATGGAATCATCTACTACACACCTCATTATATTAAAAATATCTCTAATAACTCTGTTTAGAACCTCATCCCACGAAACCATCACAAACGTGTTTTACTCTGGATGACACGATTGGTACTGCTACCAACTATATATTTGATGAGAGCCAATAAATATTTTTGTTTTGCAATGTTAGTGAGTACCAATAAGATTTAGTTTATGTCAATGCCCATGTTATTGTGCAACAGTGGGCTTTTAGGGGCACCCATTTTTCGCGAAAATGATTTCAGGACAAGTTGTGTTCCAAAACACTTTGGTTTAGAACCGCTTTCGTAATTGGAACATCTGAATTGTTATACACCTCGTATGTCCGCCCGCGAACTACGGATGGTCAGTATCGGAGAAACGTAATTCTGATGGTCTCACTCGTGTAATAGTCACTTTTCACACAAATACAAGCAGAAAATATCGAAATAAAGGCTGCAATTGTGCGTATAGGATATGGAAGTCAAGCNCACTTTTCACACAAATACAAGCAGAAAATATCGAAATAAAGGCTGCAATTGTGCGTATAGGATATGGAAGTCAAGCCCCCGCTTTAATCTTTTCACTGGAAACAGGTTGCGCTACTTATAAATAGAGACCTGACAAATTCGTGAGTTCAATGACCTGCAGGCTTAACTCTACAGTCTTACGAACAAATATGCCTATATCAACTGCACATTGGTTGTCTGCTGTCACAGTGGAAGGCGACAGTTGAACAGAGTTGTCCAGGAGATGTCAAACACCGCATGGATCAATGACTAAAGTTATATTAAAACATGTGTTTTGAATTCCAACTTGTCCCGAAATGAATCCGCGAATTCTTCAGGTCTCTACTTATAAAACATCAACCCAATGGTTTTTACAGCGACGCTTAGCGTGGGGGAATCTCAACGAGCCCGATTTTTTGTTACAAATATTTATATTGAACATTACTCAGAATATCTTAATTAGACAACAAACATCCTTTATTTGGTTGAGAACAGTAAACACTGGTTGGAAAAAAAAAATCATGAAAAGAAGGGAAGACGTCTGAACCAATATGAAAATTGTTTCTCAAAATTTCACTTTCCATACAGTCTAATTCTGAACCAGTTATTTGAATAGGCAGAATAATTTCACTGAAACGTGATTTAATGAGATGTAATGTACTGACGAATAAGTTGAATGTACTGCCTTTTTACTGCCAAGCAAGTAAAACTCACCAGGAATCAGTAGAAGTTACCCTTTAATCAGTGAAGACCAGCGACTGGAATGATCAGTAGAACTTTACTGGTTCAAGTGGGGCTGTTTCGACAGATTTTCCTGAATTGGAGCAGTTTAAACTGTTTCGATTTTAGAGCTTACTTATATTCATATATATTCGCCAAAATATCCTCTATCTTGTCTTCTTCTTTTTACAATTTTCCATAATTGGTAGAGATGATGGTTTATCGCGGGAAAAGTTGACTGTTTTCTAGGATTCGGTGGATAGTGTACACAATTCTGACAGTTTTCTTTCCTTATTTGCTGCCATGTATGTGTGAAACTACTACCCCACTTCACTGGGCCAATGAGGATTTTGATACTATAAGGCAGAACGTTTGTGATCGGTCTGAAACCAACTTCGCTGAGTTGTTCATTCCAACATGAAAGAATAAACTACACTTGAAGAAGATTTCTGGTAAACTTCCTAAATCGTAATAGTAGTTTAAGACCTATTCAGTGTGTGGAAATAGTACTACGTTTAAGGCAGAACATATGAGAATGTTTAGTATCGCTACCATAGAAAGTTGGGAACTTCCCTACGCATTTGACTCTTTCCTTAACAACTGTAGGAATGTTACCATGGATGTGTGTACTCGAGCTTCAGTTAGTTGTTCATTGGCTGTTGCTCCAGTTTAACAACTGACCAGGTAGCACGGGATTTGGTCCCTTTTTTACCTACGAAAGTAGTCCGGGGCGTATCTGACAAACTGTGGTCCAATAGAAGCGAAACGTCGTGGTACACACGGATAAAGTTTAATTTTCCCTTAACTAGAGACCTGAAAAAATCGCGGTTTCATTTCGGGACAAGGTAGAATTCAAAACCTCGTACGTTTGTATTGCTTATTCTATTGGCCCACCCGTTAATTTACACCACCTGGACAACTCTGAGCCAATAACAAACACACAATAAAATGCAAACAGATTCGCCGTCTTCTGCTTATACAACAAGTAACCAATGAACAAAGATATTTCCATGATTTTACATACGACAATGGAGTATAGCCTACAGGTAATTGAACTCGCGAATTTTTCAGGTCTCTACCCTTAACCCGTTCAAAGTCACACATTAATTTCTGAGTTCAAGTGTTGCAATCGCATAATTTTTTGGTACGCGCCGTACTTGTGTTCCACACTTGTCTAGCAACCGGTGAACCACGTGCTGCCTGCTCGAAGATATTGCTATTAACCAATCACGTCAAAGAGGGGCAGAAAGTTCCTCAAATCAGATTAGCCGCGAGGAAGGCAGGGAACTGATGCCTTGATGTGTACAGTACCGGTCGTCATTTTCATTCACGTGCGACACGTCCACAATCGCAGACACCGTGACAGGTCTGTGGTCATAAGAGTTCGCAAGAACGAGTTCTAATTTTTTTTATGGACACTTCCAAGTTATCGACGGAGAGTTCTCGTGTGCCGCGGGTGTAATGAGCACTGCAGCTTATGCCCGATGCTGGAAATACCGATAGGCATTGTTTATGAGTGTCAGGTGAAGTCTCACCTACAAATGCCCCCCCCCCTTCCCCCTTCCCTAGTACGTCTTCAAAGGCACGCAGCTCCCTTGAAGCTGCGGGTCGTAAATATGCCTCCGCGTCCTGTTCAAGGGAGATACGTGCAGTTGCCTTGTCGGAGCAGTTGCATCCGATGTTGGGGCGTGTGATGCTCAGAGACTTAAGATGAGGTAGACCGCTTATTAGTCTTCTGCACATGTACCCGGTATTGACCTACCCCTAAGGAACACGACTGCCAAAGTCGCGTGGTCAACATTGATGCACGTATTTGTTTATATCATAATTTTCTTAAGACAAGCACTTTTACACCAATAAAATACTTTCACCACTTTGAATTTAATCGAACTGCATGAAAAATTTGTTAGAGGAGTTATCCATAAATGTCGAAACACTTGTTTACTAATCAGTAGGGGCACCCGTTTTTTCGCGAAAAGATTTACGCGCAGGTTAGACTTTGATATCCTATTTGCAGACTTGCAGCCTTCATTTGGCTATTAGCAGCTTATCTTTGTGTGAAGAGTGTCTGTTACATGAGTGAGCCAATCAGAATTAAGTTCTCCGATACGGCACGTCCGTGATTCGTGGGCAGACAGATGAGACGCTTCACAATTCAAATGTTACAATCAAGAAAGTTGTTCTGAATTAAATTGAACACAACTTGTCCTGAAAACTTTTCGCGAAAAACAGGTGCCGCAACTAATCAGTAGGGCCAGTGACATTTCGCAAAAAGATTTCGGGACAAGATACAGTCCAAAGTACTGTAGGGTCGTCCAGCTTCTTTGATTGGCTAAAAAATGTACTGGCCCGTGTTATCCGTTTACCCACGAATCCCGAAGGTTCAGTGCTGGAGTTACTAAGTTCTGAGTAGCTTGGTCAAAGACTGACACGGCACCAGCAGCCAATGGAAGTATAACAACACGACTCCACACATATATCATAACTTCAGATGACACACGACCGATTTTTACGCGAAAAGTCAGTGGCCCTACTAATCAGTGCTCTAACCTCAAATCCAATCCGCGCAGTTTTTGCTAGTCGTATTGAAAGAGAAGCAGTTCGATGTTGGGACACGGAGATTGGTCGTGCGCGGCCAATGAGATCGGTCTACCTCATCTTTAGTCGTCTATGCGGAGAGCGGCGCGTAATTCGCAGCGCGTGCGACCTCGAACCGCCGTGCTCTCTGCGCGCGTGCTGGGGGAACAACAGGCTGCTAGCGGCGAAGCGGGCGAATTTTGGAAGCCCTGCCCATGACCTACTTGCGCGCGCATTGTGTGTTCTTACGCCTTAAGGAACATTTAAATTGCAACGTGCCTCGTCACTTTCTTCGTGCGCCCGTCAACTGCACTCGCAAGTCCGAATAGGTGATATCGATCAGTGAAATAACACCCACCAGAATTCAGTTGATAAGATACTGCCAACTGGTGAATCAAGTGAATAAACTGGGAACAAGTGCCGTATGGCAGCGGAATTCTCGACATTCAGTGGGAATTACAAATAAATCAGAGAAATTCAGCAATAACATCAGTTAGTTATCTGTAGGCGCAGTGATATTTCGCGAAAAGATTTCGAGACAAGATACAGTCCAAAGCACTGTAGGGTCGTCCGGCTTCTTTGATTGGCTAAAAAATGTTCTGGCCCGTTACAACCGTTTTCACACGAATCACGAAGGTTCAGTGTCGGAGTTACTTAGTCCTGAGGGGCTTGGTCAAAGACAGACACGCCACCAGCAGCCAATGGAATTATAACAACAGCTGAGGTGTGTTTATAGTATTGAAGTCTACTGTGGGCTCCGATTTTTACGCGAAAAGTCACTGACCCTAGTTATCTGGATTTGATTATCAGTCGCTCAGTTTTCAATACTGCCACTAATCTGGCTCAATTCTTACTATTTCAGGTTTAGGGTGTGAAACTGAAATTACAGCTTATTGTAAAAATAAATAGTTAACAAATTGCTTAAAAAATGTTCACGTTACCCATCAAATTAAACGTTAGTACATAGAGTTACTTCCCCTTCATCGTTAGCAATTTTACTGGACGCATGACAGCCGGTGTTCCTGTTTAATATATGCAGGTAGCAGCAGGGATATTTCTCAAAGGTTGGTTTCACAGTTTCTCAGTCAATTGCCAGCAGTCAATTGGCAGAGCCATTAAGGGTGTTCGTTGGCCACGAAAAAAAAAATGTTTATTTTAGATTTGTTACACATACTGTTTAATTTGAATTCTTTTACTGTTTCTACTTTTTCAACATATATTTGTTTACGCCACACGGTTTTGCAAAATTCCATGTCAAAGTAAACAATTTACGCCTTTAAGGATGTACAAATAAAACAAACCAAATTATTTGCAGGAAATTTTACACAGGCAGCTGAAAGGTCATGTGTTAATTTACTCTAAGGTATGTATAACAAACGTTGATCTACAAAGATACAGGGGTTGTCACAAATCGTACTAATGAACGAACTTCCATATTTTAATAATTTCATTGCTTTTGCAACAACATTTCATTGCACGCTTTTGTATACGTCTTGTAGTAGCTCTTGGCGTGTTCTTTCAGTGTGAATTTCCTATTTTACTCTACGTAAGTTTGTTTTCATTATTTGTACATCCCTAAAAAATTAACCTTTTGACTGTGACATCCATTTATGAATAAACTATGAGCTTAATTGTTTTTTCCCCCTATGAAATAGTAATTACTGATGTCTTAAATTTGAATAGTATGAGGTACATATATAATACAACACATCTTTTTGCTGCCAACGTCCTTAAGGAGATTCTCTACCGAAGATGTCTGAACGCCTCAAGGCCACGCCCGAACGCAAGGAAGCATTACGATGACGATGGGAAATAGCATAAACAAACTTCACACATGTTCTGTTTCTTCAGAATTTTAAGCAATTTTTATAGTATATTCACGGTAAAGTGCGAACTTTTGAAAACCCTCTCATTTTGAATAATAGTCAATAAGTGTATTTTATTTTAGCCTTAGTCGTTAACTTCCGAGTGCGGTGAAATATGCACGTTGTGTTTATTATTTTCATGTCAATATTTATTTTAAAAGGCTGTTAAAAGATAAAAAAATTGCTGAAAAGAAAAAATAACTAGGGCCTTGAAAGTGCTCACGTTACCGTGAACATCCTATACAGATTGGTTTAGAAAATATACTGAATTTTCGATAGAGTGTAAAGTTTTAAACACTGTTTTAAAGAAGAACAAATATCGTAAGCAGATGGCTACTTAACGGCGATTTTTCTGACTTTGGCGCATTTCAACGACCACATTTATGTTTCGATAACAAAATTTATAAATGGGCAACAAAATATTTACTTGAATTTCTGTCCTGACAAAAGTTTTATATTAATATATTCCGTAATTTTTTTAGAAATTAGAATAGACACAACTGCTTTCAATGACACACGTATGACAACTAGGTAGGCCCCTTAATGTGGAGATGGAAAGACTAATCCTGTAGAGCCACATGTTTTTCGCGAAAAGATTTGTGCGCATTCTAGACCTCTACTTCGTACGTGCGCGATTGCAAATTTCCTTCGGTTTTTGGCCGCGTGCCTGCGTGAGAAGACGATTTTCCACTCGACTGGGTCAATCAGAATTAAGTTTCCTGGGGCACTGAACGTCGGTGATTGGTTGGCAGGCATCTTAAGACGCGTGGCAGATGAAATAGGACTAATGCAACCGCGACATACACACAAAATAGTATAATGCTCTTGCCACAAAAAAAACAAATACTATTCCGGCATTTACTTAAACGTTTATGCTGCAGTTAAATTAATACTGCTATGATAAAGTTAATGACGTTAACCATTTGCAAAGTCTCACTATAATGAAAATATATATATCCCGATATTGCATCTAAGTGATATTGCAGCAACCAAAAGTTGTATTACGCTAAAAATAACCGGAAGAACAAAATATTTTGTATTAATATGACATTCAAGTAATGTCCAGTCGACATCAGTTTACACAGACTTGACGGACTTGACGTTGTAAGATCGCGGATAATATTAAACAGCGATAATCTCGTAAAATTAAACATCTTTTTATTTAAAATTTTAAAACATAGCAAGAAATCTAAATGTAGCTTAGACCAGCTCTCAAAGCCTTGCAAAGCAGAATACGAGTGCCAAGTATGCGTATATTCCTAGAGCATAAGGTATTTTCACATAACGAAAGAGGATTTCAGTTTGTCGTTAGATTGTACAGAATACCCACAGTATGAAACAAACTGAGACATGATAAAATAGAGCAGTTGGAAGGACGTCAAGCACTCGAATAGCGGGTTCGATTCCCATCCCGGCCGTCATTATATTTTTCGTTGGTTTTACTTATTTTTTGACAAAATAGCTGTGCTTAATTTATTTTACAAAGGAATAAGTTTCAAGCAAAGATAATACAAGAAAATTTGTTTTGTGGCATCATAAACACCCTCCTAATGTTAACAGGACAGTTAGGAAGTTATGTTATTGCAAAAACACTTAATGTCACATTTAAGTTAATAGCTAAACAGTGTGTTACTTTAACAGCAACATTATTTACCGACGGCTCACATATAATAAAAATTTGCTTTTGTAGTAACATTAATACTGTTGGCACAACATGGCTATTTTCCTGTGTAGGTTCATAGGTGTCTGGCAGTACAAATCGTGGAATATTTTACGCGAAAAAAAAACAGGTGGCGCTGAAAATCCCGTTGCGCACTGGTGTCGGGGCGGTAGTTTGGGTTCTGCAGCGCGGCGTGTTCTGTGGCAGCGAGAGAGGCTGTCAAGGAGAGTGTATGGGAGGAGGGGGGGTGGTGTCACGCAGGGATTATTGTGCGAGGCACGGACGCCGATCCAAGGCTAAGATGGCGGCGCGCGGCTGCGTCGCTGTCCGACAAAGTGGAAACAAACGCCGCGGCGTCGTCGTCGTCGCTGCTTGCGAGAATGCAGTTCCGAGGCCGCGAGGCGGTGAGTTGTCGCCGGGCCGCGGACGACGGGCGGCTGATTGGTCTACGGGAGAGAGGAGAGGGTGAGGCGTTGAAAGGAAGGAGTTCCCGCCGTCGTCCGTCCCGCGGTGTACCGAAACTGCAGAGCTCGAAGAAGGCCCCTTCACTAGCAGAAAGCTGACGGCCAGACACTTTTTTTGACGGCGTAGAGTACTTTGACACATTCAGACCCAGTGCACATAGCATATTAAAGTCTAGCCTCCACGCCAATATTTTCGCGAAAAAAGAAACAGGTGGCCTTAGGCATCAAACACAAATATATATATATTATATTTTATTTGCACCACANACACAGCAGCAATCGAAAATAATAAAACTGGACATGATATCACAGAGTAATTAATAGGGATAATAATATTGCACGAGTTCAATGACCTGTATGCTAGACTCCACAATCCTTTGTATAGTCGAACCTCAGATGTTTGTTGATTGGCTGTTGCCCGTGTTACTACGCATTTGACAGTACGGGATTCGCTTCTTGTTCCCTTGCAAGTTGGCTATTGGAGCGGAGTCGTCCAGGGCGTGTCTAATAATATCTGATCCAATTGCAAAGGTGACTTCAGTGTACACGCGTTTGAAGTCTATCTTGTCCTCAAATGAAGTCGCGAATTTTTCCTATCCCTAGTAATTACGAATATAGAATTGAAATAGCAGCTTTTCCCTCGAATTCCAGCTGCACACGCCAGCAAAAAATGGCGTCACTAGCCACTAATATGTTGGAAGTCCGTTCGCCAATCAGCGCCTGGTAACTTAGTTGCCAGGTGGCAAACCAGCCAATACGGAACGTTTCTCAGCACGGAGTAGCCAATCAGACGCAGGGCCCACTTCCAGGTTCTCTAGCAGCCACCCAGATAATGGGTACGCGCAAATCAAAGGAACTGCCTCGCCATTTTGTATCTGTAATTGTTTACTCTGTGATGAAATATTTTCGAGGACATCAGGTGTCCCTGACCATTGGTAGTTTCAGATTAAGCCTGATACCGTCCTTTCGAACCTGTCAATACGCGTGTTATCTTGCTGTCGCGGGAAAGAAATGGCCCTCTAGATGAGCAAGTAAGGATTCTCAGAACTGAGATCGGCTGAACTCTTACAGTGCTGTCTGCATTTCACCTCATTTCATTACAAGAGATACTTTTATTTCGCGTTATAATTTCGTAACATGCTAGGTGTCATAGAGGTTTGTTAGTTTCACATATGCCGTTGGACCTACGCTTATCAGACACGGCATTGAGAAGTCTCGATCTCAGAAGTTTGTTTGTTGTGCCACAGATATACTGTAACACTTCCAATAGGTTACAAGATGTCAGTTGTTATGAGAAGTTGGTAAATGCACGTCTCGCCGTAAAGTTCATCGTTTGCAAAACCTTAAATAAGAAATTGATGCAAACGTTAAGGGGTTAATTACGCGTGTGCGAGTCGAATAGGAGAATGAGCTCTGATTGTGGCAACATACAATTACCAAATAATACGCCCGTCTGCATTATTAACTTTCGCCACGAAAATCCTGTTTTTTTTTTACCTAGGCCTGAATCCGTGAACCAGCACCTCAACCAATGCAGCTGTTCACGCTTAATATGAATCAGTGAGCATTAGACTGTTTAAATCTGTTAACAGCGCCTGACAGATTCAACAGTCACTTCAGTCAATTTTACTGAAGTATTAGTGAAAAATTGCTAGTTTCTCTTCACTTATTGATTCAGTGAAATTTTTCACTTGTCCATCAGCTATTTCATTCGCCGTTTTTCAATGATTTGTTTTCTGACTGATGGATTAGTTAAACAAGGTGTATCGAATGAAATAACGCATGCAGAAGTAAGACGTATAATATATTAATATTTAACATGAGTTTCGTTTTATTTAACATCATTTTACAAGGCAACGTGAACATTCAGTCTTTCATTTCATTTTTACGTCTTTCCTTTCGTTTTCACGTGATCATCATAATGCTCGGTTTGAATGTTTAAACTGCATTAAATGTGGTGAAGTGAATGCATTCATAAGTACTATTTGTTTAAACAATCGTAATGCTATGAATTACGAAATGGAAGGGCATAAGATTTAAAGCTGCATATTTTACAGAACTGTTCTGCTGTAAATTCTCTGCTGAATTTTTCTGTGAGATCATTAAATAAACTACATTTTCAACTTCCAAAATACAAACCACATTGCATGAGACGTTTCAACAAATTATTTATAAGTCAGGCCACCTGGTTTTTTGGTGGCAAAATTTACACGGAGGCTAGACTTCAATAGCCTATGTGCACACTTGCAGTCTTCAATCGGCTATTGACCACGTGTGCTTGTGTGAAGAGGGTCTGTCACATGAGTGAACCAATCAGAATTAAGTTTCACCGATACTGACAGTCCGTGATTCGCGGGCAGACAGATAAGACGGGTATTATTTCAATCGATCCGACCAAGAAAGTGGTTCAGAAATAAAGTGTTTCTGATCACAACATGTACTGAAATGTTTTCGCGAATAAAAAAAGTGCCCCTATTTATAACGTAGCGCCGAACACCACTTTTCAGTTCCGTGTTTGATACGCCACTGTCTGCATAATTTGGTTTGCAATCCTTTCATACGTTTGAAGGTGCGTATTATTGAGACGTGCATTTCCTTACTGCCGTTGGAACGACAAAGTTTCGGTCACGGCGCTGAAGAACGTTTCGTGTAACTCAGGAAGTGGTCGTTCCTTGAAACAAGAAGCTGTTGGGAATAGATACAATGTCAGCATTTTTCAGTGAACAGAGCGAAGCTATGGTTTTTGCTCCCTGCTGCCCTTGTTTCCGCGGAACGTGGTCAGCAAATACCATCGAAAAAGAAAACATTCTGCCATAAGAATAAACAGTTTTGGTGTGTGTGTGTTTATATATAGCCCTATATGTTGGATTTTTGGCACTATTTCCCTAACCCATTCAGACCCAGCGGGCGCAGTCGTGGATTTGTTGTACAGGAAGATTATGACACCGGTACAGTTAAGGTACAATCAGTTACAAGAAGGGAATATCACTGGCGACTGCCCTACGCAGTGTACATCACAAGTCAAGTAGAATCACTATCGCCGAACTCAAAGGCCCGCAGATCATTGGTTTTGGTACAAGTCCAGTCAAATATACCTATGCGTAGGGGCAGTGATATTTCACGAAAAGATTACGAGACAAGATACAGTCCAAAGCACTGTAGGTTGGTCCAGCTTCTTTGATTGGCTAAACAATTTTCTGGCCTGTGTTGACCGTTTGCGCACGAATCACGAAAGTTCAGTGTCGGAGTTACTTAGTCCTCAGTGGCTCGGTCAAAGACGGACACAGCGCCAGCCGCCAATGGAGGTATAACAACAGCTGAGGTGTGTATATAGTATTCAAGTCTACTGTGTGCTCCAATTTTTACTCAAAAAGTCACTGGCCTTACCTATGCGATTTTAGGCGTTGTAACGAACAAAACGTCTCTTTCGTGACTGTACTATAATCAGCATGACACTGTGGCATGTATCAGGACCAGTTAAAGCGTATTTGTTTTTGAAGTTGTATTAAGCCGGCTAACCGCTCAACCACCGCGGCTCCGTTCCAAAAAAATAAATCTCTCTTAGGACTGGAGCTCTCTAACATGTACACAGGAGTAAACGACATTCGTCCATTGGTTGCTGCCTCAGGGAGACGCCATTTTGCCCTCGGCCACGGCACTTTCCAAGTGTTTGTTCGTTTGCACTCACGCACACGCACGCGCAGGCGCGCGCAGGCGGTTATACAGGGCGTGTCAAATACGGTGTTGTTCGATGACGAAAGCTGTGCAAACTTACACGTGTTCAACACTCTGCCCCTCTGTCAACATTTCCTTGGCGGTCGTGACAAGCCGAGGAACCGCTGGAAGAACACTAGCTGTGTTCGTCTCCGTGTTCCAGCCTGACATCCGTGCACGCTCGCTCAAACGCGACTCCCAGTGAGCCAATAAGGTTTGTATGCAATTACTATGGATCTGCCAAATTCGCCTTATTTTTTTGGCGTCAAGCTAAAATTCTCATGCTCGCCGGCGTCGTTTCTCCGTCGGCTGCTGCCTATATGTTAAGTCACTCTTATTCCGAGTGAACTGCACGTGATTGGGCCACACGATTGCTAAGTGTTTATTTATTGGAGCAGAATTATCCGGGGCGTGTCAAATATAGAATGGTCCAATTACAAACGCATTGCAAAGGAAAAGGGTTTCAAGTTTAAAATGTCCTCAAATAAAAACGCGAATTTTGCAGGTCTCTACCAACGACACGTTACCTAATAGAGATTAGGTTTTTAAATCGTGTTAGTCTAGTTGAGGTCACGCGTCCCTATTGGGAATGCGAGAGAAGGCGCGTCATTAAGGGCGAGAATTTTAATGAACCTTAAATTATTAGTATTTCTTCAAACAGTTCAGTTTCGTGTATTTCAATATCACGCATTTTTGCAAGCCCGTCTGGGATAAATTGCCCTTTGGCATCACCTTGTGCTGCAGATACATCAGACAAGATTTCCCAGTGTCCGATAGAGCACCCGAAATTGACAGCGAATTGGCTTTCGAAGACTGGCCATCGGACATGTTATCTGGATACAGTAGCAGCACGAAAATCTGAATAGCAATGCGGCGTGTGTAAGATTGGCTTAATTATTTATATTCAGAATTTATAATTGAAATTATAGGTTAGTCTTGTTACACTGAATTTTTTTTAAATAGAAAATGTTGTTATTTATTCAGATGTTTAGAGATAATCGTTTATCCCGGGAAAGTTGGCTGTTTACTAGGATTCAACGTACTGTACAAATTTCCGACACTTTTCTTTTCTTAATCGGTCGTCATGCATGTATGAAGCTACTGTCCCATTTAACTGGGCCAATAAGGATTCTGATACTCTACAGCAGAACGTTTGTGATTGGCCTACAAAGAACTTAGCCGAGTCAAAACCTTGGTATTACGGTCATAAAAGGATGAACCAGCTATAGTGTTATCGAAAATATGTGGGCTCAAAAGATTTTTCGCGATTTCCCATCATCTCTACAAATGGTATATGGTTACCAGAATGTACTATATATCCTCTTGAGCGACTTTAACCCGTCCAGTCCCATATGTCCATGATCGAGGACATGTTCCACATCAAGGATATGCATGGTCAGCGCTGTACACAGCAAGGAGTCAGTTGTCGGTGATTCATCCGTCTTCGACGAGAGAAATCTGATTTGTTGAAGTTTATGCGTTTCTCGTAGGTGGATGGTCAAAGCCGACATAGACGATCATGCAGTACGCTGTTTGCTGGTTGCAACAGGTACGTTCGACAAAAGTACAGGGCACATCAAGAAATTTAACCACTGCAACACTTGAGCTCGTAAATTAATTCGGGACTGAATGTGTTAACCGTTTCAAACCCACTTAAATTTCCCGCTTCCAGGTGTTGCAAACAAAAAGGTTTTATGGGTCGTTCTGTACTTGAGACGGCACAACACTTGTTTCCTTGTCATATACAACGTTCGGCTACAGTTATATGAACCAATTATTTCCTAAACGAGTAAGACGGTTTGCTGGTCATTTACGCACAGGTAAGATCGTTGGTCACTGAGTTTCGCAGTGTGCAGTAGAGACAAAAAATTATTTACATGTGCGTAATGTACAAAAATGTGTACACTGGGTCAGAATGGTATATCGGCGTTTGTCGCAAAAAAAATTTATTGTTGTCTATTCACGGTTTTTAATAAAACTTTTAAATGAAACCTCTAAGAATAATTTTATGTATAACGTGTTTGGTTGTTGCCTGAACACGTCATTGATCTCATCACTGTAAAAAAAAAGTCTGTATTTGTACACAGAATTCGTTGGCAACTGGTTGCCAAAGATATTTTTTGTAACACTAAAAATAATGTAGACCAAATTTCTCAAAATCTTAACGGCGAATGTGTGAAGCTAATATTGAGTTGTAACTAACAAGTGATGTTGGCTTTAAGTTTATCACAAATATTGAGCTACATAAACGGTTTTGTGCCTTTTCTAAAACAGTGTGATGTAAATATTGAATATTATATTTGTAGCGTTACAAGGGAATCTTTGGCAAATAATTTCCAAAAAATTGTTTTTAACAAGAATATAATTTTTAGCTGTGCAAGCCTCTTATGCATGTTGATATAGAAGTGCCCTTGATCGTTAAACTAAACTTTAATTTATATTCTATTTATAAAGTATAATATTTCATTTATATCTAATATGAATATATAAAAGTGCTTATGCAAAATATAACTAAACGACGTGCGCACGAATGTGATGCGTTGTCCCTTTGGTGTAATTATCTAGACGTGATTAATATTTGTTTAGACAAGGCAGATGAATATCCTGGATGTAGAACTTCTGCAGGGCATCAGAATAGTTTGAACTAACCGTGATTGAACTACATTTTGTATTTGTACCACGTACTGTTAAACTTGTAGACATTTTTTGTGCCTACCTTTTACTCGGATGAAATTGTTTAGATCGCGTGGATTTTGCGAAATGACATGCCAAAAATCAAAATTGAACTGAGTTAGAAACGTACAAATAATGAAAACTAACTTACGCACCGGAATGAGATAATTCTCACTGAAAGAATATGCCCTGAACTTCTTTAAAATCGCACAAGGAAATGTTTACACAGTAAAAAAATTTCTGTCCTTTTTACAAACAAGTCTTATGAAACAAGTCGACAAAGATATCCTTGTACCTCCGCAGCTGGAATATTGTACATTTACAACACACTGGTTTGGGAAACACACAAAACTCTTTATGTAGCTCAATATTTATAATAAATCTGAAGTCCAGAATATTTGCTTGTTACAAGCCAGTGACATTTCACGTTAAAATCGGAGCACACAGTAGACTTCAATACTATATACACACCTCAGCTGTTGTTATACCTCCATTGGCTGCTGGTGCCGCGTCCGTCTTTGACCAAGCCACTCAGGACTGGGTAACTCCTGCACTGAACCTTCGTGATTCGTGGGCAAACAGTTAACACGGGTCAGAACATTTTTTAGCCAATCAAAGAAGCTGGAAGACCCTGCCGTACTTTGGACTGTATCTTTTCTAGAAATATTTTCGCGAAATATCACTGCCCCTAAACATTAGTTTTACACATTCTACACAAATGTTTTGTGAAATTTACTCAAGTAAATTTGTAGTGATACAAAAAAATATTTGGCAATTCGTTTCCAAATAATTACTTCTAGAAATACAACAAATTTTTTTCGCAGTGTAGGCAATTAAATAAATGAAACCAAGTATGAAATTTTTTATATAATTTTGACTTGTGCCGAATCTGAATTTTTGTAAAATTACTTTTTCTAAACATTAATTGAAATAATTTAAGACAATAACTTTCAGTCCCTTCTTAAATTTTCTACAAATAGTAGATCGTAACACACTGAAACGCGAATATGTATGTATCAGGACCTAATCTTAAGAGGCAGTAATTTATCGCCAAGGTATCGGACCGCAAGTTAGGTTTCAACGTCTTACGCACATACATGCAACATTTCTTTCTTCACTGACTGTTGTGCATGTGAGGTAATATTTCCTTATTTGACTAGCCGAATAATACATACGTTGCTCCAAAAATGAACGTACATGATTCGCCTACGAAAAGCTGCGTGTGTGTCAACCAGTCATAAAAGTCATAGGAAAACATTAGAGGTTTGGAGACCACCTTGGCACGAATTTGTTCCCTGAAAAATCACCACCTCGATCCATAAAAAAAATTCGTGAGTGCAATAACCTTCAGGCTAGACTCTTCAGTATTATGTACAAATATGCCAATATTAACAGCACATTGGTTGTCTGCTGTCACAGTGGAAAACTATGATTGGGCCAGCGTTCTCCAGGAGGTGTGAAACTCCGTGCTAGCGAATGGCTGAAGTTTTATTAACTTACGTGTTTTGAATTCTAGCTTGTCCCAAAATGAATCCGCGAATTTTTCAGGTCTCTATATATACTAAACCAACTCATAGAAATAAAATAAATACAAAAGTAATCGGCAAGAACATAACCTAATTTCTTAGAGCAAAGATCGATAATAGTTAAAATTTAGATTATATAAGTTGGTTTGATTGATGTTATGCAAGTACTTACGTCAATCAACACGTATTTATAATGTTTAACTAACATTTTAAGAGTTAACATCCATCAAACGAACGAAACGAACCTAAAAACCACAAACGAAACAATCACAACAGGCAGGCAAGTCGGCGGCGGCGCGGTCGATGGCGTGGGTAGGGATGCAAACGATAAGAGTCAATAAAATATCGATATTTGCCACGTATATTTTAAATTGAGAAACATCTATGCTAATTCAAGCGGTGTTTAATTGATGTTATTAACGAGTAGCAGATGTATTTAAAAAACTACCGAACACCTAATTAAAAAAACTATTCAGCATTTAAGGCTTAAATTATTTTTTCGGAACAAATATCATACGAATTTTCTACGTCTATTTTAAAGTACGTAATCAATTTATATAATTAACGAAATTATTTCTTTAATAATATTGTAATTGAATTTTAATAGCGAGAAACAACTTGCCGTTCATTTCCGATTTATACAAAAGTTTTCAACCAGATTACAAAGATAAATCGATGCTTTTCAATACAATGTTTGCATTCCTAGGCGGAGCGCGTTTGTATTTTTGAATTTTTATTGTAAATGTTGGCAAACATTTATAAAACAATATTCGTAACAATAATACCAAATTTTTAAAAAGTAAGAAATGAATTTTACATTTTACAAATATAAAATATGTTTCTTAAAGTATTTCAAATAAAATACAAAATGCTTTTTGTATCTGGGTATTTAAAATACAAAACAAAAATTGGTATTTTGCATTTTGTATTTGCATTTTAAATAAATGTATTTCAAATAAATCACATATATAAACATTAAGTACATTTAATTCCTCGCAAAACAAATGTATTACCTAAAAAATTACTGTAGATGTGGTTAGGATCGAACCTCCACCCAAAACGTACGACCTAATTCGATCGTCTTATTAACTTCCTTACTTTATCACTACGTGAACTGTTCTCGTATTCTGCATACTGTGAGACCCAGAAATTTCGCAAGCTAATTTAAGGACAAGTTAAGCTTTACTCGCTGGTACCATAAAGTTTCGCTTCTATTGGACCACAGCTTGTTGGACACGCCACGGACGACTTTCGACCAATAACGAACCTGCAGAGAAAACAAGAACCAAATCACGTGCTAGCTGGTCAGTGGTTAAACTGGAGCAACAGCCAATGAACAAATCACTGAGGCTAAAGTGCAGAAAGGGCTGTGGAGTCTTGCTTGTTCCAAATGAGATCGCGAAATCTCCGGGTCTCTATGCATTGTGTATACAAAAATATAGTAATGGGAAATAAGAAATAAGTTCCGTGTTGTGAAGACACCCCATACTCTTGAAATATTTACACATTCTGCGTAGACGAAATGTCTTCGCAATGTTTGAAAGCTAATGTAAGTTAAATAAATTGTGGTTTCATTGAACG
This sequence comes from Clitarchus hookeri, assembly GCA_002778355.1. Taxonomy (NCBI): domain Eukaryota; kingdom Metazoa; phylum Arthropoda; class Insecta; order Phasmatodea; family Phasmatidae; genus Clitarchus; species Clitarchus hookeri. The sequence continues at coordinate 281,889 of NQII01000158.1, forward strand.
AAGTTAGCGCTGTTCTCTGGTACCCACTGTTTTACAAAGCAACGAATTTCGTGTATTCATCTGGTACCAGCATTAATATTTCAGTCCCTCATCCAGGGCTTCAATCGTATGCCAATCGGCTGATGCCATAGCAAAATGATTTTTTCATCTTTTTTTCACGTGATATGTTTACGACTTTATACCCGGTTTGTCACTAGCTCAAAATATTTAAGGACTTGTTAAAAAAAATGTTATCTTATCATAAAACAATTATTTTATTATGAATCCTAACGTACCAATGAATGAATTCGCGAAATTCAGGAAACGAAGATAATCAAAGACGTTTCTAATGAGACAGTAACTGCTGATAAGAAAACCACCCAAGCATACATTGCCGACTGCAAAGGGGCCGCGGTGGCTGAGCAAATAGACTGCTCGCCTCCCACCTAGGCGAATCGGGTTCAATCCTGAGCCGGATCACTCCCCGATTTTCGCAAGTGGGAATTGTGCTGGACGATACCGCTGCTACATACTCACCCCAATCACCCTCATCGGCTCTCTAGACCTCACTGTTGAGAGCCGTCCAAATCTCTTCACTCACTCACTTGCATTTCGGCGCTGCCCCATTGTCACATGGGCTCTCAAGACCTCGTTGTTAAGAGCCGCTCACATCTCTCAACACAACTCCGGCTGCAAAAATCTTGTAAGGGTTTACTTATTGGCTCCCGCTGCGGGAAGAAAACTTTTTTTTATTCTTACTATGTTGCACATATTTCGTCTACCCCTATCGTTATTTTCCTAGAGGGCTTGTCAAACTATGAATCAGTGGTAAAATCACTGCGATACCTACATGTATTTGAAGCCTATTTTTTCGCTAGATAATAAAGACGCTTTTCTACTACGCTTATGTTTCAGTAATAACAATACTCTAATGCGTGCAGAAGGGGTTGTTCGTGAATGAAGGATTATTGTCTTTGTACAAGTGCCTGGATGTGCTAAATTTCAGACTAAGTTGGTACAAACTGGTTTTTTTAGCCTCATAACATTGCGTTTATAAGACGCACACAATAGCCACAGATCTACCGATACCAGTCAAGGTTTATCAGTCACCAAACAGCGCAATAGCAAAAAAACATTGACTGTTAGAGACAGTAGAAAAAAAATGTGCTGGCATATTTTTTGAACTCCGGCACCATCTTGTTCACTTGATGGTCGGATGCAGTTCGGATGCAAACACCTAGGATAGGCCGACGTAATATTAATGAAATCTTGTAAGAGCATCTGACCTTGAATATTTTGAATTTCAACTAGCCACAAATAATTTTCGGATTGGAAACTAGCTGATAGTCAACATTTTACTGTAACAAAATACTTTCTCAGTTAATGAGTTTCGATAACGTGGAATTAGCGTGAAAGAACTGTAAAATTATACTCCCATTTACACTTATCCCTTTCAGTCGTGGTCTGTGTGTCCAATGCTTGTCCAAAATTGCATTCAGTGATATATTTACTGCGTACACTGCAAAAACAAAAGTCCAATATGTGGAGATCTGGAAAATTCGCCTTATTATTTGGCACCAGGCTATACTTCAGAGTGCTGTATATACTCAGGCCGGCATCGTTTCTCAATTGGCTGCTTCATAGATGTTACGTCACTCCCTTTCAGATTGGACTGAGCTTGATTGGGCTACACAATTGCGAAGTGTTCATTTAATGGGACAGAGTTAACCTGGGCATTCCAATAAAGTACGTTCCAATGACAAACTTATCGCAAAGATACATGAGTTTGAAGTTTAACGTGTCCCCAAATAAAGACGCGAATTTGGCAAGTCTCTACCAGCAAGGAATAATATATCATTCCTTGTTGAGATACAATATTCCTCAGTCCTATGAACAGCAGCTGCCAATCACATTTAACACAATAATGTTTTTATTGTTACCGACATATGACGGAGCGTTGTACTGAAGTTTGTACACTTTCAAATAAATAATTTGTTAGTTGCAACGCCCAAAATAATATATTTATCCATGACGTGAAGAGTTAAATGAATCCGTGCGACCTCCATGACGTAAAACTAGCGTTTACTTTTATTCAGGGAAGGGTCAATTTTTTGGGGTAACGCCAAGTTTCCATAACAATTTACAACGTAATTGTAACTTCAAACCGTTCTCGTAAACTGCTCACTGTGTCTTTATTGATCACACTTCCTCGGAAACAATCGGACATTATTTGACTTTCACAGCACAGTAAAAAGCTATTACCGACCATTTTATTTATTAAGATTTTACTAAGAAAACAAATTACATCACTTGGTGTGATTTGGTCTGCTGTAGCACTAAAAATGTGGTTAATTTCTTCCACAACGGAAATAAAAATCAATGGCAACCAGTCAAGCGGTGTCATTCGAACACGACATACAGAACTCGCCATAGCTTGCAACACAAGCATTGGGAATAAAAGCACACCATCACGACACACTCTTTTCACCGAATTTTAACAAGAACTCTTTTCGAATTCAAGGGTGTTTACAGACATTGAGCAACATCAACAATTTTTTTATGTTTTCTCAAGTCATATTTTCTAAATAAAAAATATTTCAGCCGTAGAGTTAGGTTTTCCAAAAAAATTTTAGTAATAAGAAATTTTTTTTCTTTGTACGCGGAAACTTTTTTTATATATTTTTAGAAACATGGGCTTTGAGACTACTTACCAAAAACGTACCACGAATTACCACAGGCGAAATTTNTATTTTCTAAATAAAAAATATTTCAGCCGTAGAGTTAGGTTTTCCAAAAAAATTTTAGTAATAAGAAATTTTTTTTGTTTGTACGCGGAAACTTTTTTTATATATTTTTAGAAACATGGGCTTTGAGACTACTTACCAAAAACGTACCACGAATTACCACAGGCGAAATTTCGAGCATTGAAAATTTGGTTAAAATGCTGTTCATAAATTTTAAGGGCATGAATGGACAGAAAGAGATATTCTCGAAGTAAGTGGAATCCCCAGAACGTAACAGAGACCTACAAAATTTGCGTTATTATTTGGGGACACGTTAAACTTTAAACACATGTACCTTTTCAATAAGTTTGTCATTGGACCATACCTTATTTGACACGCCCCGGGTAACTCTTCGCCAATAAATGAACACTTCAAAATTGTGCATTCCAATCACGTGCAGTCCAGTCAGTTAGGGAGTGACTGCACATATATGCAGCAGCCAATGGAGAAACGATGCCGGCTCCAGTATACACAGCACTGTGAAGTTTAGCCTGACGCCATTTTTTTTGTAGGTCTCTACAAATGAATAATCACTTAATGTTGGTGTTACCCAGTTTCTTAAGGTCCGTGAATTTCGATAATTCTTACGATAACAGGTTGGATTTAAAAAAAAGTGTACTGGTGCGTTCTTTTCGTAATTGTACAACAGCTGCTTGGACACCCCTGGATGGCTCTTCAGCCAGTTAAAACAAGGAGAAATGTCGTGAGCGTATCGCGGTCAGAAAAATCCCATAAAAAAGAAGCCACCCGCCAAGGCAGCGCAGCCAATGAACAAAGAGTTATGGCCCGAGCATATAAAGAACTGCGAAGTTTAGGCTGATGCCAAAAAGAGTTCGGGGAAATCCACTCAACTCTTCCGATTACGATCAGCCCAGTTGCGAGGAAAATCGCCCCCACGAAGGCAGTAACAAATAAACAAACGAAGAGCGTGTCGAGATTGTACAGCATTGCAATATCTAATGTGGATCTAAAATAAAAACTGGATTCCTTTTCATTTCACGTAATAATTTTGAGACAGACTAGGCGACATAAAAGTATAAGTTCGCTTGATGTGTGACTTTACCTCCGTTCATCCGACACGCCCTGCAGGGCTCTGCACCAATAGTAAACACATTGCACTCTGGTGGATTCACTCCGCTTGGCCGAGTCGAACAGGTATTCTGAGGCAACGGCCGATGAGAAAACGAGAGCTTCTTGCGTATAAAGGCAAGCCTACCAAACTACATTGGAAAATCACGGATACCTTTTGCTCCACAACTGAAAATGTCACAATTTTTTCGCGAATAAATAAATGTATATTTATATAAAAAAAAACTTTCGGAGATATTTTATTTCGCTATAGAACCTATTGTTTTAACTGCTACAATTCTTAGGTACCTGCCTCCGAATCTCAAACGTTTACTGCAGGAATAACTTAATTCTGATTGGCTCGGTCAAATGATGGAAGGTCTTCTCTCATGAACAGCCAGCCCGTAACTAAAAAACCCTGCAACTTTGCAAATATAGTCTATAAATGGTCACAGTCAACATTTCTGAAGCCCTGCTAAGTTGTACTTCCAGGATATTCAACCGCCCCTTGCAAACAAGGCTTAACCAAGTCTTTAAAATTACACCAAAGGCAGAACGTATCGCATTCGTAGGGCCACCTGTTTTTTTGCAAAGGATTTACGCGGAGGCTAGACTTCAATATCCTATATTCATACTTGCAGCTTTCGTTTGGCTACTAGCCGCTTGTCTTTGTGTGGAAAGTGTCTGTGGCATGAGTATGCCAATCAGAATTAAGTTTCTCCGATATCGACCGTTCACGTGATCCGCAGTCAGACAGATAAGAAGCGTATAATTTAAATTATCCAATCACGAAAGAGGTTCTGTACTAAACTGTTTTGGAACACAACTTGTCTTGAAATCTTTTCGTGAAAAAAAGGCGCCCCTTCGCATTCGTGCGCACTCAGTGCAATAATATTTTGCAAAATTACTTTTTCTTACTGTACATTTCCAGCACACCTATTTTATCTCCGTTTTAATTCATAGAATCCTACTATTAAAAAAATAATAATTTATAGATAATCTATAATTAAGAGTTTAATTAAACAATATAGCCTATTTGTAAACAATTTGTATACCCCAAAGTGTGTGTTTTTTTGTAATGAATTGTTTTCGTAGGATATTTGTTAAAAACGTTATAGACTAAATTAAATTATATCAGAGCGAGTTTTTTTTCACAATGGCAGAAATTATTTCGTGCCGACTTTGCCCCAGTTCCACTCGCTTGTCGTTAGGGATGCCTGATTTTAACGAAAATATATATAACCAATTCTATTAGATCCTCTTTCGTGATTGGATCGTTTATATACCGTTAAGTGTCTTAGGCGTCTGCCAGCGAATAAAAATACTTTAATTATCGAGGTAACTTAATCGTGTTTGGAGCAGTCGAGCAAAATGTCTTTTTGCAACGACGTCGAGTCGGCAAACAAAGGAAAGGCGCAGGTGTACACGGATGTTAATTAAGTGCAACCCCGCGTAAATCATTTCGCGAAAGGCGTGGGTCCGTACTCACAATCTTCATGAAAGTGTTAATAAGCTGCTATTAAAATAAAATCTCCATTTTGCGACAAGACATGCTAGTGTATTACTAGACCGTGCCTCCGTTTAGAAAAAAGTAAGAAGTGTGCTTCTGAGAGAACACTCTTCCACCTATTTAAGTGGCAGAGATTTCCGTGCTCGCTCGCACTTTCGCGCCCTCGAAGCGCACCGGTTCACGCTACGCGACGAAGAAAACAAAACACACAAAAACGACGCGACGTCGACATTAGCGTATTATTATAACAATTACCAACTTCCCAAACACAATCCCTGGTAGGTTTAATGACAGTTATTAACTTCACACTGGACTGGTTAAAAATTTGAGCAGCTCTCCGCGGAAGCATTTAACCTACGAACATACAGAGTGTCGAGATGGATTCACGTTTGTCTTGTTCGGGAGGGGAAGGGGTATATGGTGGAAAATATTAAATATAATCGCCGAATAAAGGATGCGAGTGTGGTGTGATTTGAGATATTACCTCAAAATACATTTCGGCCCTCAAAACCTCGATGTTTAAGAGCCACCCAAATCTTTCACTTTCTCACTCGCTCACTCAATTCACTTTCACCCCTGTCCAGAGATAGATATTTCAGAATTAAGTTAATGTTAAATATATATATATATATATATTGATATTCAGTTTCTGCTACCACATAATTTAAAGACACTGGAAAATTGCAAGAATTTTTTTTTTAATATATCATCTCCGATAGCACTCTACACTGTAAAAAAAAGTTCCTGTAAACTTCGTTAAATGTAATGGGAGTTTTTAACTTCCAGATTGTATGGAAATTGTAACACATAACAGGCTACAAATATAAGAATGATAGGTGTACCTCCAATAACAGAAGAAAACTGTTTTAAATACGTACTGTACCTTAACTTCTATAAAAAAAAATCAACTTTTCCCGCAATAAAGCGTCACAACTAATCATTGTATTTACTAATAGATAGGGCCAGTGACTTTTCGCGTAAAAATCGGAACACACAGTAGACTTCAATACTATATACACACCTCAGTTGTTGTTATAACTCCATAGGCTGCTGGAGCCGTGTCCGTCTTCAACCAAGTCACTCAGGACTAAGTAACCCTGAAACTGAACCTTCGTGATTCGCGGGCCAACTTTTAACACAGGCCAGAACATTTTTTAGCCAATCAAAAAAGATGTACGAACCTACAGTGCTTTGGACTGTATCTTGTCTCGAAATCTTTTCGCGAAATATCACTGCCCCTACTAATAGATATGCGGTATCAGAATATATGTAAAATTACCATTGTAATCGGCCTATTCACTTTATTCATGTGCTGTCCCACTAGAAAATGCAATTGTTATGAACGTAAATATGCAAATTCATATTCCAAAGTGTAGTGACATACAGAATTCGCGTTATTATTTCGCATCAGGTTAAAATTCACAGCACTGTGTTTACTCGTGCCGACGTCGTTCCTCCATTGGCAGCCGCATGTATGAGAAGTCACTCCCTTTCTGAGTGAACTGCGCGTGATTGGCGCACGCAGTTGTAAAGTTTTCATTTATTGCCGCAGTTACCCAGGGCATGTCAAATTGCGTACGGTCCAACGACTTACATATCGCAAAGACAACTTACACGTGTTTCAAGTTTACCGTGTCCCCAAATAACAACGCGAATTTTCGCAGGTCTCTACCAACGTGGAAATATGAAAGGAGTAATACGAAACCAGTAACCATAAATTAAAACATTAAACTCGTAATGCAGCGTCAAGTTTTAAGAGCTATTTTCATTAATTCGCTGCCAACTTGACTAAGAGGCTGCGTGCCAGTTGGCGATTTAGCTTAGCGCAAGATCAGGTTACTCCGTGATACTGAGTAATTCCGTGGTATTTTCAATGTGAACGTCCACGACATGACTGTGAAACAGGTTAGTTTTGAGTTTCCAAACACTAGATAGAAAAAGGCTTCTCTAAATTGGCTTGCTGTGCGGTTCAATTTGCAGCAAGGAAAAAAATACAAAAAATAATTTTCTACTAACGTTAAGTACGTATGACTGTTAACGGTAAGGAGTGCTGTGAAAGTTTGAAGATTATGCTAGCACACAAAACATATAAACTTTACAACTACCATGCCACAGCCAGTTAAAAGTCTGATATATCACGTACAAATTCTGTATGCGTGTATCATTAATATAATTTTTCATTCAGTACTAGCTAGCAGAACCATTTTCATAACTTTTGCACGTGATCAGATCGTAAATATTTTATAAATAAATTTGCTACATTTTATATAAATACACATTAACTTTATACGAGAATGTTGAATTAAGCATTATTTATAAATACGAAATAATAACCGCTTTTGTATTATAAAACTATGTTAAAATCTATGTTATGAATTGGTTAGGCTTTAATACAGGAAAAATTCCAATAGGCTATATCTACGGACACATATTTTTCGCTAAAAGCTTTCAGGACAAGTTTCGTTCCAAAACAATTCAGTTTAGAACCATTTTCGTAATTGGAGCATTTGAATTGTTACGCGTCCTATCGGTCTGCCCGTGAATCACGGACGGTCGGTATCGGAGAAACGTAGTTCTGATTGGCTTACTAATGTAACAGACTCGCTCCACAGAGAGACAAGAGGCCAATAGCCAAAGAAAGGCTTAAAGTGTGCACATAGGATATTGAAGTCTAGCCTGCGCGTAAATCTTTTCGCGGAAAAACTGGTGGCCGGCCCTATCCGACTTCATTTTGTGTTTTCTGAATGTGCGAGCACATATGGCAATATGCCAATATAACGCTGAAGTGCAATAAAGTAAATCAGCATATACTCACACCGCGTAGTGTCCACGTATGACAGACTAACCAAATACTGACAGTAAAATGACCATAATTTGATACACAAACATCGTTTTACCTGTGATGTATGTGAGGAATCAATTAACAGTGATTCAAATGAAACACCAGAAACTGACAACAATATCACGGAGTAGCTTCTACACTGTCATGAACTTACCTGATTTCACGGAATAACCACTCTTTGGTTACCCACTTTCAATTATTAATCTTAAAATCAGAAATGAAATAGTTTATTATTATTTCCCATTTAAAATGTATTTCTGTCGCTGTTCAACAAAACCATTATGCTTCTACAATGTTATTTATCGAAAACATTAATGAGATCTTAGTATCACGGGGTAACCTGATCTCAGCCTCTCTGTAGTTATGAGTAGACCCATCCGAATTTCGCGAAAATATTTCCGCACATGCTAGACTTCAATGCTATACGGACGTACCAGCAGTTTTCCTATGCTTATAGGTGGCATGTTTTTGTGTGAAGATAGTTTCCTACTTGACTAGCCAATCAGAATTACGTAACTTCAATAATGTACGTCTGTGATTCGCGCGCATTCACCTAAAACGCGTAACATGGAAAAAATTTTTTATCACGAATGTGAATCTGAGATAAAGTGTTATGAAATACAGCTGATCGGGAAATCTTTTCGCGAAAATCGGGTGTCCCTAGCTATGAGTAGAGACCGGCAAAATTGGCGTTATTTTTTATGAAAATTTTAAACTTGAAACACTCTTCCTTTGCTATACGTTTGTCATTGGACCATTCTTTATTTTACACAAACTGTGAAACTCTGCGTTAATAAATTAACACTTCACAGCCGTGTGCCCCAATCTCGCGAAGTTCGCTCAGAAAAGGAGGGACTTAACATGTAGTCAGCAGCCAATGGAGAAACGACGCCGGCTCGAGAATACACACTACTGTGGATTTTAGATTGACGCAAAGATAAAACGCGAAATTTGCATGTCGCTACGAATCACGAATGTATAGTATTGGAGTAACTCAATTCTCATTGGCCATTCAAGTAAGAAAATGTGTTTTCTCGGAGACATGGCGCCAATATGCAAAATAAAATGGTTTTTAGCGCACCCTTAGGGTATTGAATTATTGCATGTGTGGAAATATTTTCGCGAAATTCACGGGTCCAAATGTATCGACTATTTATCGCACAGCGGCTATTAAATGCGAGGTGTTAAGAGCCGCCCAAATCTTTTCACTCACTCACTACTTATCGCACAGCTATGCCCGGGACGACGTTCTAACATAGACTCAAGATGAAGTAAACCGATTTTCATATTCTGCTTACGTCCCAAACATGAACTCACCTTCGGCTCTCAAGACATTGTTGTTAAGGCTCGACTTCACCTCTTTTCGGAATTTCTTCGTTTTCCTGTTATAATTTCGGTTTCAGAGTAATTGTTGACGTCTTTGATTCTATAAAATTTACATTTTACGAGTTATTAAATATTTTTGTTCTTAATTTCCGATGTGTGTTATTTGCTTTTTGCAAAAATAGAGAACTTATTTACATTTTATTAATACGTTCTCGACTTTTCGCAACCAGAAAATAACTCACAGTGAAAATTAAATACAAAAATATTAAACAACTTTTAAAGTGTAAATTTTCTATATTCGAACATTTGTCCGTGATATTTCTTGAATTGAAGTTATGGCACAAGAATGAATGATTTCTCTATTTTAGGTGAAATCGAGCCTTAAGAGCCACCGAAATCTCTCAACTCAACTCATTAACTCACCCATCACCGATGAAACTGCCAAAGTCACATGGTCAACAATGATGAAACGTGTTTGTTTGCATTTGAATTCTCATTAACAAATGCAACATTTTATATGAATGATATAGGCTACTTTGTTTAACCTAACTCGCTCAGGCAACGTGTCTACGATTGTGGACACGTTGCAAATGAATGAAATTTATGACCGGTGCTGTACACAGCAGGACACCAGTTTACAGTCCGGCTTGTGGATAATCTTATTTGTGGACTTCACTACATATATTTGACATGAATGGTTAATGCCCATCTCATCGTGCACGCATCACGTTGTCCATTGGCTGAAAAAAAAATACTGAACACAAGTACAGCTCATACCAACAATTACGTTATTGCAACATTTCAACTCGGATATTCATGTGTACTGAATGGGGTAAATGTATTCTATTTATGTTTGAAGGGGGTTAAAGGGAATTTACAAACATCTCAAAGCACTTAATAGCGTGAACAGTGTTCTAACCTCAAATCCTACCCACGTTGTTTTTATACATGCTGTTCATGGTGAGTTGAGAACTTTTGAAATCAAAGTTTGAAAAATGTCACCACCCTGACCTGCGTGTGTTTTAAAGGACACCTTGAGTAACGACGGAGAGGAAGTCATTCCGAGACATAACGTTGAAATAAAAATGTTAGAAAAACATTTGCGATTCCTGTTTTTAACGAATATTATTGTGAGGATAAGGACGTTATTTAATTGTTTACTTCCCATGATTCATTGTTTCACTTGACAGACACTTGAAGCAGGTGATCGGGCACATCGCGATGTCAATTTCACACAACGCGCATACGAACAGCTCTTGGAGCTGGGCTTTCGTAAAGCGCCCAGCTCATCGCGAACAGCCTGCAGTGCTGCTGGGAGGGAAGCGGTCCAATGCCGGAACGCGGAGTGTGGAGTACACTGCGCAGCTCGCGTGAGGGCTCTACCTCCCTTTCCTTCCGAGGGTGTTCGAAAACCAGACTGCTGAAACACACGCATACGAGATGGACGCCCATCGTCGGTGGTGGCCCCTTTACGCCACCCACGTCNCCCCCCTCGTCCTACAACGCCGACGAGTTTTCACGTGTAATCGACCGCGATCGAGACACGGCCATAAACTTGTTCTCCTCTCCACGTCTTCCCCCTCCAAACCCCTCCTCTAAATCTACTCAATTATTTACGAGCTGGCGATCATTATAATCCACTATAACGTTATTTCCGAGGCAGGGATAAAAGAAAAAATTCAAGCGCTCCCCGTCATATTTATAACAATTTTGCACGCCCCGGGACGGCGCTGCCACGGTACACGATAAACTAATCGTGAGACAGACGTCTGTAGCGCGAACTCCAGCAAGATGGCGCCACTGGCAAGCCACATGTTGGAACGCCATTCACCAGTTGACGACCTGGTGGCCGACTTGATAACAGACGTATCAGCGAAGTGGCCACATATCGCAGCACGCAGAAGCCGTATATCTCTCGCAGCCAATCGGAGAGGATGAGCGCGCCCACATCGAAGCGACGGCGACAGTAGGTGGGCGGCCGTTAACATTGACGTCTTGAGAGCCGATGAGGTGAGTATGGAGCAGCGCTGGGACGAAGGCGCGGGGGAGAGGGGAGATCCCCGAGAAAACACGCCGACCAGCGGCTTCGTCCGGCGCGATTGCCACTTGCGAAAATCTTGGGGGGGGGGGGTGACCCCATCGGGAATTAGACACGGTTCGTCTATTTGGGAGACGAGTAGGCCAACCACCACACCACCGTGGCCCAAACAGTGTTTCATATCTGTATATATCTAGTCTATGGCCCTGCTGCGTAATCCAAACTCACCCTAGCACCCGCCGACGTTGACGGGACGTTCGAAAATCTACCGTTTTCGGTTCAGCCCAGTTTAACCGATCGATCCATCTGATCAACCGGGTTGAAAAATGTTGTAAAATTTGTTGGATAAGTGGTGGAAAACGTTTTCGACATTAGTTGCCAAAGATATTCTTGTAAATCTACAGATTGAACACTGTAAATTGAAATCACATTATTATAGAAAACATACAGAATTTTTATGTAGCATAATGTCACAAACATGAAGTCAACCACACTTTCTTGTTTAAATTTGAAACAAACTTTACAAATTCCTCACTAAGGATCTGTGAAATTTACTCTTATTTATCATGCAGTGTTGCAAAAATATATTAGGCCTCTAGTTCCCAAACAATTCTTGCACAAATACATAATAATCATACTTGCAAAGTAGACACAAGAACCACTGAAAAGACAACCTGTTTTTGGAGAAATCCATCAACCGGTGTACACCGGTGGTTCATCTGCTGGTGTATCCATCGATGGATTTCTGAACACACGGCTCCAAGATGGGGGGAGGGGGAGATATAGGGGAAAAAGGAATTGTAGTGTTGAGGGTGGGGGGAGGGCGATTCAGCCTCCTGTTGAAGAAATTTGTGCCCATACATGCCTTCCCTCGTGACGAATAGACTGCGCCTACAGTGTTCCGGAAAGGGACCAACCCGGGAGATTATCCACGCTGGCGAATGGTGAACCAGTTTGCACGTGAAAACATCTCGCGTTCGAAGGAGGCGCGGTTCGGTGCGACAAAGGTGCAACCGACATCGAAATCCCCACCAATAATTCTCTAGCGCTCCCCTCCACACCGACATTTCTGAAGGAGGGGGGCGGGGGGGTATATCCCTTCCACAAACTCACTCTTATAAAATTTTGGCAAAACTTACTTTCGATTATTTGTCTGTTTCTCCATTTTTTTGTACCAGTTTTGCAGTTATAATCGTAATTATAATCCAGTATTAACAACGTTAATTTTCAATTGAAATATTTCTAGTCGTTATGTCGGCAGCGTGTTTCACTCTGTACTTAACCACACCCTTCTACAACGCTGTACGCCACTGGAAAATCTTTAAAACGTATAGCTGGAATTTTTTTTGTAAAATACTTACATTCTTGTACACGTTATCAAATATAGTGTGCTGTAAAAAGTTTTGCCTACATTCATACAGTTTCCATATTCTTTCGACGACTCTGCATTCATAACATTTGGATACGTTTACGACACATGGCCAAATACAAAATAACTAAATCGTAATTTTTTTTGTGTTAACTGCGAACCTACCGCATCCAGTGTTATAACTACAACGATTCTTACCACGGGGGCCACAGTGGCTGAGCTGCTAGACTGCTCTCCTCCCACCAAGGCGAACCGGGCTTAATACCCGGTCGGGTCACTCCGGTTTTTCACAAGTGTGAACGGTGCTGACGATGCCGCTGGTAGTCGGGTTTTATCGGGGATCTCCCTTTTCCCCCGCCCCCTTCATTCCAGCGCTTCTCCATGCTTACCTAAATCATCCTCATATCGGCTCTCAAGACCTCGCTGTTAAGAGCTGCTCAAATATTTTCACTCTTCATTTTTAGAGCGAAAAGAGAAACTGACGTGAAAACAAACAGTCATTTGAAGAGACAAACCATGCTGCAGGAAAGCAAATAGGAGTAAATTAAAAAGAGTTTTAGTTTTTCGTGTTTTGTTAAGTCTTTAAATTTTAATTTTCCGCAATTTTAAGAGTTTAAAATATATACATATATATCAAGAAATGTGTCCTCGGTAAAGATGGACGAAATATTATTTTGTTTGTAAAAGAAACGATATCTATAAATGTGGCCTAGGTATACCCAAAGTCATTTAACTCTATTCGGTCTTGCAATAGGAAGTTGCGTTAACAAATCTACCACAATACATGACTTTGAACGCAAGTCAAGCACACAATCTCAAGTGGAAGTATACGTCACTCGCGCCCAATAAAGTGAGATACATTAAATAGTGACATTGTTATTGAGGGGTTTCTCAAGTTTGTTTATTTTTTAAATAAAATTCGTCATCAAAGCAACTATCTGTATACAATGCAAACGATTTTTTATTTTAGTATTGTTTACATTTCTACTCCAATTTTACCCCTAACAATTACAGATGCACAAGTATAAAAATACAGTAGGTTTATGGTATTTTTTCTAATGGTTTGATAAGGAATCTTGCAACAGGTTTGAAGTATTATAACATCTAGTTTACTATAAAACAAGATATTGGGGGCATGGACTGCCCCAACGAACAATTACTAGAGTTGATTAAAGGAATTGCAAATTTATAATGTTATAATAAAATGCAAATTATGAACATCATTAAGAAGACGTTCGTTTCTGCATGGCCAGAGTTTAAAATTGCTTCAAGTGTTATAATTTTCTGACGACTAAATTGCGTAGAGAGAAAAACCTATTAAGTGGAAATTAAACTACGGCTGTTTTTCGAGGGAATTTCCTACGTCGTTTATACAATTATTTTTTTTTGACACGTCGTTCAACTCCTTAAGCAATCAGTTAAATCGCATATCTAAACTGATGGGCATCCACATAAACACCATTTATTTCCTTTTTGCAATTTTCGCTCCAAAATAAGAAGCGAAAAATCACTTCATTTACAGGACTGTCACGTGTCGAAGATGTGTTATAGTCTACGTTGATTAAATAAGCAATTCGAAATGAAAGCGAGTTGAATAACAAGTGCCATTTTAGTTAGTTACTCTCGTATGCCTAAACCTATGTGTGTTATATTTTATTTTAGTATTGACTGAAAGTATGCGAATAGAAAGAGAACATTTAAAAAGTGCATACGGCACTAAAGAAATGTTTAATTTAGTCTTAAACATAGCCCGCAAAGTGATGTATATTTGTGATGTGTTGGCTAGATAATTAGTCTAAGGAACTCTGTAATCATACTTTTAAGGCCTGAGTCTATATCAGAAAGTTTAAACTTCATTATGATTTTAGAATCATTAAACCATCGACACGAATACATTGAGGAAGACCTCTATCCACCTGAGAAAATATTACGCATGTTAAAGTTTTGTATTTTATCTTAAACTCACCAGATTTATTCACTCGCACAAAACAAACAAATCGTCCAGTAATCTTTGACAGTTTCTATGACAAAAAACAAGCAAATCGTACTTTCACCTTTGACAGGTGTTGGTTGATGTCATGTCAAAAATGCCTGGCCAATGCATGATGTTCATGAAGTACTTGCTGCAAATCTTGAAGAATTGCTCTTATCATTACTGTGTTGATCTCTTGACGCCGATCAAGTTGTTCCTCCATATTGCCCATGAAGTATATTTGTAAGAATTTATACTGTGCATCTTCAAGAGGTTGCAATGATCCAATTCGATGGTGAATCTGGCCTTGAATCTGTAAAGTCGTAAGCGAAGTTAGTATAACTAATTTATAATCACAATGTTTTTTCATGTTAGCATTCCTTATTTATTTTAGAGGCAATACTTGAACTTCAGTTAATGTCATGTCAAAAATGTAATCCATATAAAGTGTATGAGAAAATTAATTTACGTTATAATTACTTTTTTCGTGAACTTTTATGATGTTTAAATACCGTATATGTTATTCTGGGCGCAGACAAATCCAAAAAATCTAAAATCATTGAAATCGGTAGAGGCCCTTCTCGAGTTAAAAATGGTGTAACTAACCCGACTTTGTTTTATATAGGTATATATATATTTCAAATAAATGGGACTAAGAGTTGTGACTGCATGTGCTAGTTCTAACCAAACACAAAACTTGTATAGTGATCTACGGTATTGGGTAGAGATTATTTAAATTTATGTCATTATTTTTAGTAAATATTGTTCTTTGTAAAAATTTATTTTCGAGATCTTTTTGTAGGGTGCATTTCTTAACAACTCAATTATCAATTAACCTTTTAGATTAGAATCCCATATTAAAGAGTTAATCAAGTTTTCATAGAGAACTGTTTCCGGTTATAATTATTTTGACGATATCATTAAGAGAATTCGCGAGAGTCCTGAAAATAAGCATTTCAAAGAAACTCAAACTGCAAGGAAGTGACACCCTTTCTAATGACCTGCATTACACGAATTTATAATTTTCCACAATTTAACAAAATACGTGTTTGATTCATTAAATTGTGTGAAACATTTTAATAAGTAATTGTGTGGCAATTTTTTTAAATAATAATAATTTCTTAAATACTTCCTGACGAATGTTATCAGTTTTTATGTGCTGTTTTGGTATTTCACAAAATTTGCTTGCTTACGATCACCGCAGCGTTTATCGTTTACTTCACATAATTTCCTTTTTGTGTTATTTGTACAATACTTACTGAATACATTTTTGGTTTTTTTTTTAATTAGGTAGCATTTTTTGAGAAAAATGTATTTCTATCAAAAGTTTAAACGTTCTGCACACTCCTTATTCTGAGATACCTGTGACGTCGATAACTTGAAAATATTTGTGTAAGTACAAACATTAAGGGTTATAAGTTTTGCCGAAAAATTATTTTCCACTTACACATCCGCTCCGTAATCCTTGATAACAATAGAGTGTGTTTATATCTGACATCTACATGCTGGTGTTAACTACATCCTTTTTTTTAGGTGACGAAACACCAGTATTCTTGTGCTAATACTATTTATGGCTGGAATGTTGTGTCATTAAGCTAAATTTGTGCATATTTTCTGGATCTTGCTAAGTCGGCTTACATTTCTGTATAGAAAGTTAGAGTTCAGTTAAGTATATGAGTTAGGTATAAGATCATCAAAGTGCAGGTTCTATTATTTAGAAAGGAATATTTCTTTGTGAAAAATCTTATTTGAACATTTATGCATTTATGAAGATACCTAGTCACATGCAAAAGAAAAAAAAAAACAATTATTTGTTAGCTGCCTATGATAAGAAGTTAACCGTTTTCAGTGGGTGATGACAGCTTTACGAAATGCATTCTGTGAAAACGCGAATTGGAAATATTCTTGGTTTCACTGTCTGTGTTATTATGGAGTAAACTTCAAGCTGGGATACCACTGCGCATATCTTCAGCCATTTAACCAGCAAAAGTAAGTTCTTAATTGTAAATCTTTGACGACCTTATTTACTGACAATTTGACCTCTGACGATGTAATCGCTCTCTGATGCTGTAATAACTTAGCGTCGCCTACAAAACACATGAATACATGTTTGAATTCTTCACTTAAAAAAGGTTATATCTCTACCAGCGAAAGCTTGAAAACTAATTGCCAAGTCCTAAATTTTTTCTTGAAAATGTAATGTGTTAAAATTGTCGTTAAATTTGGTTGCGGGTGTGTATCATCTACAATTTTTAACTGAGCAATATATTACTTATAACAAGAACCAGGGATTTTTCGCCTAAAAATCGGAGCACAGAGTAGACTTCAATACTATAAAAACACCTCAGCTGTGGTTATACCCCCCATTGGCTGCTGGTGCCGTGTCCGTCATTGACCCAGCCACTCAGGAGTAAGTAACTCCGACAATGAACTATCCTGATTCGTGCGCAAACGGTTAACACGGGCCAGAACATTTTTTAGCCAAACAAAGAAGCTGGACGAACCTACAGTTCTTTGGACTGTATCTTGTCTCAAAATCTTTTCGCGAAATATCACTGCCCCTAAGTTATAACTAGAGACCTGAAAAATTCGCGAGTTCAATGACCTGCAGGCTAGACTGCACAGTCTTAATTACAAACATGCCAATACTAACCGCACATTTGTTGTCTGCTGTCACAGTGGAAGGTGACGATTAGGCTGCCGTTCTCCAGGATGTGTCAAACACCGCGTGGGCCAATGGTTAAAATTATATAAACACACTGTTTTGAATTCTAGCTTGTCCCAAAATAAATTCGTAAATTCTTCAGGTCCACAACTGGAGACATGCAAAATTCGCGTTATTATTTGGGGACACGTAAAACTTCAAACACATTTTCTTTGCAATTAGTTTGTCATTGGACCATGTTATATTTGACACGTCCTGGGAAGCTCTGCGCCAATAAATAAATAAAAATTTCACGATTTTGAAGTCCAATCACGTGCAGTCCTGTTAGAAAGGGAGTGACTTTACATTTGTGCAGCAGCCAATAGATAAACGACGCCGGCTCAAGTATAAACAGCACAGTGAAGTTTAGCCTGATACCAAATAATAACGCCAATTTTGCAAGCTTCTACTTATAACATAATAATCCTCTGCATATAGTCACAGCACCTTCACTTTATTCTTGGCAACAGCTAGAAATATCACTCAAAAAATTAAAATGTTTAAATTTACACGTCATGTGTAACGCTTTGCTTTCAGCGAACCTCGGATGGGGTGTTATTCTTAGAAATATTGTCTTAAATCGATGAGGTAAGCTGTAAGTGATTCTTTACGAAACAAATTTGTGCGCACAATAACTTACCTTGTATGTGAACAAATTCTGTTGACTTACATGCTGTGATCTTGTGGATTTACAGAAGTGTGTTAGTCCGCAGAAATGCTTCATTCACAGGTAAATTATTTTTTACTGTGTAGATATGTTATAAATGATCTGCGATTGTGTAAGTATACATTTGATTATCTGGTGAGCAGAGGCGTTGAGAAATTTAGTCAAATAAAATTAGTGAGGTATATTTATTTTATAATATACAAATTTAATACCTTTTGTGGATATTCTAAATGTAGTAAATTAGTCAAATAAAACCACTATAAATTACAAACATTTATTAGTATAGATCTTGTGTTATGTATGATTATCTCTGCGAAAACACAGAAGCTATTATAAATATCATTTTTATTGTAAAAAAATTGTTTTTAATTTTATCAGTTATCATCGCTTCATTATTGAATTGTTAATAGTTTTTCCTTGCATTTTTGATGTAAAAATATTTCTTTGAAATTAGTTGGAGTCCTGATGATTGAATGAAAAAAAAATTTATCCATGGCAATAAATGTTCTTAGATAGTAAAATGCCACTTTTAAAAGTGGACAATACCGTTGGCTTTATGTCTTAGCTGCTGACAGGTAGTATGTTGGCATGTGACTAAAGCATATCATGTTATATGTTTGGCACATACCTCGTTACAATAATATTCTCTTTGTGTTTATATATAATGTTATTAATATCAATTATGAATTTGAACCTATGAATTTATAAGTACGGAAGGTTTGTTATTTTTTCCCAAATAATATCGCGGACACCTATTTCCATCTGCCCTTTTGCCGATAAAGCACATATCCAGTTTTATTGTACGTGACTAAAGTGTGTGCTTAGTTTATAAAAACGAATTCTTTAGGTCATAGACATAATGATTTAACCTCTTTAGTAATAGTGACTAACTTGACCAAAAAGAAAAAATTGCTGAACTATTGTACCGAAGATTCAAGGTTATAATTTCATCCAACAAAAATTTTGTTGCGACAAACCTACTATGCAGTGGTTCATACTCACGGACCTGTAAAATTATCGTTATTTTTTGCGTCAAGCTGAAATTCACAGTACTGAAAATACTCGAGTTGGTGTCGTTTCTCCATTGGCTGCTGCCTAGAAGTTAAGTCACGCCCAATCTGAGTGAACTGCACGTGATTGGGGAACACGATTGTGAACTGTTCACTTATTGGCGCAGAGTTACCCGGGGCGTGTCAAATAAATAATGGTCCGACGAACTACGTATTGCAAAATAAAAGTGTTTTATGAGTTATTAGTCAGGGCTTATTTTCTGTAAGTACGTTATTTGCGCGTTTAATTTTATCTCGACAAATAAATATCCTATGTAAAGAGTTTTTGCCAAAAATATAATAACCTATTATCTAAGCAGCCCGTACATTTTCGGTTTTCAGCATAGTACGCGTATTATAAGAGAAAAAAAATCGTGTAAATGTTAAAAAAAAAAAACTTAAAAAAAGCATTTTTAGAATTTGCCTTCGGAGTTTCTTTAACAAATAAGGAAAATAAGTAAAATGGTGCAGTCGTGGTAAATATAATGTATACTGTTACATATCTATTTTGCACAGGAAAGCACAATGACGGAAGCATTGCACGTCGGTTCAGTTCCTTGCGCTTACGGGCGATGGGGTGCTGGACGTGCGTTTCGTTGTCGCCCGTATCGCTGTCTCTCGAACGCGAAAAAAAAAAAATATATATCTCCGACCCTTATAAACTAAGGTTTAATATGTCCGTAAATAATAACGCGAATATTTAAGGTCTCTATTCAAACTTAATAATAAAAAAAAATTATTTCCGGTAACAGATCGTAATTTTCAGCAAAGAAATTGTTCTTTCAGAGTGGGTCGATAACACAGCGTCCTAAACGAATTCTCTTCACGACCCCCCACCCCCCGCCCTCGACCAAGGCAGTCTAGCTGAGCGAGGGCACACATTGATCCTTCGGCTCAGCCCCTCCCAACCAGCGTGCGTGTGTGCGTGCGCGTGCGTGTGTGTGTGTGATGGGGAAGAAGGGATGGGGCGCACGCAGCGACGATTCCGTTAAAACCCGCTAGCTCCGCGCGGCGCACGGGGTAGGTTGAGAGCACTGCCTGTCGGCTGGCGGCTGCGAAATTTAATCCATTCATACCCAGCGTAAACAATTGTACTCGAGACCTGCAAAATTCGCGTTATTATTTATTGACACGTTGAACTTTAAACACGTGTACCTTTGCGATACATTTGTCATCGGACCATTCTTTATGTGTAGAGACTTGAAGAATTCGCGGATTCATTTTGAAACAAGCTAGAATTCAAAACACGTGTGCTTATATAACTTTAGCCATTGGTCCACACGGTGTTGACACCTCCTGGGGAATGCTAGCCCAATCGTCGCCTTCCACTATGACAGCAGACAACCAATGCGCAGTTAATATCGGCATATTTGTACATATTACTGTTGAGTCTAGCCTGCACTTCATTGAACTCGCAAATTTTTCAGGTGTCTGTTTATGTGACACGCCCTGGGTATATATATTCCAATAAATGAGCACTTCACAATTGTGCGCGCCCAACCCCATGCAGTTCAGTCAGAAAGGTAGTGAACTCACGTTTATGAAGCAGGCAATGGAGATACGACGTCGGCTCTAGTGCATATAATACTGTGAAGTTCAGCCTAATGTCAAATCATAACGCGTTATTCGCATGTCCCTACACATCACGCACGTGTAGGTCATTTTTGGCCTGTCCTCCGCACTGCGAGGCTCAATCACCAATGATCCTACCTGTGGCTAAATGATTCGCAAACCGTCTTATTTGCCTACGTCATAATTGGTTCACATACCTGTAGCCGAACATATAGCCTACAGCTGATTGGCAGCGACAACAAAACAAGAATTTTGTCGGGTTAAATACAGCACGTATCATAAAAATTTTTGTTCGCAGCACCAAAAACCGTAAATTAAAGCGGGCCTGAAAGGCTTAAATAGGAAATCCCATGTTAAGGTAATTTTGCTTTAGTGTGATAATTTTGAAGATAGGCGTTTCAAACGAAATGTATTCTTCGCGAATTTTTTCAGGAAAAGATCTCTACGAGCGTATATTTCCATTAAAGATAGGCAGTATATACTTTTTTTTTTTTTTTAAACATTAAATTTAAAAATTCCTTGCGAACAGGCTATGCAGTTATGGAATCATCTGCACTGTAGCTAACATCTCCTGAAAAATTCGCGAAGAATGCACTTCGTTTGCAACGCCTATCTGAGGCGAAATGTCCTTAACATGGGATTTCCTATTTAAATTTCGCAGCCGCCAGCCCATGGGCAGTGTCCTTAAGGCTACACAACCAAAGCGCCATGGTGGTGGATAATTGCGTGGAACTTAAAGGACGCTGCTCACTGCGTGGCCGGGCGAGCGAAATTAGAAGGTTTCACATGACAGATGTTTTTGGGCGTGTCTCGGCCAGATTTCACTACTTCGTTAAAAAAAAAAAACGCTTTTTGCCTTCCGAAGAGTGAGTGAGTTAAGATATTTGCGGCGGCTCTTGATATCGAAGTCCTGAGAACAACATTTAGAAGGTGTTTATGTTGCGGCAAATAAAATTTGGGTTGAATTGATGTTAAAATTTGTGTTTAAAATTTTTTTGAATTTTCTATGCTTTAAAAAAAATTTCCAATGAAATTTAAATTAAGTACAATTATTTCGTCACAAAAAGAAATATTTTAAAAAAAATATGATTGTATGGAGAAGAATCGAACCCACGCCTTGAGTGCTTGACGTTCTCCACTTTACGGTACCTGACGTCCCACAATCTGCTCTATTCTGAACATATCTGAACAGATTTAATATTCAGTACAATATAACGACAAACTGCAGTTATCTTTCGTTGTGTGGAAATACTCTCTACTCCATAAATATATGCACAACTGGCACAAGACAATTAAACTGCTTTGAAAGCATTGAGAGCTGGTCTAAGCTACATTGAGTTCTCATACTATGATTTAAAATTTTGATACAGCTGTTTTATTTTACAGACTTATCGCGGTTCACTTGCATCCCCCCATTTTACATCGTCATGACAGCGTAAACTTGTGTTAGCTGGACATTTCTTTAATGTCGCATTAACACAAAATATTTTGTTCTTCCTGTTATATTTAGCATAATACCACATTTGGTTGCGGCGACATTACTTTAAGCTTTATTAACATTAACATTTCAACAGTGTATTTGCACTTTAGTAATATAATGCTTTGTAAATGGTTAACAGTGTTAATTTTGTCACGAAATTATAAATTACACTACAGCATAAACTTTTAAAGAAATATCTCAATAGCGATATTTTTTCGTCACAACATTAGAAATTTTTTGTTTAGTTTTTATGCCTGATTGCGAACTACATGCTGCAAATTGTTCCCTAATGGCTGAGCTTCTGTTTGAGGAGTAGGCTACCAGCAGCTGATTGGAGAATGGCGTTCCAACATTTCTGGCTGGCCGGTGACGACGCGTTCGCGGTATAACCGGGTTTCGCATCTGTCTCCTTCAGTACTCTTTGTCCAAGCCGATGGTCGTTAGAGCGGACGGCCGTGCAGGCTTACTTTCAGGCTCGTGTAAGACGCCTTTTCCGTGTCGCCCAGTCCGCAAACAGTAATTAATCATCGCAGATTAGGCGGGGCAGAGGCGGTCAACGCTGGGAGCTTGGCATTATCAAGAGCTCGTCTCAAACTGCACTCACCTCGGCCTGCGTCCCCTTCTGGGCAACCTCATCCCTTTTATAATCAGTGAAGACAATTATCTCCACGTTACACTGGGAGGTTATATTTGACGGGAGATCCCCGAGAAAAAAAAATCCGCCTACCAGTGGCATCGTCCGGCCTGATTCCCACATGCGGAAATCCGGGAGTGACCCGGCCGGGAATTGAACCCTGTTCGCCTTGGTGGGAGGCGAGCAGGCTAACCGCTCAGCCACCGTGGCCCCAGCATGGATAGAGGAATTGTTAACCGTTTGCGCACGAATCACGAAGGTTCAGTGTCGGAGTTACTTAGTCCTGAGTGGCTTGGTCAAAGACGGACGCGGCACCAGCAGCCAATGGAGGTATAACAACAGCTGAGGTTTGTGTATTGTATTGAAGTTTACTGTCTGCTCCGATTTTTACGCGAAAAGTCATTGGACGTAATTATTATTTATGATCTACCAAACTTTAATATACGACATGTGAAATTATAATAATATATTTTTTTTACGAAACATCTATGGGATTATTTGAGTACACTTCATTATCAAATNTTTTTTTTTTTTTTTTTTTTTCAAAATTATAAGAAGAAAATTTATTTGTTCTCGCAGCAAGACATCAATACCTACAGACTTAAGACAAGGCTGGTACAGAATAGTACAATATTGAGATTTTGTAAACTATACGAGACAAATATGATGTTTGTGAAAGGAATGAAAGCAAAGTCTTCTATAACCAGGAGTTTGCAAGAGTGCTTGCCGCAGGAGGTTAGAATTTTTGCAACGACTATCTCAAAACCTTAATACGAGCATATTTTATACATGCAAATGTCTAGACAGTTTAAAAAAACGTATATTTGTTTTACAGCAGACCTACTTTAAAACTGCAAACTAACATTCTATAACGTCTTTGATAGTAGTGCGATATAGCAGGTTACAAAGCACGAAATTGAATAACGACTGATGCAAGTAACAGTCAAGCAAGTTTAAATAACAAGAATGCCAACAAAACAGATCAATTAATTACAACACCATGCTTCATAAGCCCGATATTTTCTTTCCATATAATTTTATCGGTAGTATTAACTTGCATTATTGAAGCCATTAATATCTCAACAATAATAAAGAGAACTATTTTGTCAGAAAATTAATGCAATTTATAAATTACGCCAGTGTGAACGTTAATCCAATGTTGTCGCACAGAAAATTGTTGGTGATCAATAATATCACTGCAATCCCTTTAATTTGTCATTCTCCTGTCATAATCGCTTATTCCGAGAGCTCCAGCTGCACACGCTAGCAAAATGGCGTCACCTCTACAACGTACACCCGTGCTGGGAGCCCAGCCAATAGGAAACCACTTGCAGCACCTGGCAGCCAATCAGAAGCAAGGCCCGTTCCCAGAGTCTCGCGCATCCAATCCATAGTATGAGTACGCCCACATGAAATGAACTGTCAAGCTATTCTCGTCTGTATACTTGTCTATTCTTTGCTCCTGCACAGTCCCGCCATGCAAGCGAATCGGCGTGCCCCCTGCGCACTTGGACGTATTCAGGCTACACATCCTGAATGTATGCTTTCCCCTCTCCCCCTTTCGCTTCATTAACCCCTTCCCCGTTGCAAACTTCCCCTCCCCTACATCCTCTGCAGAGCGTGAAGCAAATGCCACTCTTCGCAAGCCATCTGCGAGCTATTTATTTCAGTATTGAAAGTTTTCAACTAGGCCTACTAGCCTACCGTGTTTCCTTGGCCTACAACTAATGCGTAAGAGACATGCACAATTCCTGTTAATTTTGGGGGCAGTTTTTGGTTTTAGCGCATTCAAACCCAATGTTCACAATTGTACACATTGTGCACATGTAGGTAATTTTTGGTCTGTACTTCACACTGCGAAGCTCAATAACCAATGATCTTACCTGCGGGTAAATTATTCGCAAAACGTCTTACTGGTCTAGGTCATAATTAATTAATATATGTATAGCCTACAGCGTCCCTCATTACAAATTATAATATTATTTCATTTCGAGGTGTTTGTAATATTTTTTGCCACTATCTGAAGCACCCTCCTTAAATTTATCGCTTTGAAGAACATTTTTTTTCCTTCAAAGAGTACCGAGAAAACATTGTAGGCCCTATCCTGGAGAGTGCAAACCGCACGGAATATTTTATCGCCGATGGCATCGATATGAAAGGGGGAGAACCCCATACAAAATTTTTCTGTTTCCTTTCTTTTTAATATTGTTATCATCATCTCCGACAAATTTAACTCGCCCCCTCCCAGCTTTTACGACTCGACCCCCTCTTAACAACGCTCGGAATAATCCGGTCGGAATCATCGCTTCTAACCCATTTAAGGGCCCTACATTGTCGCGGCTGAAAAGCGGTGTTGGGTCGAGGGGGGGATGGGGTCGGGTCCCGGAAGACGGGAGAGGGGTTGGTTCGTCGCCGCAGATGCGAACCCCACATCCCCTTCAACACCCCCTTATCCCATAGTTCGTGCATGTTCGCGGCGGAAGGCGACTAGCACTAAACTGCTGGCTGTTCGATCGACAAGGAGGTGACCCTCCAAGGAACGTTTGAGGCCGGCAATTGGCCCGCCGCGAAGGGCCTCTTCCTCACGCTCTGCCTAGCCCGCCCTCCCGGCCGCAGAACAACGTGCCCGTACAGAAGTGCAATGGCGCGTCGCTTCCCTTCCGACGCGGGTCGCCGCAAATCCTCCGACTGGCTGCACTCTTACAGCGCGGTGTGAGAACACAAAGACGACGAAATGTCTTGACGGTTCTTTTGATATTGAACTCAGCGAAAATTAAATAAAGTTGATTTTAGAATCAACCGTCGACAAGAAAATATCTCCCTCGTATTTTAACTAGGGACCGCGGTGATGCAGTAAGTAAGAGTATGACTTCTCGCCTCCCACCAAGGCGAAATGGATACGATTCCCAACGGAGTTACCAAGAACGTCGCATATATGAAACGCGGCGGACGTTGCCGTTGTCTGGCGGGTTTTCTCTGGGTACTCCCATTTCTTTCCCGCATTTGCATTCCCTCAGCCGCGCAAAGCTACGGAAATGGGCTTCGAGCTCGATCGGCTATTTCGCGATACGGAATATTTCCTAATGGCCAGCCTGTCGTCTAACAATTTAAGTCTCCAGGAGCTGATTGGCGAAAAACTTCCCACCATATTGCTGGCCAGTGAGGCGATTTTCCTGGCGTGTGTAACTGTAGCTCGCCGTTTACGCCACCATTTCACCTCTGTATTGTCAACCACTCTGTGGCGTTGCTGTTCAGCGCTTACGATAATCTCTCAACTCAGCTCTTATTTCACTGTTAAAACATTTCTTCATTCCACGGAAAAGTGCTGGTAAAATTTTATCCAGAAGGTACAGTAAACTCTCCGTAAAATTAGGTACATAATGATTTAAAAAACGGACTTTCCGTAAATTTCACAGAACTTACCATGAATTCACGGAACTTCTGCGTTAATTTTTTTAAAGTTCTTTATTTATGTGGGCGTTCTACTGTGAGTCAAAATATACTTTAAAAAGTTGAAATATTTTATACCAAAACGAAACCGGGTCAAAATTTCAGATGCCTATAACGGCAAACCAACCACTTACATCTTCTCACACTGTTTTGAGGGATAAGCTAGGCATGTCTGCTACAGTCACATAAGCCACATTTTTTTTAGTTTCTATTAAAGTTGATGGTAAATGTTACACACGCCTGCCGCTGCTTTTTGACGTTTGGAAGAATAGGTCTTAGTAGCGTGCGTAACCTAACTGCCGCAGAAAAATAAAATTTTCTAGTCTACATTCACGAAGAAAGGTTCTTGCGGACTCGATATTGTTATCCCCGAAACCCGTAGATATGGGAAATACGGAGACATTCCGTATTTCGCATTTACGGAGTCAGTTCCGTTTTTCGTCATTATGGATTGCGTTTCCGTATATTTACCCTTCATTTCCTTGAAAATGTCTGTACGGACATTTTTAACACTGCCTAACTGGCACAAGTTAGGAAAACGGGAAGGAAAAATGCTAGAATGGGAGGTGACAAGGAATTCAAATTTCATCGCGGCATTATTTCTGTAACGTAGAGTAGAGGTTATTTCTTCTCCATCAGTGAAACAGACCTCCGAAATGGTTGCAAACTATGTTACCTCAGTCATAAACACGCGATTTATGAAAATGCACTCACTAGTTACGCAGTCAATTGAAATATACTGCCGAATTTCCGACTGCTAGTATACGTAAAATTCTTCCAGTCATACTGCCGGATATTCGCCGAACGATATGACGAAGCGGTAAGGCGTTGCAATCGCATTCGGGAAGACCCCGGTTCAATATACCGGTATGTTCGTTTTGATTGAAATTTTCTATCGTTTCCCGAAATCACTATAGGCAAAAATGCCTAGGTGGTTCTTTGGTACAGACAATTACTAAGTCTATTCTTTCACCGGTCCTGAATGTTCTACATCCCAGTTCTTATCTTATGACTTAGCTGTCAACGGGACGTCGAGCATCGAACATGTTATGAATCTACATTTATTTGTGTACCTTTATGCTTTAGTTCAAAACCGTACATGTTAGAGTAGGAACGAGCTTGTCATGGGTTAACCAGTTGAGCGACAATTAGACAACAGGGATTAATGTCACGAAGATATAAATGGACATTTAAAAATTATAGAGAGTTTAATTTTATAATCTGAGAGGATGAAGTTAACTACGTAAATGAACTTTACATGTTCTGTTCTAGAAAATATCGTCACGCCTTAAATATGCAGCTACGGCGATCGGAAAATCAGACTCCTTTGCGGCCCCTTAGTCAATCTTGCTTACCTGGCACACGTAGAGAGAATATAATATTTCAGTTGTTCCGTTGGCCTATATTTTCCCCGAACTTCACGCAATCGCACCCTGGTTCATAGTGTGGCGGAGAGGATTCTTGTTGTTGCAACCAGCAGGCTTGGGCAATAGCGTCCTAGAATTTGTTGCCCGCTGGCCTGATTGCACTTTTATCCGAGAAGGCGCATTCAAGCAGGGCGTCGAATCGACCCTTTCCTGTGGAATATTCCATGCCACTTTGACATGAGAGTTTAACGTAAAATGTAATCGAGAATGCAACGTGTTGTTCATTGACTGTGGGGAAAAATGAGACACAGAAGGGCAGTGTATACAGAAAAAAATGCGTGGTTGCGATATGTTTGGTCGGACGGTTCAACCTTTGCACCACCTCATTCAACCCACTCCGCACACCGCATTATATATGGAGAGAGATAATTCCCCCTTCCCTGAAAACGCCGGAGAGCTTGTTAGGCTTTCAAATTACCGCGCGCAGTTCAGCAACTCGTCTGTCGTTGCTCGCGCCCAAAGCGTGTGAGGAGCCACTTCCTCGTTTGACTGGCTCGGTAAGAATTTGACAGCTACTGTGGGTAAAAAAAAGCCTTATCCGGTCATAAACACACAACAAGGCTTCAGGGTTTTCCCTGAAAACGGACCGCTTCTACTCTTGTACGCTCAGTAGTCGTTAAATTTTTTGTAGACTGTTATCCGATCCCTAGAAATGCGGGAGCAATAAGGGCTATCCAGGCACACAGAATGCATACTTTGTCGCCCTTACCGTGCGTGGCACTGAATTTGCTTGCTACTTTTTCGTCGGCAACTTTTATACTAGATTTTCTGCAAACTTGAAAAAAATATGTTTATTTCTGCACTTTTCTGTATACTATTTTAAAGATACACAAACGGAGTTATCAGAAGTATAAGCCATTTACATTTTCAAGAGAGGCACACAAAACGTAGACAATCATTAGGATACAGAATAGGTTAGAAGTACAGAAGTGAATTTGCTCGGCGTTCTTTTGACTTGGAAGTGCGCATTCACTGACTGAGCACGCGAGGATCTGGAGCGGGAGGGGCTTGCTTACGATTAGATACTGAGTGCTGCTTAAAATTCCTTATTGGCTGAACTGCATGTGTGGCTGGAGAGTGAAGAACCCGGCGCTGATTGGTGAACGGAGTTTCGACATGTTCCTGGCCAGTGGAGCCATTTTTCTGGGCGTGTGTGGCTGGAGTTGTCTGTATGAGCTACTGTTTCACTTCTGCGCGTAGGGCGTGGACGTTTCCAAGAGCCTTAACCCATTCGGGTGCAGTGTACACAATTGTGTACATTGTGCACGTGTAGGTACTTTTTAGTCTGTACTTCACAATGCGAACCTCAGTGACCAATTATCTTACCTGCGGACAAATGGTTCGCAAACCGTATTACTGGTTTAGGTCATAATTCCATTATATAACAGAAGCCGAATATAAAGGCTACGGCTAATTTGCTGTGACAACGAAACAAATGTTGTGTCGACTTAAGAAGAGCATGCATAATGAAATAGTTATTTGCAACATATGTGACCCAAAATTAATGTGGGTCTGAAAGCGTTAAATTATTTTCTACATTATTAGCATAATACATCCTTGTCATTAATTAAATAAAAAAAAAATCTGAAAAAATATTAGAATACTGGAAAACTACTTTTCAGAAACGAATTAAATGCACTAAAATAATTAAAGGCAGTGATAATTCGCGAAAAGATTTCGAGACAAGATACAGTCTAAAGCACTGTACGGTCGTCCAGCTTCTTTGATTACCTAAAAAATTTTCTGGCCCGTGTTAACCGTTTGTGCACGAATCACGAAGGTTCAGTGTCGGAGTTACTTAGTCCTGAGTGGCTTGGTTAAAGACGGACATGGCCCCAGCAGCCACTGGAGGTATAACAACAGCTGAGATGTGTATATAGTATTGAAGTCTACTGTGTGCTCCGATTTTTACGCGAAAAGTCACTGGCCCTAACAATTATCCTTCCATCCCCACATTTATAAATGGTTTATGGTGCTGCAAATAAAGCAATTTTTGATACGTGTCGTACTTAAGCTGGCAAATAACTTGTTTCGTTATCAAGATCAATAGTCTGTAGGCTCTGTGTTCGGCGATAGTAATATGAACTAGTCGTTACGTGGGACAGTATCTTGGTTTTAGAGACATTTCCCCCAGGAAAAGTTACTGGTAGGGCCACCCGAATTTCGCGAAAAGTATTCCACGCATTCTAGACTTCAATACTCTGCAGGTAAATCTGAAAATTTTATTTTACTTTTTGAGAACACTTATCTTTGTGAGGAGACATCTTCTACCTTGAGTGGCCAATTAGAATTGAGTTAGTCTGATAATATTACATATTTGATTCGTAGGCAGGCAGCAGACGCGTAACGCGTAAATCATCCAACCACGAAAGTCGATATGAGATAAACGGTTATGAAAAACAACTGGTCGTGAAATATTTTCGTGAGAATCGGGTGCCCCTTATTAAAGGCAGTTAGCCTCGCATTTTAATGTACCGCTCAAACAAATCCGTTCAGTCCAACATGCCGACAATTTTTTACATATGGTACGAAAGTATAAGTAATATTTAATTTATACATGTATTTGTACAAACCTCAAAATCGAACAAAATTAATACCCCAGTCTACAGCTAAATATATATATATGTTAATATAATGCCATGAAAAATATTTCTTGGAGATATGTTATGCAGTTTGCTCGTATTTAATTTTTAATTTTTGAAATAAATGTCGAAGCCAAAATAGCTGGGATAAACGATTACAAAAGTTGAACCAAGTGTCGAGTTTCAAAGAAATTGCGTGCCACTCGCGTGACTTCAATAAACATTTCAGTTGAACTCAAACTTTTGTTACTCTAACTTTTTGAAATTTATTTTAATCAAGATTTTAAGTTCAAATTACGATTTTTACGCTAAAAAAGATCAATGTCAGTTTTTAATATAACTTGCCAATTTTTATGAAGTTATCATCGATGTAATGACATAACCATAAAATGTCCTCAAAATCTAGAANTAATATAACTTG
The DNA here is from genome assembly GCA_002778355.1 of Clitarchus hookeri. NCBI lineage: Eukaryota > Metazoa > Arthropoda > Insecta > Phasmatodea > Phasmatidae > Clitarchus > Clitarchus hookeri. The sequence continues at coordinate 312,762 of NQII01000158.1, forward strand.
CCAATTTTTATGAAGTTATCATCGATGTAATGACATAACCATAAAATGTCCTCAAAATCTAGAAGAAGAAAAAAATTTACTCTTAATTTTAAGTGGGAATCTCTTAGAAAATACTGAGTATTTTTTTATTAAAACAGTTCTTCACTGAAGCTCTATGGAGGTGGTGTATCATATTTGCAGTTTATTCACACTTTTAAAATTAAACACTTCAAAAACCACCCAACGCACAACGGTTTAGGTTGTTTCCTTAAATATGTCACGTATCATAAGTGTTTTATTATTCTGATAACATATAAATATTATATTTTAGGTTATTTTGAACTTATACTTATATTTTTTCTGTAAATGACAATATTTTATTCGTAATTTCATTCGTAAGAATGAAAGCAGGGAGAAAAATGTTGNTAATATAACTTGCCAATTTTTATGAAGTTATCATCGATGTAATGACATAACCATAAAATGTCCTCAAAATCTAGATGAAGAAAAAAATTTACTCTTAATTTTAAGTGGGAATCTCTTAGAAAATACTGAGTATTTTTTATTAAAACAGTTCTTCACTGAAGCTCTATGGAGGTGGTGTATCATATTTGCAGTTTATTCACACTTTTAAAATTAAACACTTCAAAAACCACCCAACGCACAACGGTTTAGGTTGTTTCCTTAAATATGTCACGTATCACAAGTGTTTTATTATTCTGATAACAAGTAAATATTATATTTTAGGTTATTTTGAACTTATAATTATATTTTTTCTGTAAATGACAATATTTTATTCGTAATTTCATTCGTAAGAATGAAAGCAGGGAGAAAAATGTTGNTTATATTTTTTCTGTAAATGACAATATTTTATTCGTAATTTCATTCGTAAGAATGAAAGCAGGGAGAAAAATGTTGTGTTGGCGATGCCTAGTAAGAAACTGTTCGAATGCAAAATTTTATTAAATTTTAGTACCCACAAATTCGGTGCGTCGTCCTTTTTTGTGCCATTTTCTAGACTTAGTCAAGCTTTTTTTTTTCACGAGGTGGAGGAATAGCCTGAAAGTAAAACCTCAGCAGGACTTCAGAAAAGTTGGGAATAACCAGTGCCAGAGATTTTTTTTTTTGCGCGATAGTTGAGGAAATATGGGGCGGCGAGCGAAAGGGTGCTGTGTTGGTCTCTGGCCAAGTGAGGAGGTTACAAGCTGGATAAAATATCGGCAATTGCCCCCTGGTGGGGATTACAACAACGGCCTTCAATGACTGAGTCCCCTCATCGCCCCTCCCGGCGCAATTTTCACCCCCCCNAGTGAGAGGATTATAATGCGGCGGGGACAGAAGCGATCGGTTGGAGAAGGAAGAGGATAAAGGATCGACGAGTCATTTCTGCCTTCCTCTGGCGGCTTCTTCCACCGCCGCCGCCGACTGGTTTGACCCGCGGCGGGTTCCGAACCGCGTGGCCGGCCGCCTCGCCGCCAGACGCAGGCGAGCTCTCCTTCGCGCGGGAGATACGTCCGGCTGAGGTCTCGGGGCGCGAGTGGTCCCGGCTTCGGATCCCTGGCGAGGCGTCGACTTGGAACGGTAAGTAGACGTGCTCAACGCGGATCACCTCTGTAGTCCGTTCGCGGTTTCTTTCAACTTTTCTGAAGCCCTGCTGAAGTTCTATTTTCGGGATATTCCTCCGCCTCACGCAAAAAAAAAGCTTAACCTAGTCTAGGAAATTACACCAAAGTGATAAAGCACCACATTCGTGCGCACTTAGTTTAATGATATTTTGCATGAGAACAATAATATAAAAATTATTATTGCAAATAAAAAATTTACTAACAAAAACTTCAACATCAACAATCCTCTAAGTTTCTTAAATCTTCCCTTTGAATAAAAGCTATATTTTGCTACCGTAAACAAAACAAACTCAAAGAAATATTTATTTTTGCTATACACCAAAGTTTTAACGTATTATTTTTACAGTGTGTGGTACACAATTTCACGTCTGGAGATACGACTTAGGGTGTGCTTCCTCTTCCTGTTCATTCGCATTTAAATAGAGTATTCGACGTTTTCTACGCAGTACGTTACCTGAAAGAACTTTCCTCTCTAATAAAATTATCGAAATTTCGTCATAATCCACAGACAACAGTGCAAGTGGGAGGAATCTATCAAGGTCCAAAACAAATGGTATATCAGGAGTCCTCTAGGCAACCACTCATACGTGTCGTACTCCGAGCACATACTCAATCAAAGCTTCGCGAGATAGTGAAATGCCCAACGAACAGCAATCGTTTCGTTGAGTGGTAATACCTCTCGCTTCTGAAATAATTGCGTCAGCCAGAAGGGAACAGAAATCGTTTCGCCACGTAATGATATTTCATGCTTCGTTGGTAAATCGGTATTGTGCATTTGAACCGCTTTACGAGTTTAAATTATAACCTGCTCAGAGGTGACCGCCATTTTACAAACCAGCGCAGCGAATTAAGAGTGAAATTCAACTATCGTAATAATTAGTAATATGTATAGTCTATTCGCGGTTTCTTCGCACTTTTTTTAAATCAAACCTTTTAAAAATCACCCCACGCAAGACGTGTTTGGTTCATTCCTATATGGCATGCATTACAAGCGTTATATACTTATATTAACATAAAAGTATCTTATTTTAAGTAAAATTAAAATTTTATTAATATTTTATGTATAAATAATAATACTTCGTTTATAAATAAAGTTAATAACGCAGTGAGAAAATATATCTTTTGGTAACGCCTAGTAAGAAATAGTTTTTATGTAAAATATTATTACGCTGAGTGCGCACGAATGCGGTGCGTTGTCCTTTTGATGTAATTTTCTGGACTCGGATAAGCTTCGTTTGCATGGGGCGGAGGAATATCATAGAAGCAGAACCTATAGCAGGGCTTCAGTAAGGTAGCAAGTGAATGGAATATAACTATAATTTCAAGTGGAGCCATTTTATCTTAGTTCCAATCTTTCAGTTTCTCAGTAAATTTATAATTTCAGCACACTGACGTTCAAGTTAAAATGCAGGTAATAATTACCCCCTGGAGTAACAAGTTTAAGTGTTTAAGGAAGACAGTGCTTCGCTACTGGTGGAAGTATTCTTGAACTGTTTGGAATTACTTAGGTAAGCACCTGAGAAATATTTTCCAGAAAAATTCCTAAACTATAACGGAATTTTCAACCGGTTTATAGTATGGGAAATTTATTAACTACTGAAAATACGCAAATTTTCAGCTATGCTACTATAGAAAGTTGAAAACGTCTACTACCGTGGATGAATAGAAAACATAACAACCTTTATATTCATGCCTTCTCAATATGCGTACACACCGAAGCTGCAAATTTGTGGAAAAAAATGTAGGATTCTATAAATAGTCAATTTTATGTGTACCTTTTTTAAAGTGGGTCTAGTGATGCTTCTAATAGTAATAGTGCTACTATCCAGTTAAGTAACGAAGTTCTTTGACGAAGAACTAAGCGCTCATACAAACTGCGAAAATTCTAGTAAACTTCCTAAATTGAAAATGGAAATTTTTAACCTATAATGGGAACGGTTAGAATTACACTCATTAGGCTGTAAACATAGGATTCTTTAGCGTCGCTACACCACGAGAGAAAGGCCAACAAAATGTTTGTTTGTATAGGGTCAAGCATAGCTGTCCCAACTAAATTTTTTGTTGAGTAAACAAAACTTGAAAAGCAACAAAATAAATTTTGTTCTTCTAAAAAGTCACGTTTGAATAAACAAACACTCTGTGTTGAGCCAAAATAAATAAGACGTTCATTAGTGTAGTTTGTTCCATCAACGGTATATATCTGTTTGGCACTCACTTGATTAGATTTGTTTGAAAATACAGCTAGATAGTTCGTATGCATTATTTTGTGACAATTAGGATACTAAAAGTGTTTCTTAATGGATTTATTTATGCTTAATAATGGCGTTAACTTCGTAATAAAACAAGTTCAACGGGAAACTAAGAAGTAAAGCGGTTTACTTCAAAAAGTTATCTACGCACGTTGTTTAGTAGTTGAAATCTATATATTTCAAAACATTGGCACTCTTTCGGAAGTTCTGTTAGCTGGGGTTGCGAGGNTATTAAATGTGTACCAAGTTTGCTGAAATTCAGTCGAAGCATTCAAAAATTGAAAAGGGGGGGGGGAGGGGGTCACACACGCACAGAAAACACACCTACACACAGGCACGCAAACACGCCCACACATTGACACACTGGCAGGAAAGTGATCACATAAGCCTTTCGTTCCTTCGGAAAGTTGGCTAAAAAAGGACTCTATTATATACGTCTGCTTACAACTGTCTTTTAACGCTAGGTTTCTTTACAAAAAAAAGCAAATAATACTTACTTATATTCCAGTCGGTTGACCACACTACTACGAAAGTTTGGTAACCATAACAATGTTTTATGACCCTCTTATTAGCCTACTTTCCTAAGGAAAGAAACGCTTATAAGATCACTTTCATATCTGTGTGTTGTGTGTATGCGTGTGTATGCATGTGTGAGTCTGTGCTTGTGTGTGTCCCCTCACTTCAATTTTTGAACGCATCAACCGAATTTCACCAAACTTGGATCACATATATTACTAAGTAAGGACACATGAATTTTATAACTTTAGACCACAACAGGCACTTACTTTCAAAATGGCGGCAATTTGAAAATGTTGGGCGATATATCAGATCTCGGAAACCATTAAACCGATGTTAACCAAATTTTGTATTCAGACAGCGCAAATTGTAAGAATTCAATTCAGATTGGAATATTATTCTTGGTTCGCCATTTTGGAAGATAGCTTCACATGAAAAATAAAGCTTTTACTTTATATCTGTAAAACTACTCAACCTATTTCCGCCAAATTTGGCATGTTAGTAATACTATTATTGGCCAGATAAACATGAGTAACAATATATTATCAGGAATTTATTTTAAAACTGGCATCCATATCATTATTTGAGTTTTATTTTTATAACTTCCATATTGTTTTACCAAATTAAAACAAATTTTGTATGCTGACAGTATATATTACAAGTATCAATTAAGCCAAAAAATTAAACTATCGTAAGCCATCTTGTATTATAGTATGACTTTACACATAATTATGTGATCTCCGATAAACAACCGATTTATTCTAAATTTGGCAGACAATAAACACTATGCCAGACAATGTAAACTGATAATCTTTGAGTGTGTCAGACATACATGTTTTTAAAATGGCGACCATATATAAATTTTAGTTCAGATTTTTGTATCTATGAAACTGCAAAACAAATTTAAACTTAAATTTGTATGCCCACTGTAGCAGTTGTGCCCATCAAAATGATGTATGCAAAGCCTCATTCCTCCGTCATTTTGTAAGATATCTCCAGCTGAAATAATCTTTATTTTATGCCGTATCTCGGAAAACAATCAACCGATTTCTTTCAAATTTTGTGAATATGTTGTACTGTAGTAGGCTATATTAATTTCTATTTTTTAAGTACGTTTGTTACTTATTTTGTGAATGGCGAGTATATACACATTTTAGTTTAGTGCGCTGAATCTACGAAACTATGTAACAGATTTAAATTAAACTGTGTATATTTTTTTCTATGATTATAATTAAATGTGCTTATATATAAACTTTTTGCCTCCCATTTATGAACATTTTCACATGTTCAGTGGAGGGTTTATGCCATATCTCGAGGAACAATCAACCGATATGCATACAGAAATCCTCCTTTGCCGGATTTTTTTTGCTAAGTAGTGTCAGGTAAGTAAACTGAACATTTTGTCTTATTTGCGTAATAATTCGACTAATNTGCCTCCCATTTATGAACATTTTCACATGTTCAGTGGAGGGTTTATGCCATATCTCGAGGAACAATCAACCGATATTCATACAGAAATCCTCCTTTGCCGGATTTTTTTGCTAAGTAGTGTCAGGTAAGTAAACTGAACATTTTGTCTTATTTGCGTAATAATTCGACTAATTCACACAAAATTTTGCTAACCTACAGAAAGCCAAGTAAAGTTACATGATTTAAATGGGTTCTGGCAATGATTTTAAAAATGGTGTCCATATAAGTATTTTCATATATTTGGCATGTCTATTTAACAATTTAACAATTTCAATCATAATTTTTATGCTGACGTTATAATTTACAAACATCGTGTACAGAGCCCCTTTTTAAGCAATTTTGTAAGATAGCCTTCTTTAGAAAATAAGGTTTTTATGTCATATCTCGGGGACCAATCAACCTATTTTCATCAAATTTTTTACACAAGTAGCTTTATGGTAGGCCAGTGGCTCAGAAACAAACTATCGAAATGATGGCCGAGTATATATTTCAGGTTATATAACGTTATCGTTCTAAACATTAGACTGATTGCATCCGAAGTTGATGCTCCAAATCTTACCTTAAAGGTGCAGTTGATTGCAAACTAGCTTAATTTTACGAGTTTTTCTGAATTTGAATCCCGGGTAAACCACTCGAGTATTTTAATTGTCTTTGTACTTTTGTACATGTTTCGATCTTCATCTCTAATGGTAGTCCAGTCAATGAGACGTCAATGCCTACCTACCATCAAAACTTTCAAGAATTTTAGTGAAATTTATTGGCATCCATGCCGAGGAAAGTAGCCTTATTAGTTATCAGTAACTTCTTGTATAAATCTGGATATAATTATTTACACGCTCTGTCAGAAAAACTGTTATTACTGAACACACAAAAAATGTCGCTAATATTGCCTTGCATTAATTTTTCCTTTCTGTAGTTACGTCAAATTCCTTTGTGTCTATAAGTGTTCACTTTCTTTAAAATTAACGAAAAAGTTGGTTTGCTGTCACGAATTAAATATTAAGGCAAGCTGTGAGAACTAACGAAATTTCATGTATTTTATTACAGTTTTGAAGATGATTGTAGGAGACCCTGCAGTAACATTTGTTTTCCGGCTTCTATCAGTGCGTTCTGGTTCCTGCCTTCATTCTCCTGACGCCTTCGGCGGTAAAATTTCCTCCCGGATATAACAAGATTTAGGCGTGTTAGCTGCCCAGTCCGGCGGCTATTGCAGGGCTTCGTGTGAGGTGCGCTAAGTAAACACAAGCGACGTGACTGGCGACATTAAACGAAATTACGCCAGTTAACTACCGGGTGCGATGCATCACGGCGAAACATATTTCCCGTTGGTAGTTTATTTTATTAGCGTATCACGACGAAATCAGCACTTACGGAATAAACCTCCGGCAGTTAGGTTGTACACGTCACTTTGCACCTGCGCCATCAAACATCGTAAGTTTGTAGAAACGGCATTTGAACCAACGAAAGCTTCCAAAGTTTGAAATAACGCAGGAACGCGCAAATATATGGTTAGTCGAATTCATAGCGATTCTTTCACCTCAGAATGTATGCACCTCCAATACGTGATATCGAATTTCTCTGGTGGAGTGAAGAGATTTGGGCGGCTCTTAACATCGAGGTCTGGGGAGCCGATTGTGGTGGAGTGAGGCGAGCATGGAGCAGTGCCGGATTGGCAATCCGGAAACGGGATATCCCCGAGGAAACCCGCTGACCTGCAGCATCGTCCAGCACGGTTCACAAGTACGAAAATCCGGGAGCATCCTCGCCTGGAATCAAACCCGGCACGCCTAGTTACGAGGCGAGTAGTATGACCACTCCTGCTGTTAAGGAAAAAAAATTTTATGATTGGTTTTTGTATACTTTCTGCCGCACATATCGATAATAAAACTACTTCCTTGATACCTAGAGGTTCTTGAAATTCACGAAATTTCTGTGTGGCATGAAGGTCTTCAAGAACGCACACTCGCGTGTTCCACTCGTGATTTGACCGCAGTTGTGTGAACAATCCACGTGCGAATCCTTAGCCAGTAACGAACTCGAAGGGACTTCGCAACCGTATCACCTACGAACAAGTCGAACTAAAACGAAAACTCTCTTTCACCATGGTATCCGCCAATTAATAAATAGTCGTGGACCGAGAATGTGACGGACTGAAAAATCTGGGCCACTGCAAAAAATTATTCGCTAAATTCAGCTCACCTCAGTAATATTACGCCGTAAATAACAAGTTAAAACAGAGAAGATGACTGAAATATTAACGAGAATTTTTTTGTCGATTCATATGAATCTCCACGAAATTCACGTAAAATTCGTTTCCAAAAAAAAAAACTGTCTCAAATATTACGAAAAAATTTTACTAGAAGTTTTCAATTTTTGCGGGATTTGTAAAGATTTTTTATGCGCTCTTACAGGCCTTGTAAATCAGACGTGTGTTGGAGATTTATTACAGGTTGAACGTAACTGTATTATTCGAACTCGGTAACCAGTGGCATCGTTCATGTGTATGAAAATATACATAATAATTTTGTAGCATGTTTCAGGCCTACTAATATTTATCCTGATGCAAATTAAAAAAAATCAAAATTTGCAATAATCGCATACATTGGAATGCAAATTAAAATTCTCACAACTACAATAGATTTTAATTAAGAAAATTAATCTCTCAATTATTTTAACATCTACTTGACCGTTATTTAATTATTTATCACGAAATTATAAAATGATATCAAAATAAATAAATAAATACATTTTAGGCTCTTGAAAAGCCTACAGAAGACAGCACGGAAAAATTTCTGTAGCAGTAGGATTATTACCAAGCAGATAGCATGCTTTACCCTACGATATCTTCCAGGCGATCTCACAAAATTGCACAATCATTGAGTAGGTAAATACACAGAGATGAGGGGACACAGTGGTGTAGTGGTTAGACGACACGCCTCCCACCTAGGCGAACCAGGTTCGATTCCCGTTGCGTTCGCTCCCGGATTCTCGCAAGTGGGAATCGTACCGGACGATGCCGCTGGTCGGTGGGTTTTCTCGGGGATATCCCGTTTCCCCCGCCCTTGCATTCCGGCTCTGCTCCATCCGAACCTCACTTCACCCTAATCGGCACTCAATACATCGATGTTAGCCGCCCAAATCTCTTCACTCACTCACACAGGGACGAAATGGTGTGGTGGTTCCTTTGATGTGGGCTTTTCTATTTTCTGATTGTCTGCGCAACTGGTATTGTGACTGATTGGCTGTTGCATGCTGCGAAAGGCTCCCTATTGGTCGGGCTGCCGGCTGGCGAGTAAGTTACCAATCGCTGGCTGCCAAACGGCGTTCCAATAGTTTACTGGTAGGATACACGAAATTGCTATGTAGGCGGCCCTTTAACCTCTGTATCCCTAAGTAATGTGGGACCAAAAATAAATGGCGTACGTTTCAGGTGACCGAATATCAAATGTGTGGTCATGTGTTCCAGCCTCATTTATAAGTTGGCGGTCGTTGTCAAGGTAAAAAAAAAGGTTATTTTATCCTACAAGCGTTGTAGCAGGTAGTCTCTTTGGCATAACACGGAGGACGTTGCCAAACAGCAATGAATAAAAACCAGGATACAGTTGCAATGTTACCTTGTTTCAAAGAAATCCGTTCTCAAATCGTAAATTGCAAGAAACTAATTTCAAGCCAGAAAATCTTCAAAAACTTAAGAGGAATTAAGTTTGTTGTGTTAATGTGTAGCGGTTACAGCAAACCGGGTGGTTTTTTTCTTTCCTCTGCTAATGGGAAAGACAAGTTGCTTGGTGAATTACAAACACCATATTTGCCCAGTTATATTTTATTCGCGGTTTCGTCACACTTTTTTAATCAAACCTTCGAAGAATCACGCAATGTATGACGTGCTTATTATTGGTTTAATTGAAATTTGACTTACTTGTATCTATAAATAATACTGTTTCATGGATAAAAAACAGGGGGAAAACACGTGTGTTGGTAATCCCTGGTAAGAAATGGTTCTTATGCAAACTAGTATTACACTGAGTGAGCACGAATGCAGTGCGTTTTTGGTGTAATTTTCGAGAGCCGGTTAAGTTTTGTTTGCTCGAGGCTGAGGTATATACTGTAAGTAGAACTTTAGCAGGGCTTCAGAAAAGTTGGAAGTAACCGTGGAACGACTAAATCGGCGAGGCAAAGCTGAAACGAGGTTCGTGGAGGAGAGGGCAGCGGTGGCGAAGCTGAACGTCGGTTGGGCGCAGGAAGAACGTGGACGCACTCGCTCGTTACACGCAGCGCGGCACGCAACAGTTGCTCGGAATAACCGGTTGTCGCGGTTTGCCGCAGCGCGCCCGTACGCCGTCACCCACGGCGAGTGGAACTCGTTCCCGGGGGGCGATAGGCGAGCCGCCAGGCGCCGACAGCGACAATGGCCTACCAGGTGGCAGCCAACTGGCCCGCGGCCGCCCCCATCACGTGCGAGCCGGGCAGGTGCTTGCCCCGGCGTCGTCTTCGTGGCCGTCAGCCTGCGAGCGCTGTGAAGGCACCAGCAACCCCTGCGACCAACTCTCCGTGCTCGTCCCGCAGTGCCCCCCGTCCACCCCGTACACTACGCGACTGTGCATCGTACCAGACTCGCAGCAACGCACTAGTCTACACGGACTACAAAACTGCTCCTGCATCGCACAACCCTCTTTCTCATCGTGTTACAGCGCTTCCGTTTCCTGCACGCACCACGCTGCAGTACAGGAACGAACAATTGCATCGCACAAATCCTCTTCATCTTCATTCCGCAGTTCCTCCGTTTCCATCATGCACTGCAAGCACCTCTAGTGCATCGCGCAACTCCTCTTCGTGCTCTTTCCACAGCGCTCCTGTGGCATGCATGAACTACACAACTGCGCAAGCGTAAGTTACTGCATTAAAAACTCCTCTTCGTGTTGGTCTCACTCAGCCTCCGTCGCCTGCAGTCACCACAGTATTGTACAGGCACAAGCTCCTGCATCGCACAAATCCTCTTCGTGCTCACCTGACAGAGCCTCAGTTTCCTGCATGCTTTAAACAACTGTGCGAGCATAAGTTACCGCATAAAAAATTCGTCTTCTTCATCGTCTCACAGCACCTCCATTTCCTGCATGCGCTACGCTACATCGCAGGAACGAACAATTGCATCGCACAAATCCTCTTCATCTTCATTCCACAGTGCCTCCGTTTCCATCGTGCAATACAGGCACCTCTACTGCATCGCACAACTCTTCTTCATCTCTCAAGATTTCGCTGTTCAGAGCCACCCGAATCTCTTCACTCCTCACTCCTATTCATGCCCGTCTCGCAGCGCCCATGTTGCCTGATTGCACTGCACAAATGTTGCGGGAACGATTTCCTGCATCGCAGAACTCCTCTTTATTATCGTCCCCCAAAGCCCTGGCCACCTTCACGCATTACACAACTGTGCAGACACAAGCTCCTTGCGTTACACATCTCATCCTCATGCTCGTCTCACTTAGACTCCGTCGACTGCATACACCACAATGTTGTACAGTCACGAGTTCCTGCATAGAAAAACTCCTCTTCTTACTCGGCTCACAGAGCCAATGTTACCTGTATGCATTATAGAACTGTGCAGGCGCAAAATCCTGTATCGCGCGACTCCTCATGCCCATCCCTCAGTGTCTTCTTAGTCTACATGGATTACAGAACCACTATGGTAAAAACTTATGCATTGCCAAGCTCTTCTTCAGGCTCGCCNACTGTTTCTTAAATTCAGAAATAGCACCCACATTTAAGTCAGTTACTTACGCGCATTTGATCGAAATGCCTCACATTGAGTCGTGCAATATTCGGTAAAGGTTAGCAAAAAAAATTAAAAAAAAAAAAAATTTATTTCTTTTTTGAGACCGTCGTGTATTATTCCGCTTCGCATAACATTTGCCATGTACCAAAATAATGTAAACNACTAAAACCATTGTATTTCGCAAGTTCTATGTGCAACTGTGGATACACACATTCCAGCAGCTGAATTCTTGCTTTGATTGGCTCTTCCATTTTTTGAACTCTAGTAGCCATGTTGTCTTAGTGTCATGTGCGTTTCCGCAACTTTAATTTTGTGTAATTGATTTCGTAGTTGAGCACTGTTTCTTAAATTCAGAAATAGCACCCACATTTAAGTCAGTTACTTACGCGCATTTGATCGAAATGCCTCACACTGAGTCGTGCAATATTCGGTAAAGGTTAGCAAAAAAAATAAAAAAAATAAATATTTATTTCTTTTTTGAGACCGTCGTGTATTATTCCGCTTCGCATAACATTTGCCATGTACCAAAATAATGTAAACATGTTGGATTTATAAACATGATCTTTTACCATAATTCACACTTCATTATGTACAGATAAAAGAATTTCAGTTGCTTAAATTTTTGGTTCTGTTTCTTTTAAGTCACGAAACTATTTTTCATGTTTCAGAGCAAAATTTTCTTGAATTAGTGTACTTTGTGGTAGTTCCTACTTAAAAAATATTACTTATATAGACAGGAATCATTTTGAATGCTATATCTTAAATATTTCCACTAAACGGCGACCTAATTCTAACCGAACATTAAATACTCCTGTATGTCGCATTCATGGTATTCTTGGCTCATTTACATACCAAATACTGTTAATCGTATTTGTTCTGCCGTCGTGAATTTTAAAACATTGTCGACTTTGAAGCACATTTCGTTTAGTCTTTCAGGTCGTTCTCACTACAACACTCAGTTACGAAATGTAATCTTTTATCGTGTGGCATTGTACTATTTACACAGGACACATGTTAATGCTTTCATTTAATCGTGATAATGTGTTTATTTTAGTGACGGTGTTCAGAAAATATCAGATTCACAAAGGATTGTAAATTCAGAATATTCTATTGAATGTCTGGTCGTAGTGAACTTTACACAAAAATGATAAAACAAACATCAATTTAAGTATTCGAGTAGCTTTTACACTGTAAAAATTTTATCTCCTGTTCGGTTTAAGGGCAACTAGACATTAAAATATTAGAAATCAAAGTTTTTTTTTTTGCTACTCTACTAGAAGTTATCATACCGTGTTGAGAGATTTCTGTTACATCTAGGTTTGAGTTATTAATTAAGTAAAAGTGCTTTTTAACTTCCCTTACCGACATTGCAAAAATAACTTGGATTCATTTGTGCTTTTTAGGCCACGATTATGACTTAGAAGGTACTATCAATGTTTCATTCAAACATTACCGTATTTAATGTAAATTTTATAATATTTTTATCAGAAAGGTTGGATTCTTGGATAAGGGAATATTAATAGTTTTCATTAAAGTTACATATGTCAACATTTACGAGAGAAATTACACTTCGGAAAAACTTGTCTCCCAAGTCTCTTAACGAAAGTGTGATGCCTTATCGCTCGTAAAGGATAATTATTTTCAATGCGAGGAACGTTGAGAAAAATTTTGTATTTATGAAATGTCGATTCTTTTATTAACTCAGTTATCCTATAGGAGTTAATTGTATTTATGAGTACAAAACGCCTTGCGATGAGATATTGTTTGTCAAACAGCGGCATCGTATTTTGCTTCAGATGGGATGCGAAGAATATTCTTGTAAGGCTTATTATCTGTGAACACCGACATGCTATTGTGTATGACGAGTTCATTTCCTTGTAGGTTACTGGGTATCAAAAAATTATACTTTTTATTGTATGGGTGGGTGTGCAGTATGCCGACATTAAAGGTAGAAACATGGGGAAAATGGCGATTTTTCTTTGGCCAGCATATCTTCGATAACACTCAAGATAATTTATCATTTTATAATTGGATAACCATATTTTTCACTCAAGTTGGCTAAGTTTTCGGCAGACCGATCACAAACGCTCTTTTTTGTGTATCAGAATTCTCAATAGCCCAGTAAAATTCAATAAACAGAAAAAAAAATTTTTTTTGAGGCTGCTACAAAAGGTTTTTTTTTCTCTTTGGTATTCACACTGCCAAACTTATGTGGCCCCTAAAAATGGTTTTCTGTGGCTACAAAAAATTTCGCAGTGTTAAGACCAACAAAAAAACCTGTGGTCGCCACAAAATGTATTTATTAGAGTGAGCAGCTTTAAAGATGTTCCGGAATTTATTAAAAATAAATTAAACTTATAATATTTTTAATTTAGTTATAAAAATTATATTTAATATTTACATTTTTAGAATAATTTTTGTTTACTTAATTTTTGGGTTCCAATGAGAAGACGTGACATTTGGCCACATTTTTAATAAAAAATTACGCAACGTATTTATATTAACATAAATGACATTAAATGTAATGTCCGGGTGTTAAAGACAAAAAAAATAAAAAATTCACACGAGTGACAAAAGAAAAGTTCTTCAATCGAATCTGAGTGTAGAAGAAATCGAAATTCTTTGCCCGCCTAAAGAAATATTGTGTTAGTTTACCCCAGCTGTGTTTGTCGCGGCGGCAACACGTATATTTTTGACGTTGCTATGCTAATAAACATTTTTTTCTGCAGTAGGAACAGAGACCTCTGCTGCAGTAACTGCCTAAGTTGCAAAGGCGATCACACACAGGAATGCAATATATAATTCGGTTATTACTTCTAACTATGTTGACAATATTTGGATAGTACCAAAAACCCGTCTGATTACTATTCTTTTATTATAGGTTGCCCACGGCAAACTGATAACTTTTGCCATACTTCGTTAGGCTCCCGCCCAAGTGGCGCTTGAACTACGCTGCAGTGTGTTTGAAATACTCGTTTTTCTACGAAACCATTAACCGCGTGTCCAATGTGCTGATCTACGAAAAGAACACACAAATCAGACAAGGGCGGTTGAGTGCTTTCAAGACGCCACTGAACGTTCCCGTGTACATACACCAAAAACGGCTAAAAATGGGATTTCAAAGCTCTGTATTTCAAAATATACGCGTCAGCTACACACAAAACTACCCAAGGGCCCTGCATTGAACCTTCCTGCAGACCTCACACCAATAAAATTATAGGGTCAGCGCTGAAAATTCCATAGGTACACCAGTGCGACGAGAACACCGCACGCCAGTCCGGAGCCTTGCGCTTAGCGGCGATGGCGCACTTGATGCGCGTTGCAGTGTCGCCCTTATCGTTTCCTCGCTTCTCGGCCTCAAAAGTAGCAAAAAGCGCCTTAAGATCTACTTGTATGCACATCGGGTATTGAGTTGTTTCAAAGATTCTTGTCATGGGCGGAAATGAATAAGTGAAATATTTTGACCATTCGCAATTTTCACTGTGTAGTCCACCAAATTGGTTCTCTGTGATGACATGGTGAAGCATTGGCGCATGTTAAAAATATTTCACCTGATCACATTGTGTATTCTTACACTACACGTATAATTAATATTGCTATGTACCTGGCGACTTTCTTCATGCGCCGGGCAAGTCAGAGTGTGAAATTATTTAAAAAAAAAAGTACATTTTTAACTCATTTGCTGATTCTTAAACTTACATGCATTAAAAAACCGCAATTAGAATAAATTTCCGTATTCACAAATTTAAACCTAGTACTTTACACTCAGCGTTAAGACATGGAACTACTTTCCCTCTGTCGTTGCCAACTTTACCGGGCGCATGCCACTCAGTGTGCCCGTTTAAGTACACGCAGGTAAGGTAAGTGACATTTTTCACATGTTGATTTCAAAAGTGCTCAGTCGACTGTGAAAGACCTGTAACCGTCTGTGTGGGAAATTTGTTTCGTAAAAATTGCATCTGGCAGAAATATAAACTAATTAACTTCTCGGATTCGAGCGCCAGTGTTGCTTTGAGTGTGATGTGTCCCGGCAGAACATGCAGCAGTTCGCGGGAAAGACACGGTGTAGCAGCACTATCGCACCAGTTACTCCACCGCGAAGAGGACGATGAATTATTGATGGCGACGTGCGGAGAGACCAAATCAGGAAGACGTTTTACTGGATACCCGGCCGATGACGTAACGATTCTCGACGAGAAAGCGCCACGCTTATTTAATTGTTTATTTTTTAAAAGAATCGTGTTGCCGCAGAAACTCTGGTGTGAAACGTCCTTAACAGCAGCCCGTCCCCTCAGCTGAACAACTGTGCGCAGTAATCCCTATTTAAAACGCCCCCCTCCACCCTGAAAAGACTTAGATTCACCCCTTTATGAGAAATTCTTCTTTTTCACGTCATAATTTCGGATTCACAGTAATTACTGACAAGGTAAGATTATAGAAAATTGTCATCTTACCAATGGTTTAATATTTTTTTTAGCGAAATTTTAATTGTGTATTACCTGCTTGTTGTAAAAAGCCGACAACGTATTTATATTTTACTAGCGAACCGACCCGGCTTCGCCCGGTAACAATTAAGAATTTACAGCGATACTTTGAAAAAAAAAATTGTTAATGTGGGTCACCCTTAAAAGATAAACATATGTTATCGCGAACTTTTCGGTACGCTTTTTTGAGAGCTAATATTCTGAAGTATATTAATTTGATGTATCGTTTATGGTTTAGTCAGCTCAAGCCATGTAAGCTCACTAAAAGCGGTTTTTTACGACTTGATTACAAACGGTTCGACATTTCTCTACTATTCTTAAAGTAAATATAAATGTTTTATACACCAAAAACATTTCTCAAGAAATTCTCTAAATTATGTTGGAAACCGCATCAAAATCCATCAAGTAGTTTAGAAGTACTAAGGGAATACACAGACAGACACGGATAAGCAACTTTGTTTTATACTATTTAAAGAATAATAAGTTCGCGACTTTTTACAACAAGCAGACTACACACGGTTGAAATTGCGCACAGTAATATTGAACAACTCTTAAAATGTAAATTTTCTACGCGATAACAAAGAATTTCTGCAGAAGGGCGGCGTTTGTC
>NQII01000158.1:345378-364603 GCA_002778355.1 Clitarchus hookeri
TGATTGACAGTTGCAAACGTCGTTCCCGCGCGTTCGCCGTGAAGGGTAGGTAAGACTGGCTCGCCAGGGCAAATATTTGCCTCGGCGCAACTTGAGTGACGCTGAATACACCTCGCGCACCGCGAGGAGTCGGCGGGGGAACCCTGAGCATGTGCGACGGCTGCCGTCGACGTCCACGGTCGCGGTGACATCCAACCCCTTCGCTCATCCCGAGCACACTCGTTCGCGTCTCGCGTGACGCGAAACATCTTAAACCGTGGCGAGTGCTGTACAAGGTCAGAAGCCAGCACCAACACAGACAGCTTATTTTCGCTGGTTAACGCTACTTGTTTCTGCATTATTTGTTGCCTCTGTTTACATAAACGAATATACATCCTCTACTGTAGGTTCCGCCAAGTAAAATATTGCTAGAAATTCGCAAGTACTTGCCAGACCAGAAATTTCACTCTTTTGCAAACCTGGAACGAAAAATTGATGCCTAAGTTAAGGGGTTAAAAGGGGTCGCGGTGGTGTGACGGCTAGCTCTTTGGGTGGTACCAACGTGATGTTACGTCGCCTGGGTTTAACGAAGACGTAAAGGAGTTTGCCGTAATGTTTTGCCTTCCGTATCGTTCGAAGACACGGGCGAAGAAATATCACTTCATCAGCAGTTTTCATAGGGTTCTCTGCGATGTGATATTATGTCAGGAACACTCAAAAAAGAAAAATCTCGAAGTGAATAGGATCGACGTAAGAACTTTTTACTTAACTAGTTCCAAGTCGGCGTTATATTGGTATAGCCGGCCAGTAATGAGCGTTATATAGTTTAGAAAAAATGTCCGCTGTCGTGAGAACCAATATGACGATTGTAAATAGGAATACAGAGACGAACAGAACTGATGGCATGGCAACCCTGAATATATGTAACTCACTTCTAGACTGTCTTTACTCTCTGTAAACGTGTACCGTACTCAAAGGGATACGGGGTTCGCCTCCTACCGAGGCGAACCAGGATTCGATTCCCGGTGGGGGCCACTCCAGGATTCTCACTCGTGGAAATCGTGCTGGGTGATGCCGCTGGTCGGCGGATTTTTTCGGGGATATCCATCCCCCCCGCCTCTTGTATTCCGGCGCTGCTCAACTTCTGCCTCATTTCACCCTCATCGGCTCCCAAGACCGTTGTTAAGAGCCGCCCAAATCTCTCAATTCAACTCCTTTTCCATAAGCATTCGCTGACGTTTCCGCGTGTGCTGCAAACTGCGAGGCTGAAACACAAACGATTAGAGACACGAACGTTTCTCGTTTTAAACTAGGGATGTTGAAAAATATCGATATATCGAAATAAGATATTATATTTACGATATATCGATATAAATCATTGATATACTTGAGCGATATTTTATCGAAATCTCTATATTTTTCCAGGTATCAGAAAAACATATTTTTGTAGCGCTCTTTTAATAAGCCCTGTTCCTAATACCAAAATTTGAATTTAAAAATGTGTATGGTTACACTTTGCAACATGCACCAAAAACCAGCACAACATTTTTCTGCAATTCCTCGTATCCTCATCGTGTACTACTAGAAGCCATTTTATATTTGACAAGTCCTTTAAAAAAAATATGGGATTCCGGCGTACAGAAAATCGATATTTTTCTTTCAATATATCGTTTCGTTAAACGATATTTTTTACAAATTACCAATATAAATAATATCTGTAATAGTTTCCGATATAAACATGCCTATTTAAAACTAAAGTCGTGCTAGACTCCACTGTCCTATGTATCTTCGAGCCTCAGATTTCTGTTCATTGGCTGCTGTGTGTAGCTAGTTTTACCTCAGACCAGGTGGCACGGGATTCAGTGCTTATTTTATTATAGGTCTGTTATTTCCTCGGAGTTCACTTGGCTGTGTGTAATAAACTGCGATACAATTACAAACATAACGAAAATATGCATGGGTTTGAAGTATAAAGCTTGCACTGTGAAAAAAGCTTCGTGAATAAAAAAAAATTTTTTTTTGCTCTACGTACACTAAACAGTTCCGGTTAATATAAAAAGAACTTGACTTCCGACCAACATTATAACATACACTGTAAAACATTTCTGGTAAACTTCCTAAACTCTAATGTAAGGATTTAGCGTGTAGGCTGTATGGTAATAATACCACACATCAAGCTGCAGATACAGGAATATTTAGCGTTGGTACTATGCAAAGTTGGGAGCTTCTCTACCCATGTTACTGTTTCCTGAGCAAATCTAGGAAAGCCACAATGAATGTATAGGGGAAAACATTACCATTCCTGCTTTCTCACTAAGTGTATACGCTAGTATGGTAGATTTCCGAATAATTTTTTAGAGTGTAGATCACCTGTGCCCGAGCACTACTCGCGAGCAACTTCGGCTCACGTGACCACAGATGAAGTTGGAGTGTTTTTAAATAAATACTTTCCAAAAAATTAAAAAGAGTTAAATACACATTTCACGATTTACAGCTGAAAATTGTAGTTTCTTGTAGAACATGTTTTATTAGGAGGTTTATTCCATTACTAAGCATCAATAAATGGATTAACAAACACTGTTACTATCCTAATTCACAAAAAAAAATATCTCTCAATCTATATTGTTGAATAAAGGCCATCATATGTATAGTCAAACAAATATATACAGTATATACAACTAAATATTTTGTTGAGGGACTCAATTTTTTTTTTGGCCCAACACAGAAGTTTTGTTAATTCAAGTGTGTATTTTGTTGGATGAACAAGATTGATTTTATTGCTTTTCAAGTTTTCATTACTCAAGCAAATATTTTGCTGGAGAAACTAAAGTATACAGTACAATGAAAACCTATATTTTTCTGGTTGGAGCAAACCTGTCTGTCGGTGTATTATTATTACCTGTGGGTTAATGATTCGCAAGCAATCTTACTGGTCTAGGATACGATGGTTTCATATTGCCTGTGACACAGAAAGTAGTGTCATGTCGGCTTAAGTACTGCACGTATCATAAATAGACCCACCCGATTTTCGCGACAAGATCTACATGTACGTTAGATTTCAATACATGGCATATTAGCAGTTTTCTTTTGCTTATTGGCCACTTGTCTTTGTGATTAGAGTTTTTCTAGTTCAAGTGGCCAATCCGAATTAAGTAACCCCCTCCCACACCCTTGTACTTTAACGTCTATGATTTGTGGCCAGGCAGCTAAGACGCATATAACGTAAGTCATCCAATCAGGGATGTGGATATGGGCTCTACGGTTATGACATACAACTGCTCATGAAATCTTGTCGTGAAAAGTGGGTGTCCCTAATCATAAAATTTCTTCTGGGCATACCTGAAATAGTAAATAAAAGGGGTCTGAAAAGTCCGACAAGTCTAATAGCTAGAGACCTGCAAAATTCGCGTTATTACTTGGCAGCAGGCTAAACTTCACAATGCTGTATATACTCGAGCCGGCGTTGTTTCTCCATTGGAAGCTGTATAGGTGTGACGCCACGCCTTTTCTGACCGGACCGCACGTAGTTTTACTACACAATTATGAAGTGTTCATTTATTGGCACAGAGTTACCCATGCGCTAGATACCTGAAAAATTCGCGAGTTCAATGACCTGCAGGCTAAATTCTACAGTCTTACGTACAAATATGCCGATATCAACTGCACATTGGTTGTCTGCTGTCACAGTGGAAGGCGACAATTGGACACAATTGTCCAGGAGGTGTTAAACACCGTGTGGACCAATAACTAAAGTTATATAAACACATGTGGTTTGAATTCTAGCTTGTCCCAAAATGAATCCGCGAATTCTTCAGGTGTCTTCCCATGCCGTGTCAAATATAGTGAGGTTCATTGACAAACTTATTGCAAAGGTACATGTCTTTGAAGTTTAACGAGTTTACAAATAATAACGCGAATTTTGCAGGTCTCTAATAATGGCAACACACATGTTCAAAAAAAAGCTGAATAATAATACTTTGATTGCAGTAAAAATAGTAATATTTTATGTGTGAATTACTGTAAACCAAAACATTTGATGCCATAACGACTGGATATTGTGTGGTGTTCTTAATTATTCAATTTGACACGTACAACTAGGATCGTGTAAACTCGTTTCAACTTGACAACGAACTAGGTTGAGTCATTTCTACTGGGTCGTCTTCTGCAGATGTTCCTTTCACAGAGCAGCCCACGCGCATACAAGTTGCTTTGAAATATGTGTACGTTAGTTGCCGCTAGTTCGAATGACTTTCGTGCTTATCCTCATTACACGTTAAACACGCACGCTCCTATAGCTACGGAAACTCTGGCTCGTAGTCGATACATCAACGGCTATTGCGTCAGGCTGACAACGGTTCCCAGTATTCCAAACGACGTGAAACTTCCCTATTCCAAGATACATGCAAATTTCTCGTTGGTCTTATAGCCCGATCGGTCACACATTAATTTCCGACTTGAAGTGTTGCATTCGCGCAATTTTTTGATATGAACTGTACTTGTGTTCAGCATTTATTTTTTTTAGCCAATGGACAACGTGCTGCTTGTTCGATGGTATTGGCATTAACCGTTCATGTAAAAGAGGTGTAGCAAAGTCCACAAATTAGATTAGTCGCAAGGAAGAGTGGGCACTGGTACCCTACTGTGTACAGTTCCAGTCGTAACTTTCATTCATTTGGAACGTGTCCACAATTGTGGACACGATGGCTGAACGGGTTAAGACATGTTATTTTTAGATACCCGGACATTTCACGAATTCACTTGAGGACAAGTTAGTCTTCAAACACACGTGGATTTAACTTTCAGTTTCCATTGGCTCGCAGTTCGTTAACCACGCCCTAGACGAATTTAAGCCAATAAGTAACCTGCAAAAAAACACAAACTGAATCCCGCGCTAACTCTTCTGGGGGTAAAACTGTAGCATCAGCCAATGAACAACTATTTGAAGCTCGAGAATACAAAGGATTGTGGAGTCTATATCACTTCCGTATGAATCAGCAAAATTTCTGGGTCTCTAGTTATACTTAAATTGCATGCACATTCGTCTGCTAGTGTCATTGGACCACTCCTAATTTGACACGCCCAGGGTGACTTCACCAATGAATAAGCACTTCATATCGGTAATGGTGAATCACGTGCCGTACAGTCGGAAGAAAAGAGGCTTGTCACTTAGGCATCAACCAATGAGCACACGCCACCGGCTTGAGTACATACACGACCGTGAGGTCTATCTTGATGGAGTAAAATAATTGTAATTTTGCATGACCCTACCTTTGCACGAATTAGTCAAAATTAAACCAAAAAAATGAAAAACAGTAAAAAAAATTGCTCCACCGGTAATTGGTGCCAGATAACGGATTGTTATGATAGAAGGATATCACTGATTTACAAGTTATTATCCCTCAATGTCAAGAATTACACTAACATGCGTCAGCAGTACCCACGCAGTAAACAATTTTTCTACAATTTATGAACACATTATTTGGAAACTAGTTGCTAAAGATTTTCTTGTAACATAAAACTGAAATAATGTGTCTTCTCAACACGTAGTTTTATAAATAGGGCCAGTGATTTTTTTTTCACGAAAACTCGGAGCACACAGTACCACATATACACCTCAGCTGTTGCCGGAACTCCATTGGCTGCTGGTGTCGTTTCTGCATTTGACCACGCGACTAAATATTCTGTAACTTCAACACTGAACCTTCTTGATTTGTGCGCGAACAGTTTACACTTCCCATAATACGTTTTGGCCAATCAAAAATGCTGAGCGACCCCTCAGTGCTATGAACTGTATCTTGTTTCGAAACATTTTCGCGAAATATTACTGCCCCTATTTATAAAACACAAAATTGTTTATGCAACCCCATAGTTAGGCAATAATAAACTTTGGGTCTACAATATTTGCTAATTTAAATTTAAGATAAATTTTACACAGTCCATGATAACGTTTCATAAAATCGTAGTGTAACAAAGTTATTCTTGGCAGCTTGTTTGCAATTAATAATAATTTGTAAAAATGCAGGAAAATTTTTACAGTGCAGTTCATTTGATCAATTCACCTGTTGTTAGTAACCTACTAACTGACTTTCGGTGGATGATATTTCAGTGACTGAAATCGCTGATATCTGAACAATATCTTCATGTGTATCACAGGTTTGACAAGGGGGGGAGGAGCTCTAAAACGTTATCGCGTGGTGCGTTAGCCCGCATTTCCTATCATCACTTTCCGATTGCTGCTGAATTAAGTTATTTAATGGCAAACTTGGTTTTCATTTATGCAAGCAACTTAAATACAAACGCGAGGAGTTTTGCAAGGCTGCAGCCGAAAACCGACTGACTCTTTCCTCGGAAATTAAAGTTTTCAAAAGATACCAGAATGGAAAATGCAACATGGAGAACTCGAGTGGGTAGCGAGGGACAAGGCGGCGAGTAAACCAAGTGTAATAAAGTGGAAAATGCTTTGATGTGAGAGCGCACTCACACTCATACATTNCCCGCGTGTCGTTCTTTGTTTCGCGTCAATTGCTTTGTCTCCGATGCGGTGGAGCAAATGCGTTGCTTAGCGATCGCCTGTAATCGCGCGCGCACGCACACACGCACACACACAAAGAATGAACGCCGGAGTAATGAAATAAAAGATCGCAGCCAGACATGGCGCGGCGTCAAAAGAAGAAGGCCGCGCGTTATATCGGTCCGCATTCGTTGGAAGCGCGGTCGTGCGGAAATTCCGCTTTCCCGAACATCGCGGTCCGCCGTTCGATTCCAGCGCAGCGAATCATTCCCGTTCACGACTCACACTCAGAAAAAGATTTGTCGAATTAACACTTTCAGACACAATTTAATTTACTTCTTCATGTGTTGCAAAAAAAAATTATGATGCGTACTGTAATTAACTCGACACAACACTTGTTTCGTTGCCCCAGCCAATGAGTAATAGACCTGAAAAATTCGTGAATTCAATGACCTGCAGGCTACACTCTACAGTCGTATATACAAATATGCCGAATAAATAANACTCAGAAAAAGATTTGTCGAATTAACACTTTCAGACACAATTTAATTTACTTCTTCATGTGTTGCAAAAAAAAAATTATGATGCGTACTGTAATTAACTCGACACAACACTTGTTTCGTTGCCCCAGCCAATGAGTAATATACCTGAAAAATTCGTGAATTCAATGACCTGCAGGCTACACTCTACAGTCGTATATACAAATATGCCGAATAAATAANACCTGAAAAATTCGTGAATTCAATGACCTGCAGGCTACACTCTACAGTCGTATATACAAATATGCCGAATAAATAACCAGTTATTGGTTGTCTGCTGTCGCAGTGTGAGGCGACGATTGGCCCAGCGTTATCTAGGAGGTGTCAAACACCGTGTGGACCAATGGCTAAAGTTATATAAAGACATGTGTTTTGAATTCTAGCTTGTCTCAAAATTAATCCGCGAATTCTACAGGTCCCTACTAATGAATGAGATTTAGGCTGTATGTTCGGGTACAGTAATATGAACCAATTATGACCTAGGCCAACAAGACCGGAGGCTAATCATTTACCCACAGGTAAGATAATGGTCATTTCTCTTTGCAATGTGCAATAGAGACCTAAAATTATATGCACGTGCGTAATGTACACAACTGTGCATACACGGTATGAATTGATTAAACAAAATGGCTTTATACAAAATTATTAACTGTTTGTTATTGAACTTTTCGCTGCTGAAGCAAAAAAAAATTTTTTTTTTGTTTCGTTGCTCTAAATGTGAAAGATTTGTTTGGTGCAACTAAACACTTCCGTGTGTGTGCGTAAATTAGAGTTCTTGCCATAAATAAAAGTTACATTGAGACTCGAACATCGAGCACCTGCACTTGAATGCTACTCCTTATCGAACGCAGCCAGACTTATTGCTAATGAGTGACGTGTAAAATTCGCGTTATTATTTGGGTACACATTAAACTTCTAATACAAGTACCTAGGCAGTACGTTTTTTAATTGGCCCATGTTTTATTTTACCCACCCTTGGTAACTCCGCGCCAATAAATGAACACTTCACAATCGTGTAGTCCAATCTCGTGCAGTTTACCCAGAAAGGGTGTGCCTTAAAGTCTCTGCAAATGCCAATGAAGAAACGACACCGACTCCTGTACATACAACACTGTTAAAGTTTAGCCTGATGCTGAATAATTACACGCATTTCTATGGTCTTTTAATAAAAAACGAAATATTTATTCAGACGGTTCTATAGCATAAAGAATTATACTTACTTTGGTGTACAATTTCAAGTTTTGAAGCTACTTTTTGGTTCCTTGTTGCAATTGTCTCATACAGTGAACACTGATGTAGGCGGATCATTACTTTAATGCCACATTACCACAAATATTTTGNGTTGCAATTGTCTCATACAGTGAACACTGATGTAGGCGGATCATTACTTTAATGCCACATTACCACAAATATTTTGTTAGTCCTTTTATTTTTTATTGTAATAAAACATTTGGTTGCGGTGACATTACTTAGAGGTTTTGTATAACATAAACGCTTCAACAGTTTTTATGCATGACGATAATAGAAGACTTTGTAAATGGTTAACACTATTAATTTTGTCACGACATTTTTTACTTCTATTGCTACAAATTTTACTACTACATAANTTTGTAAATGGTTAACACTATTAATTTTGTCACGACATTTTTTACTTCTATTGCTACAAATTTTACTACTACATAATCGTTCAAAGATAAGGCTGAATAGAATTGACTTTTGTTGCAACAACATTAGAAATGTTTGCTGCGCACACGTAATATAATTTCCTTATTAATGCTATTTCCTTATGAGTACATTGTAGATGAGAGAATTAACTTCCTGTGCTACATCAAGAATGTAGACCAACACGATGCAAAGGGTAAAACGCGACGAAAATAACTAACAGCAATGGTGGCGAGCAGTTGGTTACGAGTGGCGTGGTTGCAGCATGTAAATTATCACACCGGGCATCGAAAACTACGAGGTTACGTCACGTTTCCAACTCTTCTTCCCCCCTCCCCCGCGACGGCACTGTCGTATCTGACAGCATGCTAATCAGGGATGTTCGTTACATACTTAAACCATTTTGCGTGTGTACCCGAGTGTCTCGGAGCTTGTCTAGCTCCGATACATACTGCACACACGTCTACGATTTGTATGTTGTTAATGGCTGACGCGTTCCTTCGTTATCCGGCTGGCCCCAAAGATATTTCAGCTACTCAGCAAAGAGTTCTTTCGAAACTTAGTAGCCAACGGTTTTATTGTAATTCTACAGCCGAAATGTTGCATATTTACAACACATTATAAAAAAAACAAGCAAAATAGTTAGTTTTTGTTTGTAGCGAATAAGTAAATATTATTTGAGCTGCTTTTGTTCTCCGCCAAGAAATATAACTGCGTACCAAAAGTAACGGTTTAGCAATTTTAAAGTTTTTCTGTCGTTTATTGCAGTTTTTAGAAATTAACAGTCATTTTGACGCAAAAATTCACAAACCAAATAACTATGAAGTTCCGAAACTGCAACTGAGAAAATTTATATTCCTCCTGAATTGTAGTGATTCTCCAAATCACAAAGCTCAATTCTCCCCTCGATGTGGCATTACATTCTGGCCCAAATTACTACCTCACATAAACTACGTATCAAAAGCAGTCTGAACATAATACGACAGTGGCCGTTCAGTGAAGGGCATTAGGCTTTTAACCTTTTTGGAGGGGTTTGAGTGNNGGGGGGGGGGGGTTGTGTGTTCGATTCTCAGAGTCACCCTAGTTATAGTTTTTTTTTAGTTGACATAATTCTGAAAGATTTGTTACTTCTCTCTTATTTACTTACTCGGTTTTTTTTTCAGAGGAAAAATATTCTTTACGGTGATACTGACGTTACTGCAAAGATTTTTGTGTGAACTACGGTAACAACAATACAATGTTATCGCATTCATTACTTTGTAGATCAAACAAACATTATGGTTGTCGTAAGTTTCTGCACAATGATTCATATTTAAACAACTTTAGCTTTGCAACAAACAAAGCCGTTTATAGTGTTTCTGTCGCCTAGAGTTATTTCGGGAAACAGTGAAAAAAACAGAAATCAGGACAGGCCGGAATTCTATCCCATTTCCTCCCGAATGTTAACCGCTGCCCCAGGAATTACAGGAATTCAGGAGTACTTAACCATACAGAGGCTAAACAGCCGCATAAACCGCGAAATTCAGCCAGACGAGCCAGCTAAAATGACGTCACTGGCCATCAGAACGTTGGAGTGCCGTTCGCCCATGAAGACCTGGTAACTTACTCACCAGCGGGAGGTCCAACCACTGGGTGACTTCTCCGCTGCTGTACATACCCTCCTCTCGCTTACTTAACCAACACTGATGAAAGGAGTCATAGTGTATAGGTATATTAGTAGTAATACTGTGTGTCACTACAGCAGCTATATAGCATAGAATTAGATAGAATATCTTGATGTGTGTGGAATGGTGGTAGGTGGCAGGTCAATTGCGCCAATTCCATACTCAGGGCATCAAGGGAAAAAATTAAAAAGTATAAAGAGACAGAATTGACAATCCAGTCAAATGGCGAAATGTTTGTAATACACTGATACAAAAAAGTGGAAAATAATTTGGTCCGACAACACAAAGCTAGAGCTAGTGAGTTTTGGCGGGAAAAAAAATGTGAGAACACGGTAGATTTCGATATTATAATCACCCAACACCAGCTTGTATATTGCCTTTGGTTTCTGTCTGCTTGAGAAGGAGTTTTCATAATTTACCGGGCCACTCAGAATTCAGGAACATTGGCTCGGCTCCTACGTGATTCGCGTAGAGACAGTTAACGCGTTTCAAAACGTAATTCAGTCTATCAAGATATGTAAACCATCCTTCATTGATTTGAAATATAACTTGCCGTGAAATCTCTTCGCGAAATTTCGCTGCCCCTACACAAAGTCATATGACCGAACAACAAGCATGAGTAACATCAATAAAAAAAGAGGATGTCATATACCGTTACATTTCTGAGAAAGGGTGCAGTTGTAGGGGCGGGAATTTACGCATTCGTGGTTCAACCAATGGCAGGACATGTAACAAAAAACTCTCGCAGCACGCGGTAGCTAATCAGTCACACGGACAATATCCAGGGCCTCGCTAAGACAATATCGAATGAATCGGCACACCATTTCGTCTCCACGTGCTCCATTGATTCCGAGTCGTTTCCGATGTCTCGGACACAGCGTGCGCTCTCCCAAGGTGCCAAATGCAGCTGATTCGCTAGAGACCTGAATAATTCATGAATACATTCCAGGACAATCTAAAATTCAAAACACGCGCGTTTTATAACTTTAGCCACTGGTCCACGCGGTGTTTGACACCTCCTGGAGAACAGTGTCCAATTGTTGCCTTCCACTGTGACAGCAGACAACAAACGTGCTGTTAAGGTGGCCACCTGGTTGAATGCATTCTGCACGTCTGAGGCCTAAAAGCGCGCGAGCGCTAGGGGCGACCGAGACATGAGCGTCAACTCTCTCGACGCCTCTACGCGCAAAGAACTGAACTGACGCGCAGTCTTGCCGCCGGTAACGCGCCTCTGTGCCACTTTCAGGGGAGACCCTACCATTTTATGACGTAATAATAAAAATTAATGATTGATGCACGTCCCTATTCCTTTTTAAATATTTTATATCGGAATGTTTATACCTAAAGGAGAACCTTAAAATACCCGTTTGAGCCATTTTCACTATGAAAAAAAAACAATTTTTCAGAGAAAACTGGAGGAACTGAAAAACGTATACAGACGCGTAACGTTTCTTAAATGCTATTCGTAATCAGNATTTTTCAGAGAAAACTGGAGGAACTGAAAAACGTATACAGACGCGTAACGTTTCTTAAATGCTATTCGTAATCAGAGCTCACTCAGACACGTTAGACGCTTTTTAAATAAAAGGTTTTCTGCTAGAGCTATGCACACCGTTCGGCAGCCTACCCAGGTGGCCACCTTAGTTTTGGCACACTTGTACATAAAACTATAGGGTCTAGCCAGCAGGTCACTGAACTCGCGAATTTGTCTGGTCTCTACCGATCGCAGACGGAACGCCGTGCACCCACACACGCTGCTTCGGGACGTGTCGCGATCTGTGATTGGTCCGCCTGATGTTTAGGGGAGGGGTGGGGGGTTGCAGGAAGCGAGTCCCAAGGCGCGGGAGCCGCTTGGTGGCACGAAGAGAGTGTTCGCTCCAGCCCGCGAAAGCAAACACGCCGACCTATTCCAGTTCTCCAGGAAGGTGCATATAATAACAATGTTGTGTGGTCGACCACAACTTCCTTCCCACTCGCGGTGAGCGAAAGAGGGCGGGAGGGGGAGTTGGAAGTGGGGGTATGTGCACCCCCCTCGACATCCTGGAGGATCTGTGTGTACCTTTGAGTTGGGAGCAGGCTTGCCGGCAGTGCTGACCTATTNCACCCCCCTCGACATCCTGGAGGATCTGTGTGTACCTTTGAGTTGGGAGCAGGCTTGCCGGCAGTGCTGACCTATTCCAACAAGACCGGGCCGCCCTGAAAGCCCCACGAGGAGAGGGGAGGCAACTACAAACATTTTACGTCTGTTAAGAAAATACTTGGGCCCCCGCCGTCTATTTTCTCTTATTAGGGGCAAGCATCGTGTCGGGCAGCGCTTAGCCATATCGCGTTTCCGTGTCAATGTTGAGCCCGGACCGGGGCACTATAGCTCGACACGCGGCTGTTCGCTTCCCCGCACTGCCTGAACTNCACCCCCCTCGACATCCTGGAGGATCTGTGTGTACCTTTGAGTTGGGAGCAGGCTTGCCGGCAGTGCTGACCTATCCCAACAAGACCGGGCCGCCCTGAAAGCCCCACGAGGAGAGGGGAGGCAACTACAAACATTTTACGTCTGTTAAGAAAATACTTGGGCCCCGGCCGTCTATTTTCTCTTATTAGGGGCAAGCATCGTGTCGGGCAGCGCTTAGCCATATCGCGTTCCCGTGTCAATGTTGAGCCCGGACCGGGGCACTATAGCTCGACACGCGGCTGTTCGCTTCCCCGCACTGCCTGAACTCGACGGCAATCTCGCCCGAACCCNCCGTGTCAATGTTGAGCCCGGACCGGGGCACTATAGCTCGACACGCGGCTGTTCGCTTCCCCGCACTGCCTGAACTCGACGGCAATCTCGCCCGAACCCCTCCGGCGCCGGGTCGCGGAGTCAACGTGCAGTAGAGTGATCGCGGTAGCAGCGCAAAAACAGTCTCCGTGAGTGAGTGAAGAGATCCTGGTGGCTCTTAACATGGAGGTATTGTGAGCCGATAAGGGT
Source organism: Clitarchus hookeri (assembly GCA_002778355.1). NCBI lineage: Eukaryota > Metazoa > Arthropoda > Insecta > Phasmatodea > Phasmatidae > Clitarchus > Clitarchus hookeri. The sequence goes on from NQII01000158.1 coordinate 358,702, forward strand.
GAAGCGAGGTGAGTATGGAGTAGTGCAGGAATGAAAGGGCGGGGGAAACTGGAGATCCCCGAGGAAATCGCCTACCAGCGGCATCGTCCGGCACAATTCCCATTTGCAAAAATCCGGAGAGAACCAGCCGGGGATTGAACCCGGTTAACCTTGGTGAGAGGCGAGCAGTCTAACCGCCCAACCACCGTCGCCCCGTCATAGAAGTAGTTAGAAGTGGCAGGAAGTGTGGGGAACTAGGTGGATAGCAGGTTCAGCTGCACCACGCCATTGCACTAGACTACCCGAAGGTAGTATTAGAAACAAATAACAAAATTAATACAGGCGTGAAGGTGCGACAATCCTCAAAGAAGCATAACCACAAATAAATAAAACCGTAAAAAATAGATTGTTTGTAACAAGGCAAAAACCAATGGAATAGTAACGTCGCCCCGAGAGTAAGTCGAAGGCCTATAATGAAAACAAGAAAAACCAAAGTAAATTCAAAAGGGATCGATCACTTCCCCCCTCGCATTACCCATGAGAAGAGACCCGTAAATTTCGCGGATTCATTAGGCAANCAAAAGGGATCGATCACTTCCCCCCTCGCATTACCCATGAGAAGAGACCCGTAAATTTCGCGGATTCATTAGGCAACAATCTAGACTCCACAGTCCTTTGTGTACTTGAGCCTCAGTTAGTTGTTCATTGGCGGTTGCTCCAGTTTAACCACTGACCAGCTAGCACGGGATTTGGCCCTTGTTTTCCCTACAGGCTCGTTGTTTGTCGGAAGTCGTCCGGGGATCGTCTAACAAACTGTGGTCCAATAGAAGCGAAACTTCATGTTACATGCGGATAAAGTTTAGCTTGCCCTTTAATTAACTCCCAAAATGTGCGGCTCTCTACCCACGAGAAACTGCAGCGGCCTTCGCTAGCCACAAAAAAAAAAGTTCAGCTGAGAAAACGGCCCTGAAGTTTACACTACATAATATACTACTTCTGAAACACAGAAATTGTTCATTTTGCTTTAAAACAAAGGAAACTGGCTCTTGGTCAGGGGCGGATCCAGAGAAGGTCCACAGATAATATAACACCCACAAAACACCTCACATTGACATCACTGTAAGCTCACCTGTGATTATGTTAAAACTGATATGAAATAAAATCGGAGTGGTTTGAGATGCTGATTTTGTTTTATTAATTAAATAGTGTTTTCTCAAACTATCCATTTCAGAGCCACTTTAATTTACGGTTTCAGGTGTTGCAAACAAAACCATTTATGATACGTGTCTGCTTAAGGCTTGCACCTACCTGGTGTTTGAACTGCATTGCAGTGTATTTGAAATACACGTTTTCGCACGAAACTATTGAACATGCGTCCAATGAGCAGTACTATGAAAAAAAAACTACACTTGTCATGAGGCTGGCGAGTACTTTCAAAATGTCACGCACTTTAGAAACGCTATTTCAGAGCACCTGCTCCAAAACGGATAAAAAACTGCTTTTTCGAAGTGCTGTAGCTCAAACTATATGCATCAGATGCATTCAAAACTACTCCAGAGCGCTGCATTGTACCTCCCTACAGACATTCCACCAATACAATAATACGTTCATCGCTGAAAGTCACATAGGTACAACTAGTGCGACTTAAACACTTCACGCCATTTCAAAGCCTTGTGCTTATCGGCGATGGCACACTTGATGAGTGTGGCAGTGTCGCCCCTATCACTCGCGCGCTTCTCGGCCTCAAACGCAAAAAAAAAAAATGCTCTAGGTAGGCGGGGACCTTAATTCGATACTTGTTTCATTGTCACAACCAATGAGCTGTAGGCTATAAGTTTATCCACAGTTATGAGAACCAATTATGACCTAGCTCACCAGACGGTTTGCGAATCATTTACCCACAGTTAAGGTCATCGGTAGGGGCAGTGATATTTCGCGAAAAGATTTCGAGACAAGATACAGTCCAAAGCACTGTAGGTTCGTACAGCTTTTTTGATTGGCTAAAAAATGGTCTGGCCCGTCTTAACCGTTTGCCCACGAATCACGAAGGTTCAGTGTCGGGGTTGCTTAGTCCTGAGTGACTTGGTCGAAGACGGACACGGCTCCAGCAGCCAATGGAGTTATAACAACAGCTGAGGTGTGTATATAGTATTGAAGTCTACTGTGTGTTCCGATTTTCACGCGAAAAGTCACTGGTTCTAGTCATCGGTCATTGAGCTTCGCAGTGTGCAGTACAGACGTAAAATTACCCACACGCACGTTATGAACGTAGTTTTGTAAACTTGGTCGGAATGGGTAAAGACGAGAGAGTGCCTTCTCTCCGCACGTCACGAACCGTATGCCTAGGCCTGCACCTGCGCGAAGAAAATATCACTTCTCCTCCCTAAACAGGCAGTCTAGATCCGCTCCTTCTCTGGTTTTTATTACTTCGGTAAAAACTTTGACTTCCAAACGACGTCAGAATTAATGTGATTATGAAGGATGACGTTCGTCGAGGAAAAATTACTTCGCGTGTGAAGGAAGTGTTAACTGCTCGACTCCGACACCTGTGCAGTTCTCATGGCGGGGAAGAGGAGGAAACTACTTACGGCATTAAAAAAAGGGTGTGAAGGGAGCGCAATATTGGTTACGGTATAGGCTTTTTCAAAAACATAGGCCCGGGCGAGTCAATTTACGCTTCTCTCGTGGAAACGTCTACAATTTCGTACACGGGGTTACGGGAAAGTCATTGAAGCTACGAATGTGGGTCTGTCAGAGAGAGATATAATGAACGTGTCAGAGAGCGCGAGCTAATTAAGTTTATAAGTAGTAGAATGGGAAAATGTATTTTGTACACATGCCATTTCATGACGTTTCGCGAGTTGTAGATACCCTATGATTTGAAATCAAAATGTCAGTTTTGTCAGCAGGTTTTGTCAGCACATCACACACAGAAAATCCCGAAGGATGAATACAATCACTATGCAAAAAACAAAATGAATTATTTAAACGGACGAAAAAAGAGGACAGCATAAGTATGTGAGGCGAACCACGCATGGAGTGCCAATTCGTTTATTCATGTTCAAATTCCGCTACAGGACAAAACCTTCTGTATACACAGTGAAACATGCACATAAAGAAAAGAAAATAATTTTTTCGTAACCTCGGTTTATAAACCGCTAATATAACAAGCGCTCTAACACGACTTGAAACTAAGAGAGGCACGTTCGTCACTTTCATGTAAAATCCATATTTACGAAATACTTCGTTTAATGGTGTGGTAGGTGAACGGTTCGAGTTATTGATTGTTGATTTTTCGTTTCGTGTTCAAATCCCACTACAAGACAAAATATTTAAACTGTTTTTAATTCCTCTGTTACACACAATGAAATAAAATACGCAAATAAAATGACTAGAAACTAAGAGAGAGACAATGATAAGTCCTTATAAATTCCTTATTTACAACAAAAGTTATTGTAAAAGCGTGGTAGGTGGGTGGGTTAACTGTTGGCCTTATAAACAGTTTTCCTAGTTCAATTCCTGCTACCGGACAAGATAATTTTTTTAATAGTCGTTTTTATACACAGTGGATTACCTACATAACGAAAGTAAAACGTTTTTTTCTACCCCGTTTTATGAGGAGAAGATTAAAAATGATAAACTTGCAAGATTATTGACACGTTCCGTGAATTCTTGGAGATTTATGCAAAAGTTACGGAGAGAACGTTACTGAAAAAAACTAAGAGACAGTAATTTAACGCAGATGTCTGGATTATTTGTAACCGGTATTTTCCGTAATTTACGGCCTTTTTCTCTGACAGTGCATTTATTAGATTAGGCAATTTATGATACAACGAAGTGGACAATGATGAACACAAATGCTAAATTTTTATGTGGATACCTCCTTTATAGACTGTACGTTATGACGTAAGCATACAGAAAAAAAATCCTGATGTTTTTGCAACAAAAATATATATACTGTGCCATATATTTAAACATTTGTTTTGTAGTACAATTATTAACGTTGTGATAATGATAATAATGATTACAATTTACAAAGTCTTTTATTACTAAAATGCAAAAATTGTGTTGAAGTGAGGTTAACAAAGTCTCTAAGTAATGTTGCCGCAACCAAATGTTGTATTACGGTAAAAATAACAGGGAAAACAATATATTTGTGTTACTACGGCGGTTAAGTAGTATCCAGCCAATACCAGTTTACACTGACTTGACAATGAAAATGGTGGATGCTAGTGTACAGCGATAACCTTGTAAGATAAAACCACTATATTTAAATTTTGAAGCATAGATTGCGTTGTAAATATTGCTTAGACCAGCTCTCAAGGTTTGTAAAGCAGTTTTCGTTTGCCAAATAGGCATATATTTCTATAACACAAAGTATTTCCGCATAACGAAAGAGAACCACAGTTTGTCGTTATTTGTTCCAGAATACTGATAATATTAAATGAAATCGGACATATCAATTGAAAGACATGGGTTCCTTGAGTGAAGAGATTCGGGCGGCTCTTAACAGGGAAGTTTTGAGAGCCGATAAGAGTGACTGAGGTGAGCACGTAGCAGCACCGGAATGAAAGAGCGCGGGAAACGGGAGATTCCCGAGAAAACCCGCCAACCAGCGGCATCGTCTGGCACGATTTCCACACGCGAAAATCCAAGAGTGACCCGGCCGAGGATTGAAGCTGGTTCGCCTGGGTGCGAGGCGAGCAGGCTAACCGCTCAGCAACCGCGGCCCCAATGGGTTTCGCGAAGTGGAGATCGTCATGCGTGCAAATTGCGGTTTCGTGCCTCCCCCTGCCACGAAATTCTCTTCGTAGGTAATATTTAGTTCTGTTTATGACAAAATAATTTTACTTTACTTGTTTTGCATCAGAATGTTGTCTTAAAGAAAAGGAAATACAAGATGATTTTTTAACACAAGTGTTGACATTCATTCAACACAAAATTGGTTTTGCCGTAACATAATCACCATCTTGATGTTGACAGTACCGTAAGGAGGTAGCATTTTTACAAAAGCACTTAATAATACAGATACATTAATAAAGTAACAGTATATTACATTAAGAGCAACATAATTTACTGACGGCTTACAGATAACAAAAAATTACTCTGCTGGCAGCATTAATACTGTTGACCCGAAAGTAGACTTTTATATGTGTAGTGAAGTCATTACATGCACCTGAAAAAAAATTCGTTTTGAAGTTTTCTGTGTAACAATTTTACTTTCATTAAGTGCACACGATTTCAGAAATAACGTATAAAACCATTTAAATTTAAAAAGGGTTTATTAATTTCCGCAAAGTTAACCAGGGCGTTTGGAATAAAAACTTGCGCAAACATAGGCGTGTTCAAAATTTAACTTGTCCCCAGATATAACACCACCCATTTTGCCAATCTCTAGTTATTGTCAAAGACGCCCGACATTCGTGAAAAGTATTAATGTCAAGTTTAATTTTAAATGTGTTTCTTTTTTCGGGGTGACCTGATTATCTTTGGTCCATTAAACACCCAACTGTATCCCAACGAAGACGCGTGATAAATAAACAAGCTTATAAACTAACTAATGACCTCACTCGTACTACAACCCATGCCTCAGAAAGGAATCGAACCCAGAACCTCCCACAACACAGGCCGGCGGCGCACCAACCAACTGCGCCACGGGAAGTCGGGTCCTAGTTACTGATGATTAAAAACAACCTAAAATACGAGAAAAATGCGTCTGTTTCAGGAAACGATTTTTTTTACTGCTTGCCGATTCACCAGAGAAAATAAATGAGCAACTGTTAAAAAAAATGCTTGGAGTGGGAGCCGTCATTTAGGTAGGTGCGGCGCTACCATTGTGAAGTTGAAGCGAGCCATCGCTCATCGCGCTAACGTCGACTTTATCGGACCTGAAAACGCTCACATGATCTGGTGACAAATCCCT
>NQII01000158.1:364685-447681 GCA_002778355.1 Clitarchus hookeri
ATCCTGATACGATCCCAGGAAGCTGACAAGCACTAATGCTGCGCCCCTTTCCCCCCCTTTTTTTTCTCTCTTCAAACTTCCCTCCTCATAGTTCATCTGCGAACTAGGTGCCTTTCTCCGTGCCCCGTTCTTGGAAGTCGTTCATCAAAACAACCCCGAGAGACAAGGCGTTCGTGTCCGCCGGCCAGGCCCCTGCTTGTCCGTCCGTCAGGGAACATGTTTGGACCGGAACAGGGGTTGTGTGCGTGATTACGCGACGCTCGTCGAGAATGCACTTCGCCGAAAGAGGGGAAAAAAATGGGCATTCGCTTCACCGAATATTTTTGTATTGACGTAAACGCAAGTTTATTCTGTGGCAACCACCTTTTTTTTTTTTGTTGGTGATTAGAAGCGCCAGTGACTTTTCGCGTGAAAATCGGACCACACAGTAGACTTCAACACTATATACACACCTTAGCTGTTTCTCCCCTAGCAATGCTATTGTAAGATTCCTATAGGAGAAGGTGCTATCGGGCGTTATAATTTTGTGACAGGCCAAGTGTTATAAAAGTACATAATAGCTTAAAGTGTGTCATTGGTAGGGGCAGTGATATTTCGCGAAAAGATTTCGAGACAAGATACAGTCCAAAGCACTGTAGGGTCGTCCAGCTTCTTTTGTTGGCTAAAAAAAATGTTCTGGCCCGTGTTAACCGTTTGCGCACGAATCACGAAAGTTCAGATCTTAGTCCTGAGTGGGTTGGTCAAAGATGGACACGGCACCAGCAGCATATGGAGGTATAACAACAGCTGAGGTGTGTATATAGTTTTGAAGTCTACTGTGTGCTCCGATTTTTTTTAGCGAAAAGTCACTGGCCCTAGTTAAAGGACATCCCCTCAACCGACACGCCCTGCAATATTCAGTAACAAGCATCTAGAATTCTAGTAGCTCCATTCCGTGTGGCCTGGTTAAACAGGATGATGGGTTCAGCCTTAGATGGCAGCCGATGAACAAGTGACGTATGCTTGACTTTTTTAGAGTTTAGCTTGGTGCCGCCTCACAACGCGGAATGGTAAGGTCTCTATGAACATACGGGACATGTCGAAACAACTATGCCTCAATTAAAATAGAAACTCTCGAGTATACGTCCTACAAGTTAAGTCATCCACCAAATTAATTCGCGAAATTTAATTACCTCTAATATTTACGCGAAACGCAAACCATTTAGCAGTCCTCAAGGAAAAGTTTAATGATTAATACAGAATGGTTTTGTACAGTGTTTATAAATTTTCTTCGTTTTTCGGAAAGGTGCTGGTAAATATTTATCCAGAGGTGTCCGTAAACTTTCCGGACACATTTGTTTCAAAAAAACGGACTTTCCGTAAATTTTACAGAACTTTCCCTGAATTTAAGGAATCTTTCCGTCAATTTCCTGGTTAGCTTTCTGTACTTCCAGATTGAAAAAAAAAATTGGTTGTCTGTAAAGTCGGTTTACTGACGATAGTTGAACGTGACAACGTCTTAAGAAAATACTGATGGAATGGTAGCATTTTTCAAAAGAAAATTTTAATTTCATTTGTTTAATAGATTTGTATGTATATAGAGAAGGAGGTAATTGGAAATCACAATGAAATTGATCAAGTGAGATTTATTTGTACGCATAAATACATTTTTTCGCTCGTTCCGCGCTCTCGCTTGCACTTCAAGCCTTACATGGAACGCCTCAGAGCGAGGTAACGCCGCATGAGTCATGTTTTTTCGTGCGTGCAGCCGGCTCTATCGAATTATAAGACGTTGTCACGTCAAAAAATAGAGCTTATGGAAAAATATTTAAATTTCATTTTATGGGTTTACTACTGTGTATAAAAATATATTTAAAAAAGTTAACACTTTGGATGCTGCCAAACAAAATATTACATCGCCTGAATTCAACAAAGTTGTATGGAGTTTGCCGTATCATTATGACCACCGCCTACTTTCAAAACGCGGGCGAAGTAATATAACTTCGTCAGCATTGTTCGTAGCGTTCTCTGAAAAGTAATATTACGTCAGCCACAATCAAAGCGTAAATTACTCAAATAAATAGGATAGAGTGTATGTTATTCTACGTAGGAAAGAACATTTCATTGAGCCAATTTCAACTCGGAATTATATTGGTATTGAACGTTTATAGGGTACAGTAAGTGTCCAGTGCTGCGTGAACCAATATGACGGCAGTAAATGAGAATACAGAGACAAACAAAACTGATAGTCATTCCGTCGTGAATATATGTAACCTACTTCCAGCTGGTTTTAATGGTTAGTAAGCCTGTACCGCACTTGAAGTGTTGAAATATTTTAAACCCGAGTAAAACAAAAGTAGACTCATACTCTAATCACTCAACTACTATCTTCACACAAATCCACGTGGTTAACCCATTCGATCCAGTGTACAGAATTGTGTACATAGGTAATTTTTGGTATGTACTTCACACGGTGACACTCATTTACCCATGATCTCTCCTGTGGGCAAATGGTTCGCAAACCGTCTTACTGGTTTAAGTCATTATTGGTTCTTATACCTGTGGCCGAACAAACGGCCTACAAATCATTGGCTGTGACAACGGAAAACGTGTTGTGTCGACGTAAGTACAGCAAGCATCATGAAATATTTTTGTTTGCAACATTTGAAACTGTTTATTCAAGTTGGTTTGAAATGGTGAGATGGTGCTGGAACAGCGTACGTCCAGCATTAATATAAGCGATGAAAATTGTACGTCCTAACACGGGGATAGTTCGACGAGGGTGCTGAGGCTTAATTTGTCGGTGACCCATTTGACGTAAGTCGTCGGGGACGTTGGTACCGACGGGGCTGCGTAGCTTGGCAGGCGAGCGCAAACTGTCAGCGTGGAGGCTTGAAGCGGCTCCCACCCCTCACCCCGCCGATGCCACTTCCTCTCTAAGTGTATGGTTGGCATCTAGCAACCGTCCGACGATACCTCCGACGTCATCAAGATTTGAATGTTACTGGACTCGAACCAACGAAACGTTCTGGGATGTCCCTCAACACCCTGGCAAACGTGTTTCCTGACTATGAAATAAGTTTTCTAGCATCTTGGTAGATAGAATGGATAGGGACCTCACTAAGAGGACAATATAATTTGGCAGAAGGCATATCCTGCCATGTTTGATGAGGGTAATTCTTATGGCATGCATAGAGAAAACTTGAAGATAAGTTCTTTATGTACTCTGTAATTTTCCAATTTTATAATATTTAGAATAATTTGTATTGCTATGGGAGACATTATTAAATTACACTTCCTGTAATTTTCATAACAATCATTATACTTGTAACATATTTTAAAGCCTATTTGGCTGTTCGTTTTTTTTTATAATGCTTATAATTTTGATATGGGCAGTTCATGAAAAAAAAAAAAAAGATCCGGAGATAAAAGGCAAGAAAATCAACAATTTGTTGAATCATTTCTCACAATTTCGGGGTTAAATTATCTTGATTTCCAATTCATATCAGAGGATGGTTCAATTTTCACAATTTATTGTGACAGCATTGTTTATTTTGTACTCTGCCATCTAAGTTCTGTTACTTGAAGTTTGGGGAAGACTCATTTTGCTTAAATGAGTGGAATGGAAGGAAGGAAAGTAGAAGGTCACTGCCATGGAATGGTGGGATTTCCTGTGGATGCTCTTGATCTGTGACAAGTGTTAAAGATACTGTGTTGTATTGCAAGGAAAATGGTTGCGAATCTGTGCTGGTATGGTGATATATATATTTTTTTTGTAAATGTTTTGAAATAAAAATCATATTTTCCTCTCTTCTCTCTTATTTATTCAACATATTTATACTCGAGAACAAAAAACATTATATTTGCTATTTCTCAAAAATTTAATTGATATATAAGCGCATCATTTGTAATATTGTAAGGTGGGTGTGCCCTTCGGTTTCAGTTCTGTTTCAAATATATAGCAGAGCATACACTTCGTTATGGTGGAGACATGCCTATACTTAAGAGACCTGAAAAATTTGCGGATTCATTTCGGGACAAGCTAGAATTTGAAACACGTGTGTTTATAAAACTTCCGCCATTGGTTCACGTGGCGTTTGACACCTCCTGGAGAAGATTAGCTCAATCGTCACCTTCTACTGTGACAGCAGACAACCAGTGTGCAGTTAATATCGGCATATTAGAACATAAGACTGGAGAGTCTAGCCTACAGGTCATTGAAGTCGAAACTTTTTCTGGTCTCTGTCTTTATGACGATCATCTAAATGGGCTCCCTTCACTGAAGTGTTTAGTTCTTTGAATACTCATCATCAAATCCAGACACTGACCTCACTCAGCGGCCTCCTCACCACTGTTCTCATTGGCTGGAGTTGGCATCACTTATAAGTGGAGACCTGGAGAATTCGTGGATTCATTTAGGTACAAGCTAGAATTCAAAACACGTGTGTTTATATAACTTTAGACACTGGTCCACACAGTGTTTGACACCTCCTGGAAAACGCTGGCCCTTTCGTCGCCTTCCACTGTAACAGCAGAAAACTAACGTGCAGTTAATATCGGTATACTTGTACATAAGAATGTATAGCCTAGCCTGCAGGTCAATGAACTCGCGAATTTTTTAGGTCTCTACTTATAAAATACTCGCTTAATGAAATATTCCTTGCACCACCTTAACTTTAAATTTTAATATTCCGTTCATACGAGAGGAAGCACCAACATATCCAAGGCCCTTAGGTTACACAAGTCTATAGGCTGTTCACGGTAAAGTGAGCACTTTTGAGGCCCCATTTACTTTTTCCTTTCAGCCATTATTTATCATTCCACAACTTTTTTTTAAAATAAACGTTGCCATGTAAGTAATAAACACAGTGTATATATTTCACCGGACTCGAAAGTTAACGTCTAAGGCAACGATAAAATATATGTATTGACTACTACTACAAATAAGAGCGTAAAAAGTACCACATTACCGCGAATAGTCTATAAAATAATGTACCGCATAAACTTATTAAAAAAAAATTAGTCATTCATTTATTTAAAAAACGATAGTAGGTCTAATAACACACAGTAGCGGAGTGGAGATATTTGGGAGGCTCTTATCATCGAGGTTCTGTTAGCCAACGAGGGTGAAGTGAGGTGTGTCTGGAACAGCGCTGGAATGCAAGGGTTGGGGAAACGGGAGATCCCGAGAAAAACCCCCACGTACAAGCGGCATCGTCCGGCACGATTTCCACATGCAAAAAGCCAGGAATCGAGCCCTGTTCGCCTAGGTAAGAGGCCAGTAACGGTTCCAACGCAGAGTAGTGCCCCTTACCTTTTAAATACTTGCGAATACTAATGAACCACTAACATGCAGCAGTTAAAACTCACCAGTTATCTAATAGAAGTTAAATCAAAATCCTTTCGCATTGCTCTACCCTGTAGTTAAGACTCTGTATCATCCCTTATACAGAACTTGTTCATTTTAGAGTAATAACAGAAAAGTCAGTGTCATTACTCAATATGTTTCATTATAGAAGCATTACATTTCATGGTTGTAAGCAAACATTCATACCTGATTATTAACAGGTGTTCACTTGGACGTGATTCAAAGGTGAGAATGATTTAATACACAAAATTTGGTATTAAGTCTGCAATGCTAGCGCTCGTCACTCAAGTCATCCTCTTTGGTTTCTACTCGACGCGGTGGCATACTCTTCGCATGGCGCGGATCCCCTCCCCTGTCCTGCCCTGTTTACCCTCCCTTGATTTCCCCTCTGCTCGTGCATCATAATGTTTTGTGATATAGCTAGTTTATTTAAGTCGTTGCACGGCTCGCGCTCCTTCTAATCTACTCCCTGCCGTCGCCTGACCGTGTTGCCTGAAGTCTTCTTCGATGAATTATATTGCCGCACTTGTCGTCCATCTGACGTGAAGTCGGGATGGGGCTCCTTGTTAATTGTGTCGTCGCCTGAGCTGCCGAGCGTTAGGGAAATTAAAATGGTGAGTCGTGGACATAGTTTGTGTGTTAGATGGGCTATTTTTAGTGTTTTAGTGTTCGTGGCGTAGCTGAGTTAGTTTTGGATAAGCAGTAATGTTAGTGTATTTTCAAAATTGTGGTTTCGGTCGTCAGTCCAAATTTGGTTTCGGTTATAACTAAAACCTCACCTTGCTGTGTTTGCCTGTTTTAACGTGTTGTGTATTTTCATGGCCGCTGCCGAAGCAAACATTCCTTTTTTAAATAATAATGGTGTCCACGACTCTCGCATTGGGTTGTTGTCTATGTTGTTATTAAATAGCTTTTTATTCGGTAGGAGCTTTGACGGGTCGTTAGACTGCCTCTGCTGAAAACTGAATCTTTAATATAGTATTTTTGACAATAATATTTAATAATGTGTTGGTTTTATGAAAATAAGGCTTTACTGGGCTCGTACAGCTGCCCTCCTTTCTAATGCTTCAATAGTCTAGTCTATTACGTGCTTTTATTATTTTGGCATTTATAAATCATTTAATTAACCTTTTATTCAGATTGTATTATTGTAGTTTTGAGAGTAATTTACTAAATTATGTTAATCATAATTAATTATTATGTGAATCTAGAAAGAAATGAATTGTTGTAAGTTCTGCTTACTTCTCAAGTATAATGTCAAGAATATCTACGTAGCTATATATGGCTTTATATTACTGGCAAAATATATGAATTGTTAACTCATTTGTATGTATTTTATTTGTGTTATGGAACAAATAATTTCTGCACAACTCTGCTATATTTTATCTCATAACTGCATATTGTATCTGCTGCATGAAATAGCCGAGGTCGGGTTTATCTACACGCCAAGAAAGAACCTCGGTATTTATTACGGACGTCGAGTTTCAAGCCGACGAAGTGATAACCGTAGCTGAGCTGCGCCGACCTACGGAGGGGTTGTGACGTCAACAAGGTCCAATGGCGCAACCCTCTCAGCGAGTGATCCCAGTTAGTGTCACCAATCGATCGTCTAAAGTAAACAAACTGTTCCTTTTAGCATTGCACAACCTACCTCTGTTGACATTCATACAACCTGTCAGTATTCTTTATTTGTTGTTATTGCAGTGAGTTAAATAGCTAGCCTATTCTTAAGTTCCGAGGATAGTCTCTTGACTGTCATAGCAATTAAGTGTGACGGATTTATACTGCAGCTACTCAGTGAAGAAATCAATACATTTGAAGGCGGTACGTTTGTGGGTTTCAAACGCAGGGTGATTGAAGCTTTGTTTATCCCGCTCCTGGAGCATAATTGTGAACGTGACTATATTAACAGGTACCAAAGACCGGGCAAGCCAATGTATGAATTTGTAGATTCTATTTGCCCATTTCATGTTGATTTATGCTTACAAATGAATGAACCCGAACTGGTCAGTGTTAACATAGATAATTTGTCTTCGCACGTGCCTGCTCAATGCACATTAGTTTCCGTTCCACATAATATTGGTGAAATACGTCAGTCAGCTGTGTAAGTTCAATGCCATCTTGAAGGCTTTATCGAGTATCGTGCTTGTGTTCCACCTGCCATACCAGCCGGGTGCATTTGTAACTCCGCGCCGTTTGGCCATATTTCCCATACACATAATGTCGAGCAACGCGGCTTTCCCGTGCGGTGCAGTAACTGTGCTGTTCAGGGACACGTGGCTAATAATTGTCAACTTAGATGGTGTACGATGTCCGAAAGAAAGTTTTTTCGTTGCGGTGAGCTCGGTCAACTGTGTACGACTTGTCCTAAGGCTGGAAAGGAGGATTTACTGGAAATCGGTATGGGTTTTTTTCCAGTAGGGCAAAATATGAAGTCCCACGCACAATTTGGATGTGTACGGTGTTAATCACCTGTGGGGAGAAGAATTTTTCAGCCTTGATTGACATTGGGGTTACCCATTGTGTCTTGAGCAATGCCGTTTTTAAAGATCTCTTGTATTCGAAGATCCTATCCAAAGGGCATATCATGCGTATGTCTGAGAAGCGTTTATGTGTGGCTANAAAGATCTCTTGTATTCGAAGATCCTATCCAAAGGGCATATCATGCGTATGTCTGAGAAGCGTTTATGTGTGGCTAACGGCGATATTGTTAGGAGCAACGCTAAGGTGAACATACATTTTAAAATCGGTAGATTTTCGTGGACATTTCCTTTTTGGGTTTTTTCAAACCTATCTCGTGATTTCATTTTAGGGCTCGAATTTCTGAGGAAAACAAGGCAGTCGGTTAACCTCGACGAATTTAATCTGCCCTTTGGGTTTGCTATGAACATCTGGATTGGTCTTCATGTTGACACGGTCCTGGAAATGTTTTCGTCTGTACTTGAAAGCGCGAGTTCAGCCAAAAATTTTCAGTTTCAATTGTATCAGTTGAAGGAGATTAGTAATGTATTCTCTTTGCGTAATGGCAAATTCGACGTCCTTCCCTATAAGTTTCCTTTGACGGAGGACTTTCCGGTGTGCGACCATCATTTTAAATGCCTCCCCCTCCCCTTAACATCAAGCCAGTCAGGAAATCATAAATCAATTTTTAGAAGTTAGCATAATTGTTCCATTCACGTCAGACTACTGTCCACTGGGTTTTTTGATACGCAAAAGGGATAGAAACAATTATAGTATGGTGGTAAACCATTATACTGTAAACAAGAAAATTCATTTCCGCTGCCTACTATTGATTGCGCCCTTCAGCACTTGGGTAAAACCCACGTGTTTTCGGTGTTAGATCTCAATAATAGATTTCACCAGTGTTTACTGGAACCCTCCTGCAGGAAACATACTGATTTCCGTTCATACGAGAGGAAGCACCAACATATCCAAGGCCCTTAGGCTACACAAGCCTATAGGTTGTTCACGGTAAAGTGAGTACTTTTGAGGCCCTATTTACTTTTTANCAAGGCCCTTAGGCTACACAAGCCTATAGGTTGTTCACGGTAAAGTGAGTACTTTTGAGGCCCTATTTACTTTTTCCTTTCAGCCATTTTTTATTATTCCACCATTTTTTTTTAAAATAAACGTTGCCATGTTAGTAATAAATACAGTTTATGTATTTCACCGGACTCGAAAGTTAACGTCTAAGACTACGATAAAAAATATTTATTGACTACTACTCCAAATAAGAGCTTCAAAAGTACCACATTTCCGCGAATAGTCTATTAAATAATGTACCGCATAAACTTATTAAAAAAATTAATCATTTATTTATTAGAAATACAAGAGTAGATCTTATAACACATAGTAGCGGAGTGGAGAGATTTGGGCGACTTTTAACATCGAGGTTGTGATAGCCGACGAGGGTGAAGTGAGGTGTGTTTGGATCAGCGCTGGAATGCAAGGGTTGGGGAAACGGGAGATCCCGAAAAAAAACCCCACGTACAAGCGGCATCGTCCGGTACTATTATTAGTTCATATGTTATGTATGTAATGATGATGGGTAAGGTAATTAGCTAAGCTTCTATTGTCGCATTTTCTAATCAATCCTCCTAAGTTTGAATCAGGAAGAAATAAATAAAAATATCAATATGGTGGGGGAAGTGGGTTCCTAAGCCCTAGTGTAACAACAATTTCAAAACTATGTGTATTTTTGATTTTACAAGAAAACTCTTTATACTTTAAGGAACGGTTTTTTTAGGCTACAAGGTTTCCAAAGATTTTTTCTTGTAAAATTACAAATACATTTTTTTTTAACCCTTTCAGACCCACATTAATTTACGGTTACAGGTATTGAAAACAAAATATTTTATGATGGACGCTGCACTTAAGTCGACACAACATTTGTTTCGTTGTCATAGCCAATGAGCTACATGTTCGGCTACAGTTATGTGAACCAATTAGGACGTAGACCATTAAGACGGTTTGCGAATAATTTTCCCACAGGTNAACCAATTAGGACGTAGACCATTAAGACGGTTTGCGAATAATTTTCCCACAGGTAAGATAATTGGTCACTGAGGTTCGCATTGTGAAGTACAGACTAAAAAGTACCTACACGTGCTTAATGTACACAATTGTGTACACTGCGCCTGAATAGGTTAAGTGCTGTACACCGTACACTGGGCTGCGTAGAGGACGTCTGTGGAATTGTTTTCGTGAGGAGTTTCCACCCAAGGTGCCAAGGCGGGGATTCGTAACGTGCCCCACACAGAGCCACGGATCGAGTGCCGTTAGGGGTTGCAAGAAGACGAGGGGGTTGGTCGAAGTAGGAAGGGATGAGGGGGGTAGCAGTTGTTAGGCGAGGGGTAGAGTAAGACGTCTTCTCCCTTTCGCTTGTCCGGCACTCGAGACCCTGAGTGGATTTCCACCCCTTCCCCCTGTATTGCCCTCCCCGCGGGGCGTGAACTTTCAACCCTCTAAACTCGCGACCCACCGGCGCATCTGCGACGCAGCTGGCTGCTTCTACCGCCACGCGCTACCACGGCGCCATATTGGATTTATTATTAACACTGACTGCTGCCGAAGTGATCTTACGTGGCCTCNCAAGGCCCTTAGGCTACACAAGCCTATAGGTTGTTCACGGTAAAGTGAGTACTTTTGAGGCCCTATTTACTTTTTACTTTCAGCCATTTTTTATTATTCCACCATTTTTTTTTAAATAAACGTTGCCATGTTAGTAATAAACACAGTTTATGTATTTCACCTGACTCGAAAGTTAACGTCTAAGACTACGATAAAATATATTTATTGACTACTACTCCAAATAAGAGCTTCAAAAGTACCACATTTCCGCGAATAGTCTATTAAATAATGTACCGCATAAACTTATTAAAAAAATTAATCATTTATTTATTAGAAATACAAGAGTAGATCTTATAACACATAGTAGCGGAGTGGAGAGATTTGGGCGACTTTTAACATCGAGGTTGTGATAGCCGACGAGGGTGAAGTGAGGTGTGTTTGGATCAGCGCTGGAATGCAAGGGTTGGGGAAACGGGAGATCCCGAAAAAAAACCCCACGTACAAGCGGCATCGTCCGGTACTATTATTAGTTCATATGTTATGTATGTAATGATGATGGGTAAGGTAATTAGCTAAGCTTCTATTGTCGCATTTTCTAATCAATCCTCCTAAGTTTGAATCAGGAAGAAATAAATAAAAATATCAATATGGTGGGGGAAGTGGGTTCCTAAGCCCTAGTGTAACAACAATTTCAAAACTATGTGTATTTTTGATTTTACAAGAAAACTCTTTATACTTTAAGAAACGGTTTTTTTAGGCTACAAGGTTTCCAAAGATTTTTTCT
Organism: Clitarchus hookeri; assembly: GCA_002778355.1. NCBI lineage: Eukaryota > Metazoa > Arthropoda > Insecta > Phasmatodea > Phasmatidae > Clitarchus > Clitarchus hookeri. Next base: position 375,887 of record NQII01000158.1, read on the forward strand.
TGTAAAATTACAAATACATTTTTTTTAACCCTTTCAGACCCACATTAATTTACGGTTACAGGTATTGAAAACAAAATATTTTATGATGGTCGCTGCACTTAAGTCGACACAACATTTGTTTCGTTGTCATAGCCAATGAGCTACATGTTCGGCTACAGTTATGTGAACCAATTATGACGTAGACCATTAAGACGGTTTGCGAATAATTTTCCCACAGGTAAGATAATTGGTCACTGAGGTTCGCATTGTGAAGTACAGACTAAAAAGTACCTACACGTGCTTAATGTACACAATTGTGTACACTGCGCCTGAATAGGTTAAGTGCTGTACACCGTACACTGGGCTGCGTAGAGGACGTCTGTGGAATTGTTTTCGTGAGGAGTTTCCACCCAAGGTGCCAAGGCGGGGATTCGTAACGTGCCCCACACAGAGCCACGGATCGAGTGCCGTTAGGGGTTGCAAGAAGACGAGGGGGTTGGTCGAAGTAGGAAGGGATGAGGGGGGTAGCAGTTGTTAGGCGAGGGGTAGAGTAAGACGTCTTCTCCCTTTCGCTTGTCCGGCACTCGAGACCCTGAGTGGATTTCCACCCCTTCCCCCTGTATTGCCCTCCCCGCGGGGCGTGAACTTTCAACCCTCTAAACTCGCGACCCACCGGCGCATCTGCGACGCAGCTGGCTGCTTCTACCGCCACGCGCTACCACGGCGCCATATTGGATTTATTATTAACACTGACTGCTGCCGAAGTGATCTTACGTGGCCTCAATTATTTAGTTATTATCGTAATTTTTATGGCGATGTTAATTCGGTATGAGTTCTCTGACACTTAACCATTTTAAACAAGAGTAAAGTAATCATGAGAACTTAAAACGCTTAATCCATTCAATACCATTGTACACAATTATGTACATAATGCACTTGTAAAGGCTGTTATCGGTAAAGTGAGCCCTTTTGAAATCAACCTTTGAAAAATGTCACTGCCCCTACCGGCGTTTATTTTAACCGACACACTGACTGTCATGCGCCCAGTTAAGTTGGCACTGACTGAGGGAAAGAAGTTCCTCGTCTTAGCGTTGAATTAAAACTATTAGGTAAGCATATGTGAATACTGAAATTGCTAATTTTATTATCTGTAATTCTTTAATACATAATAAATTTAAGAATGAGCGTATTTGTAAAACATTTGGCTTGCTGATAATTTCACTTTTCCACTTGACCGACGCATGAACAAAGTGATCAGGATCATGGCAATGATTGGGAAACTACACAATGAGCCTGCAAATAGATCTTGAGGAGGGTTTTCAAAATTCTCTGTTTACCATGAACCATATTTAGGTAATTTTTTTGTCTGTACTGCACACGGCGAAGCTNAGGGTTTTCAAAATTCTCTGTTTACCATGAACCATATTTAGGTAATTTTTTTGTCTGTACTGCACACGGCGAAGCTCAATGACCAATGATCTTACCTGAGAGTATATTATTCGCAAACCGTCTTACTGGTCTAGGTCATAATTGGTTCATATAGTTGTAGCCGTGCATAAAGCGCACAGCTCATTGGCTGGGACAACGAAACAAGTGTCGTATCGACTTAAGTTCTGCACAAACCTCAAATCTTTTTGTTTGCAACATATGAAACCGTAAAATAAAGCGGCTGTGAAAGGGTCAACCTACAAACCTAATCCCAAATTAAAAACAAAAAATTATTTGAAAGTTATTGATATACCTACTGGAAAATGCATAAACAAAAATAATAAATTTTGATTAACTAATAATAAAATACAGAACAAATATGCAAATAAAAATAATTTATCTGTAAAAACAATTAAGTAAAATGTAAAAAAAACATACGATATATATTGTGTGGACAAGTATAAAGTTAGCTGAGTTTTTGGAATCATGGGCGACTTTTGATTACATGTGTGTTTATCGACCCTTCTAAATGTCGAGAGAAATGCTAAGTTATTGACCTCCGGTAGTAGTTTATTCCATACTTATGATGCGGATACGCCGAATGAGTTTGAGTAGAACTGTGTCTTGTGATTGGGAATACTCAGTTGAACATCTGACCTGGAGCGAGTGCTGATTTTGTGGTTATGGCACAGTGACACCCATCGGTCACTGGCGTAGTTCGGGCCGGATTTATTTGCAATTTTATAAACGAGCGATAGGCGGTTCCGCAATCGTCTCTCGTCAAGGCGCAGTCATTTAAGCTGATTGTTATTAATCGATATATGATCGCGAGGCTCTAGATTAAGGCATGTTCGTAAACATTTTACCGAATTGTATGCAATTGCCGTATCATTGCAAAATTCGTATTCTTTGAAGGATACTGGAGAGGAAACGTGGCCAGTAGTTTTCAGAGGATCCTCTGCAACATATGGAAATATTATGTCGGTAACACTCAAAGTCTGAATAACTCAAATTAACAGGAATAACTGCACATTACTCTAGTAGAAAAGATCATTTTATAGGGACACTTCCAACTCCAGCATTACGCTGTCAGAAAGCCGATCATTAATAAATGTTGTACAGTACAGTACGAGTGTACTGGGTTGTGTGAACCAATAGGCAGAGATCTGCAAATTTTGCGTTATTATTTGGGGACACGTTACACTTCAAAGAGAACGTATACTTCCAGACGTTTAATAATGTGAATATAAATATTTTTTAAACAACTTTTGACATGTTATTGGAAAGTGCTGGCAAAAAAAGTTCTCCAGAAGTCTCCGTAAAATTACGGACATGTCGCTTATTCAATAACGGACATAAAAAAAATTCGCATAACTTAAAGTGATTTCACGGAACTCGACGTAAATTTGCTAGTTAGTCCTACTTTCCTTTTAAGAAAAACTGATTACGAAATTAATTTGTAATATAAAATATGCGGATGTTTCACTAGCTATAGAAAAAAATTAAAATAATATAAAATTTATTTTATGCTGGAGCATATTTGAAGACAGATAATATATTTTAGGAACCATTTAGATTACCACTCGCCTACAGTATTTTTATGATATACATACAGTACGTAATTTCCGGAAAAGTTACGTATGTAAAGGTTTTCAGTTTATAGCAATGTCCGAGTGTTTGAGGTGTGGTTACTGTCACAGTTGTCTGGTGCTACTTTTTGAGGTTTGGAAGAACAGGTCTAAGTGGTGTGGATATGCTTAGCGCAGGATGTACGATAATTTTCTGGCTACAGTGGCGAAGAAATACTGACGTAAACTCGACTTCGTTCGTTTCCGAAACGGGAAGCTATAGAAAATACGCAGACTTTCCGTGTTTTTTATTTACAGAGCTCAGCCATGTTCTTTCGCCATTACATAATGGATATATATAAATTAAATTTTTGTAAAACTTTTCCGTGAAGATACGGAAATATTTTACGTGGTAGGAAGATTCATTTATGAACACTTCTGGGACCATGAACGAGTCTAGTTCTGGCAGTAGTGGTACGACGATTTTCCTGTACTTAAAAACAAATACTTGTACAGATATGCCTCCGTTGCCTGGCTGGGTGGGAAGTGAGATGGATATGAGCAGAGAGGAATGCAAGGGTGGGAGAAAACGGGAGTTCCTTGAGAAAACTCACCGACCAGCAGCATCGTCCGGATACGACTCCCACGTGTGAAAATCAGGAAATGACCCCACCAGGAATGGAACAAGGTTCGCCTTAGTGTGGGTGGAGCGCTTTAGTTACTTCTCCACCACGTCCTATAAGCAGGACATGGAAATCTAGCATGCATGCGACATCAGTGCCCAGTCTTCTTAGTGGCTTGTGGAATTTTCAACACCATTTGTCATGGACGCTTAAAGCTAATAACATCGAGAACACAGTACGTTTTTCATTGGTTGCAAGACAAGTGCTGAACACAAGTAAAGCGCGTACCAATAAATTACGCAATTGCAATACTTGAACTAATAAATTAGGTGTGATTACAGAACGAGTTAATGTTTTTTTTTACCTTCAGCCATTGCGTGTGCAAATAAATTTATTTTACATTGGCCTAATTACCCCTGGTGTCCCAAGTATCCCAAGTACCTACAATACACAAAACTCAGTGAAAATATATATAAAATCTCTTTGTACACATAGTTATTGAAAATTCTTCATTGCGAAGTGTAGATAGACCTGTTTTCTGACGGACTATTTTAGGGAAATAATCGTGTTTTTTTTACAAAATAATTCAATTGGCTTAAGTTGAAGTTTTACTACAGCAAATAAAATATAAGCAATACTTCACGTTTGCCGAATTCCATCATAAGTCATTACCAAAGAATATTTGTTTTCAATAAATGCTTTAATATCTCATAGAAAAATTTTTATAAGTTATTTAGAGACGGATTTTGGTGTAAAATATATATGTGATAAGATGCGAGTATCATTATTTACTTGTTAAGAAAAATGTTTTCTGTTTGTCAGAACTTTTAATAAAGAAAAGCTTTTCAATAGTACCGAAAAACTAGCAAACTAGCATGAAGTAAAATACTATTATTACAATGTGGTCTGAAAAATTGTGAAGCAAGTCCTATGGTTCTTATAACGAATTACGGCAAAGTACAATAAGGTTGTGGATAGGCATCCTGAGTATAGGCAACCGCGCATTATGAAAAGTTTCAATAAGAACAAGGACAGGCGCCCCGAGTGTAGGCAACCTCATATTTCGAAAAGTACGAGGAGTTCATGGATTGGTGGCCCGAGTGAAGGCAAACACGCATTACGGCGATGTGCAATGATTTCATGAACGGGGGCTTAGATTTATGGCGAAGTACGATGAGTTCTTGAACTGGCGCCCGGGTCTAGGCAATCACGCATTACTGCGATGTATGACTGGTTCTTAGAGTGGCGGCCGGAGCGTAGGGAATCAAGTAATACGGCGACGTTCAATAAGTTCCTGGACTGGCATCTCGATTGCAGGCACTCTATGCATTACGGCGAAGTAAATCGAGTTCATGTACTGGCACCCCAACAGTACGAAACCACGCATTACGGCTATATACAATGGATTCATAGCCTTGCTGCGGGAGTGTAGGCAACCACAAATAACCAAGAAATACGATGTGTACGTTAACTGGCACCCTGAGTGTAGGCATCCACGCATTACGGTGACGTTCAATACGTTCAAGGACAGGTGCTCCAAATATAGGCAACCACGCATTATGCCGACGTTCAATATGCTCAAGGACAGGTGCTCCGAGTGTAGGCAACCACGCATTATATCGACGTTCAATAAGTTCAAGGACAGACGCTCAGAGTGTAGGCAACCATGCATTACGGTGACGTTCAATAAGTTCAAGGACAGACGCTCCGAGTGTAGGCAACCACGCATCATATCGACGTTCAATAAGTTCAAGGACGGGCGCTCTGAGTGTAGGCAAACACACATTATGACGACGTTCAATAATTNATATCGACGTTCAATAAGTTCAAGGACGGGCGCTCTGAGTGTAGGCAAACACACATTATGACGACGTTCAATAATTCAAGGACAGGCGCTCAGAGTGTAGGCAACCACGCATTATGCCAACGTTCAATAAGTTCAAGGACAGGCGCTCCGAGTGTAGGCAACCACTTTACGGCAAAGTACGATGAGTTGATGAACTGGCGCTTCGCGAGTAGGCAACCTCGCTTTACGACGAAGTACGACGAGTTCTCTGATTGTCACTTGGAGTGTAGGCAACAACGCATCATGATTTCACGAACTTATTACTTTACCAAGTATAGAGGGCTGGTTCCGGATAACAATTTGAAAATAAAATTAAAATTTATGTTTTAAAATTTAGTTCTTAGTTTCGATTGCGAATAGCTGAGTATGCTGGCAGTGTCTTTCGCACGAATTAATGTAGGCCAGAATCTAAGTTAAGAGGAAATAGGCGGCGGCAAGGTGACCGAAGTGAACTGACTAATGCTGTCCATACTGCAGGATAATGCCGTCACCTTGAGATTATGTTACGCAATCGCCTCGTAGAATTGCAAATTCTAGAATGCCATTATTTTTTTAAGGCTGCGTTTGTCGAAGTGTCGCGCTTTGTTCTCCGCGCTTATTTTGCAGACTAGGGCAAAATATCTATAGGACTGCTCTTTCTTGACAGCACTCGATGGAAACTGACATTTGCATTAACTTCGCTCATTAATGAACGCCAAATAACAAAGAGGAATTTTCGAATAAGTCTGCAAATCATGAGCGATGAAACATTTATGAAAGCGACGTCATTCGCAGAGAGCGTTGGTTTAGATTTTCTGTGTGTGGTCCATTCATATAAATTTCCAACATTTTTTTACGTCATGTTAAAGTGCTTCTTTCATGCTATCACTCCGTCCAGTGTAAAAAAAAAACTTAACAAAATCTAGAGAATTACACCAAACGGACAACGCACCNTCATGCTATCACTCCGTCCAGTGTAAAAAAAAAACTTAACAAAATCTAGAGAATTACACCAAACGGACAACGCACCCATTTGTGAGGTCTCAGTTCAATAATATTTTGCATGAAAGCTATTTCTTATGAGGCATTACCAACACATCTTTATTCTCTCTGTAAAAATTTTTTTACGATCACAAGTAAAATGGTTTGATTTTTACATTAAAAAAGTTCAATTTAACAAAAAATAACATTCTTTTTGACGACATAAGTGTTAAACTCTAATGGTATATGGTATATTTAAGAAACAACCAGACGTGCCATATATGGGGCGAATTTTCAAGGGTTTGATTGAAAAAGTGTGAAGATACCGCCAATAGATAAGGACCTAAATCATTCGCGAGTTCAATGACCTGTACAGCGTTATGTACAAATATGCTGATATCAACTACACACTGGTTGTCTGCTGTCACAGTGGAAAGCGACAATTGGACACAGTTCTCCAGGAGGTGTCAAACACCATACAGACCAATGGCTTAAGTTATATAAACGCATGTGTTTTGATTTCCAAATAGTCCCAAAATGTATCCGCGAATTCTGCAGGTCTCTCTACCAATTCACAATAATTGCATTACAGCAAAACATAATGTAAAATCTAGCCTACAGGTATGTATACTCACGAAATTTTTCCTTCTGTAGCGATAAGCATTCGACGCGGGATCAACTTCAATGTCATTTTTGCCATATGTTATATACGTATTTATAGGCTGTTGCCGGAAAAGTAAGCACTTTTGAAATCAACCACCGAAAAAATTGCTGTCCCTTTAATGCACATATGCACTGAGAGAAAAGCTAATATAAAATTTTTTTGTTTAGGGCAACAAATATATTTAGTTACCACCACCAAAATATTTTGTTGAGTAAACAAATATTGTCACGCAAGAAATAATAATTTTGCTTATCTTAATAATACATGCTTAATTTGACAAAACTTATATGTTGGTCCAAAATATATTAGACTTTCAATAAAAAAAATTTATTGAATCATCTATATATATTAGTTTAGACATTCATTTGATTACCTTCGTTCTAAAATACAGTTTGAGAAATTTGTTGTATTTTTATGGCAATTAGGATAGTAACCGTGTTTGTTAGTGCGTTTATTGATGAATAATAACAATAGGATGAACATAATAATAAAACAAGTTAAACAGGAAACTGAAAAGTAAAGCTGTAAAACTTGAAATTTTTATTTGCGCGTGTGGCCCAGTATTCGAAATGTATGTATTTAAAAACATTCGTACGTCAGCATTAGTCACCTTAAGTGTGGTTACTTAGGGCGTAGCTCTCGAACACAAACGCCTTTGCTCAAATATCGGCTGGACTTCCACATTATTTTATAACTGAAACGGTTTAATTTACGTAGAGCAAAACAAATCTTTAGTTACACCATCCAAAATATTTGTTTCGTAGAANATAACTGAAACGGTTTAATTTACGTAGAGCAAAACAAATCTTTAGTTACACCATCCAAAATATTTGTTTCGTAGAAGCTTCCAGTTCTTTGGAGTGTATCTTGTCTCGAAATCTTTTCGCGAAATATCACTGCCCCTATATATTGCATACGTGTTAGGCAAACCACTATAACGTGTAATTCAATTTTAATGATGAATTTTCAGTGGCCCACTATTCCCCAAATAATCATTAAATGAATAAAAGTGGTACTTACATTTTAGTCTTATATTTTCGTCAGGAACGCACTGCCGAAGTTTATCCCCATGTTTTAGAAACACATTGCATAAATAATTTTTTTTTTAATGTCGAGTGGTGTGGAGCAAAGTCAGAGAAGGGAACAGAAACGGCACATGACGTCACGCAGTCGTCATCAACAAGAGCGACGTCGTGCCTTAGAGGCGTCCGGTGGCCTTCAGTTCGCTTCGAGAGCTGCGTGTTCGATCCGGTTCCGAAATACGTACCTACCTGTGAAGCGCGAGACGCCTCGGCCAATCAGAACCGTGCTGCAAGTGTGGCAGCCCTGCGGGCCACCGCCATGACAGATTGGGCAGTGTCTGGAAATTGGCAGTTTGCTCGCACGCAATTGCTCACTTGTTTGTCCACAGTCGTTCGCCTCCGACCACAATGGACCACAGGCTGTCGTGGGTTACGAGCTAAGAGGTGAGGTTTCAAGGTATTACACTTGTCGGAGAAACACGCTGTCAAATATTTCCACACGTTCACGGAGAAACATGCGGCGAATTTACGGAAATGATAAAAGCAACTGACCTTTGCTCATGTTCAAACTCACATTTCCGTACTTCCAGTAACTTTGGTTGATGTTGAGAGGTTTCGAATGTTAAGATGTTGAGTCGAGATATTTGGGCGGCTCTTAAAAACGACGTTTCGACAGCCGATGAGGGTAAAATGAGGTGATCATGGAGCAGCGCCGGAATACAAGGGCAGGGGAAATGGGAGATACCCGAGAAAATCCGCCGACCACTGGCATCGTCTGGTACGATACCCACATGCGAAAATCTGGCCAGGACCAGGCCGGGGATTGGACCCGGTTCGCCTTCGTGGGAGGCGAGTAGGAACAGCTCATCCAACGCGGCCCGTTTTCGACTAGTATTTTTATATTTGTACCCTAACGTGGGGTAAATTCTATATACTATGTTTAGGTTAATAACGTCCATTGAACATTACTGTTCAGAAAGTCAACAAAAACTGATATATTAACGAAGCCAATTTCTTCAGAAATATCAGACTTCGTTATATTACGGCGAACTCCATGTGANCAAAAACTGATATATTAACGAAGCCAATTTCTTCAGAAATATCAGACTTCGTTATATTACGGCGAACTCCATGTGAGTCTGTGGAATTACGGCGACGCAATATATCGTCGCTATTACTCAGGGTATTAAAGCAGGTTTACATATCTTCTCTGCGAAAAATTATTTCTTCTAGTACTGTTCCGCCGGCAGTGAGGTGCTCTACCGACCCACATAAGACTTCGGAAGTGGCACATGTGGCATATTTATGCAAGGCGGAAATTACTTTAGCACGAATGGTAAATACGTTCGTCGAAGCAAAATTCCTTACCATTACACGGCAGAAAAAAATTACGTTGAGTCTACGCATCTCCGCAGAATTACCGACATTTGTTTTTCGCGAAATAATTCGTATACACTCNAAAAAATTACGTTGAGTCTACGCATCTCCGCAGAATTACCGACATTTGTTTTTCGCGAAATAATTCGTATACACTCTAAATCTGAGTGATTTCAATCAGTATAACTGTTTTGCCGAATCTTCAGTTAGTGAGCTAATATCGACTGACGAATCAATGGAATGCACTGAGGCCTTATTGCCAGGCCAATGCAAATCGCTAGGAATCAGTAGAAATCATTGCTCAATCAGTGAATGCCAGCAACTGTAATGGTCAGAACAATATTACTGATTCAAGTGGAGCATTTTCAAAAGATCTGCAGTCAAATTCGCTGGTTCAGGGCAGTTTTAACAGTTTCTATTTTTGCGTGTACAGTGTCCGTTTATTTACAAACTTAGCATAAGCGTGCGTGATTGTACAAAGATGCGGTTAACAAATCTCTATTTCTGGCAAACACGCCCATTTCGATGGTTACGAGACGCACTATGACTACACTAAGACTGAAAATGATTGCGATTTTTTTTTAATGCCACATCTTAACGAACCTTGAGAGAATTTGCTGAAAACATGACAGAAATTCGGAGAGAAATGATGACGATGTTTGTTACATTGATTGTCGCGTGCTGCGAAATAGCCCCTATTGGCTGTGCTGCGAGCTGGCGAGTTAGCTGCCAGACGGTGGTTGGCGAAAGGCGTTCCGACGTGTTCCCAGCCAGTGTGTGGTTAGAGTTCGCGATACAAGTGGCTGTTCTCCGCATGACCGGGCGGTGAGCGGCAACCCGCTCCGGTTGTGTCCTGGAGAGACACCAGGGGTATGGACAGAACCCTGGCCAGACCACACGCTTGGTATCTGAGTGCGAGGGTCTCAGAACGTTGTGGTAAAGTGCTCTCTCCTGTACTTGTGAATCAGGTCGGGCCTTTGGATCTGGTCAACTCAGGCGCTAAGCTGCGACACCTGCGTTGAGAGGGCGTGATCCCTCTCCCCCGCCGACTGGGAGGTCGCAGCGGTGGAATGGCCCTTGTGGCCAAGAGCGTGACGTAAAAATTACGAAAACTACAAAGGCTGAGAAGCCCTGACTGTATGTATCTTTAAGTATCCTGTATCGTAGATGAGCCAGCAGCCACGACAGACCGATATGACAAAATGTAACACAGGTGAGTGTATATTTTTCTCAATGAAGCCCCACATTTATATAATCTCCTCTGCCTGTGCCTGTGTTTCAAACCTTCCCAAACCCAGTGTTACATATGCTTCTTAGTTGTTGCCATTTCTACGAACACTGAAGTCCTGGAATCAAAACCAATAACATTAACATATTTTATATGGCTGATGGAAATCTGACTTTGGCTCAACATTGTAGGAAATCAAGAGCTCATGGTCAATTTGGAACTGTCGTTCATTCGAGCTCTATCAGTAGAGGCGTGTAACCTCGGATGGCCTTTAACCTCGGATGGCCTTTGGCTAAGAGAGAAAAAAATATATAAAAAAAAGTAGAGGCGTGTAAAATTCTCATTATCATTTGGGGACACTTTAAACTTCAAACACGTGTATCCTTGCAATAAGTTTGTCATTGCACCGTAATTTATTTGACACAGCTGTGGTTACCCTGGCCCAATAAATGAACGCTTAGAATGGTGTAGTCCAATCGCGGGCAATTCGTTCAGAAAGAATGTGACTTCACGTCTAAGCAGCAGTCAATGGTGAAATGACGCCGGCGCCTGTATATATAGCACTGTGAAGTTTAGCCTGATGCCGAATAATAACGCGAATTTTGCAGGTGATGACCTATTATTAGATACCAGAAGAATTTGCGTATTCATTTTGAGACAAGCTAGAATTCAAAACACGTGTATTTATATAACTTTAGCCATTGGCCCACATGGTATTTGACACCTTCTGGAGAACGCCGGCCTAACCGTAGCCTTCCACTGTGACAGCAGACAACCAATGTGCAGTTAGTATCGGCATTTTTGTACTTACAACTATGCAGTCTAGCCTGCAGGTCATTGAACTAGCGAATTTTTCAGGTATCTACCTATTATGCTTTAGGCTTGATGGAAAGACTGTAATAATTGTTGCAGCTGTTAATGCAGCTGAAGTTGAATCGCTCCAAGATAAGTCATTTTGATCGAATACAAATCATAAACTATCAGATATTTAGTAACAGAAATGAAAACATTTATTTTTAACCCTTTGAAGTTTCGATGAAGCTGATCTTTGTAAGATAAGGTATAATTTAAATCATATCTTATGACAATGGAATAATTATTAGTTGGATTATGCTACAGCACGATGCCAGATTTTTATTACTTGTACAATAAATTGGTAGGTGATCAAGTATATGAGTTGATTTCGAATTGTCCGCAAGATATTTTTTTCCAGGTACGCAAAATCTGTTAAAGTTTTGTTAGAATTATTTTCTACTTTCTGTTGATGAAAATTGCTTATGGAATAATTTTGAAGTAAATTTAAAAAAATTAATAGAAATTTTAATGTTCGCGTACATTATAACATTATCTTAATCGTTTCTCTAGTTTGCTTTCGTATAAAGATTCTTCTCCGAAAGAAAGAAAGCACTAATATCTTACGAATAACAACAATCAATCATATGTACTGCAATAAACATAAACTTGGAGGGGTGGGGGGGGGGCGTTACCTCCCGTCTCTGCAGTTATTTGCACGCAGTTATTGACAAACAATTCACGAGATGTGAGNGCTTTATTTTTTTTTTTTTTTTTTCAATTTTCCAACCGCTCGTTCACGGACACGAATCTTTTTATCCCTGCATAAAAAGATAACAGGCCACGTCGAGGAGAAGCAAAACAAAGGCCACGACCAAAAAACAAACAAGCTCCCCCCAAACTGTGTGGTTTGGGCTATATTGGTTTTGTAAAAGAGGCCCTCCAGGCAACACAAGGCAATGATTAAGGGTTGCACCTAAGAAGGTTAACCATTAAATCAACTGGCTGGGAAGGGGGGAACCTGATCATTTTGTTCCCATTAAATTATGAATGAAAACGTGGCGACGACGAGCTACGGAGAGAAAATAAAAATAAAGAGAAGAGAGAAGAGAGAGAAAGCAGACTGGCGCCTTGCGGGCACGATGGAGCCCGGGCCGAAGGAGGATGGGGAATTCTCTGAATGGCCGGTGTGGTTACATCTTGCCCCACGCAGTCGCAACACATTACGCTTCCATTACCCTCCGCCGGCCTAATAACGTGTTTGCAGGGACGTTATTGCGGACTCGAGCTAGACCCGTCGTGCGGTAACGAAGTTCGTGTCGCAGTTTCGTGCGGGGAAATTAACACGCAACTTGCGCGCTCCTGCCCGTCCTGAACGTCTTTGGAATGCGTCCCCTTATACAACACTGCCGGAAGCAGAAACTTAAGAAAAAACTCGCATCAAAATTCATCCAGCTACAAAAAACTACGTGATTAATAACGATCACGTGAAGACCTGACGTTATTTTTTTTAAAACTGTCCCTTCACGTAAAATTCCGGGTTTTCGCAAGAGGGGATCGTGCCGAACAATGCCGCTAGTCGGCGAGTTTTCTCAGGGTTCTCCCGTTTCTCCCGCCCTTTCATTCCGGCGCTGATCTTAAGAGCCGCCAAAATCTCTCCACTCAACTCTACATCCGAATCAGTAAAACAGCACCAATTGAACATTCAGCTTATAAAATGCTACCAACTGTTTTATAAGTGGGATTCAGTGGGAAAACATAACTTTCAATTGGCGTTCAGATGGGATCGCGAATAAATGTCGTTTGTATACAGAAGGGTNATTCAGTGGGAAAACATAACTTTCAATTGGCGTTCAGATGGGATCGCGAATAAATGTCGTTTGTATACAGAAGGGGTAAGTAAGATTGTTAATATTTAATTGTTTATTTTGATTTAAAGGACGTTTAGGAGATAAAAAAAGTTAACATTNGGGTAAGTAAGATTGTTAATATTTAATTGTTTATTTTGATTTAAAGGACGTTTAGGAGATAAAAAAAGTTAACATTTTTTATTTATGCCCATTCCTCTACAACTCGTGAAATTTAATTAAATTTAACTCATTCCCCGCAAATAAAAAATGATAATTATGTTCCATATTTCCTGCATAAATACATTTCACAATAGCAATGGAACTGAATTTGAAAATGCAAAACTAGACTGTATGATGGTGATTCATTTTAAGACGTGCTTGACAAAGTTAGCACTACGCAAAAATTCTATAACAGCCAAAGATTAAAAAAAATATATAAGAAATAATTTTTAAGTTATAATAGATATTTATGTGTGTGATTACACAGACATATTGAATCAACTCTTGGAATATTTTTAGATGTCTTTTATTTCTTATTAGCATCAAGGCAGTTTATGAAGGGGTATCCACCACCTTTTGACACCATGACGCAAGGAACTAACCCCTACCCCCCTTTTCCCCACTTTCGCACGCAAACATGCAGGTAACCCTTTACATCTTATTTCAACGGGCGCGCGAGAAATCACCCACGCAAGAAACGAAAAAGAAGAAAAAATAGTAATAATAAAACACAACCGTGTGAGATTAAGACAAATATTGAATGGAATAAATGAAAGTTAAATGTCCCAACAACAAAATAATTAATAAAACTNCGTGTGAGATTAAGACAAATATTGAATGGAATAAATGAAAGTTAAATGTCCCAACAACAAAATAATTAATAAAACTAATTTACTTTTAACTGTTTTTAAGAAGATCCTTAATATGTTTAAAGTATTTGACTGTACATATATTCAAAAATAATGCTGAAAAGTTATTAAAAAACACATAAGTAATATAAGAAACAAACATTTTAAATTATCAAAGCATTTGTTTAAACAAGGTCCGAAAAAAATGAGCAGTCATTTTTTACGAAAACTTGGCTGAACGTATTAATAAAGATATATATTGTATACGACCTTCCATATTACATATTTTATCCTACAAAATAAAAGTTATTGGAATTGAGGCTTCTGATTAAAACATTCACTTCTCAAATTTTTAAATATATTCTGCTTCATAGAAATAATTTTTTTTATCATTTCTCAATACAAAAAACAAAACTTTTTGAAAGCAACCTACCTTCTCCAAACATTCTATGACGCAGCTCTTTCAGACCCACTTTAAAAGCCCGCGTCACCAGCAATATTGCATTTATTTTTGAAATTCAAATTTAGGAGTATTTATTGAGAAATGTGACAATAGAAGCCTCGCTAATTGCCTTAACCATCATTACAGACGTAATATATGAACTACTGATGCATATTTNAATGTGACAATAGAAGCCTCGCTAATTGCCTTAACCATCATTACAGACGTAATATATGAACTACTGATGCATATTTATGAAACAATAAACTTAATACAAAATTCTATATTAAAACATTCTTACCTTTTAATGACAACCAGGGAACAACTATTAACAATCAGGTACAGAAATTTGTACAGAATTATGAAATGTATTGCTTCTATAATAAAACATTTTCAATTGTTGCCCAGACGCTTATGTTGTGACACTAAAACGAATTATTTCTGTACAAAGGATGACACAGCTTCTTAATATACGGTTTCAGGCGTTACAAACAACACATTTTATGATCTGCGCTGTACTTATAAGACATAACTTCAAACTGCAAGTTTTGTGTTCGGCTTTAGTAATACGAATCAGTCATAACTAAAGATCANCGTGTGAGATTAAGACAAATATTGAATGGAATAAATGAAAGTTAAATGTCCCAACAACAAAATAATTAATAAAACAAATTTACTTTTAACTGTTTTTAAGAAGATCCTTAATATGTTTAAAGTATTTGACTGTACATATATTCAAAAATAATGCTGAAAAGTTATTAAAAACACATAAGTAATATAAGAAACGAACATTTTAAATTATCAAAGCATTTGTTTAAACAAGGGCCGAAAAAAATGAGCAGTCATTTTTTACGAAAACTTGGCTGAACGTATTAATAAAGATATATATTGTATACGACCTTCCATATTACATATTTTATCCTACAAAATAAAAGTTATTGGAATTGAGGCTTCTGATTAAAACATTCACTTCTCAAATTTTTAAATATATTCTGCTTCATAGAAATAATTTTTTTTATCATTTCTCAATACAAAAAACAAAACTTTTTGAAAGCAACCTACCTTCTCCTAACATTCTATGACGCAGCTCTTTCAGACCCACTTTAAAAGCCCGCGTCACCAGCAATATTGCATTTATTTTTGAAATTCAAATTTAGGAGTATTTATTGAGAAATGTGACAATAGAAGCCTCGCTAATTGCCTTAACCATCATTACAGACGTAATATATGAACTACTGATGCATATTTATGAAACAATAAACTTAATACAAAATTCTATATTAAAACATTCTTACCTTTTAATGACAACCAGGGAACAACTATTAACAATCAGGTACAGAAATTTGTACAGAATTATGAAATGTATTGTTTCTATAATAAAACATTTTCAATTGTTGCCCAGACGCTTATGTTGTGACACTAAAACGAATTATTTCTGTACAAAGGATGACACAGCTTCTTAATATACGGTTTCAGGCGTTACAAACAACACATTTTATGATCTGCGCTGTACTTATAAGACATAACTTCAAACTGCAAGTTTTGTGTTCGGCTTTAGTAATACGAATCAGTCATAACTAAAGATCAGCCAAATTCGCGTTATTATTTTACATCGGGCTAAATATCGCAGTACTGTAAGTAAAGGAGCCAGAGTTGTTTTTCCATTGGCTACTGCATAGATGTGAAGACACTCTGTTTTTTAATGATCGGCACGTGATTGGGGCACACAATTGTGAATTGTTCATTTATTGGCGCAGAGTTTACCGGCGCGGGTCCAGTGACAAGCGTATTGCAAAAGGTGCACGTGTTTGAAANACTTATAAGACATAACTTCAAACTGCAAGTTTTGTGTTCGGCTTTAGTAATACGAATCAGTCATAACTAAAGATCTGCCAAATTCGCGTTATTATTTTACATCGGGCTAAATATCGCAGTACTGTAAGTAAAGGAGCCAGAGTTGTTTTTCCATTGGCTACTGCATAGATGTGAAGACGCTCTGTTTTTTAATGATCGGCACGTGATTGGGGCACACAATTGTGAAGTGTTCATTTATTGGCGCAGAGTTTACCGGCGCGGGTCCAGTGACAAGCGTATTGCAAAAGGTGCACGTGTTTGAAATCTAACGTGTCCTCTAATAATAACGTGAATTTTGCACGTCTCTGCTCGTAACGTGGAACAGTAGTAGTGCGGTTTGCGAATGTGCTGTGCCCTAAGGGGAAGAACTGCGGGAACCGAGGACGTGCCTAGATCTAAAGGGCGTTTTTCAGCACAACCTGGCGAGTGCACAACTTCGCACTCTCGCTCTGCGAAATTGAGATAACCACTCTCACTGACTTCGAGCAGACAGCTGAAGTCGAAAGGGGAGACATCATGTTCAGATATAGCTAGGGGCAGTGATATTTCGCGAAAAGATTTCGAGACAAGATACAGTCCAAAGCACTGTAGAGTCGTCCAGATTCTTTGATTAGCTAAAAAATTTTCTGACCCGTGTTAACCGTTTGCGCATGAATCACGAAGCTTCAGTGACGGAGTTACTTAGTCCTGAGTGGCTTGGTCGAAGACCCTGTGCCGTGGTCGTCGGTTACCTCCATATACAACAGCTGAGGTGTGTATATAGTATTGAAGTATACCGTGTGCCCCGATTTTTACGCGAAAAGTGTCAGGTCCTAGATATAGCTATGGCAAGTTACTTGCATACGTTCATAAAGTTTCAANCCGATTTTTACGCGAAAAGTGTCAGGTCCTAGATATAGCTATGGCAAGTTACTTGCATACGTTCATAAAGTTTCAAAAATAATTATAACACTATTGAAATAAATATAATTTTTGTGTTACGCACATTAACGTCATGTTACAGCAATTATTGTATGTTAATNATAACACTATTGAAATAAATATAATTTTTGTGTTACGCACATTAACGTCATGTTACAGCAATTATTGTATGTTAATATGCACACTAAGCGGAAGTGACAAAAAATGTAGCATAGTAAAACTGATACATTTTAAGAAATCCTTATCTACATACTTATAAACACGTNATAACACTATTGAAATAAATATAATTTTTGTGTTACGCACATTAACGTCATGTTACAGCAATTATTGTATGTTAATTGCACACTAAGCGGAAGTGACAAAAAATGTAGCATAGTAAAACTGATACATTTTAAGAAATCCTTATCTACATACTTATAAACACATGTTATTTAGGGGCCGCAGTGGTGTAGTGGTCAGACTACTGGCCTCCCGCAAAGTCGATACGGGTACGATTCCGGCGGGGTCGCTCCTGGATTTTTGCAAGTGGGAATCGTGGCGGACAGTGCCGCCGGTCGGCAGGTTTTCTCGGTGATAATCCGCTTTCCCTACCCTTTGCATTTCGGTGCTCATCCATACTCACCACGCTTCACGCCTCATCATTGTCTCTCAAGACCTCTCTGATAAGAGCCGCCGAAACCTATCCACTTCACGTGCCATGTAAATTATTTGGTTTACTGAAGCAGTTACAGTTATTTACGTACAGCTAAAATGTTTGATTTTTTTCGCCAGGGAACGAAGTATTTAACCTCATTCACTCACTTAAACACAGTAAGCAAATATGTCACGTGATCAGAGAGTGCGAGAGAGCGCATGCAAGTGCGCAACTTCATGCTCTCTCCCTGTGCTCTCGCTATTTCGCGCTCTCTCAGACGAATTGAGATGACCTGAAGTGCATTCTCTTTGGCGTCATTATGACGGTCGCGAGAACGAGGGTAGGAGAGGGCGCTCTTTTGGCAAACTGAGACATGGCATGAGCCTAGCAGATGTACAGTACTGCCCATAAATAACCCCCGTCTGTGTAACATAATTGAGTTCACTGGGTCTGAAACCGAATGGGTTATTTATCCACGGGCTTTGACTTCTAGATCTTAAACATTTTTCGCGGTTAAGGAAGGTGGTCTGTATATTCCAAATTTCAAAATCTATGTGTAACCTTATTGAGTATCAAACCCATGTCGCCTTGGTCGGGGCAGAAGGGCGGCGATGGAATTTCTCTAGTCACACGAACAACCACGGTCCCCAAAATAATTATCTTGTACAGGTATCGGCCATTTTAAAAACCCAAGAAGCGAACATAAAATGAGCGACATTTCAGACACGGTAAAAATAACCACCAGGAATTTAAGGTTACCAGGTTTCTCACGGTCCAAGAGAAAGTACAGTTTTAAAATTAACACTGCATGAACAGGTGGCCACGCTCGAGTTGAAGAATTATTTTTTATGTATTCCGCCTGCTGTTCCAGGGAACATTCGTTATGCGCGTCCAGTTACAGGCGGTGTAAACATTTTTCAGGAGTGTAATTTCAAGTAGGGGCCAGTTTCATTGGTTGTCACTGATTCGGCTCGGTTGTCACTATTCCAGGTTGCTTGAGAGTAGCCAATCAGTAGTGACACCAGAATTTCGCGAAAACATTTCCACGTATTCTAGTCTTCAATACCCTACGAGCGTACCAGCAGTTTCCTTTTTCCTTATTGCCGGCGTGTGTCTGTGAGAAGAGAGTTTCTTAGTTGACTGGCCAATAAGAATTAAGTTACTCCGATACTGTACGTCTCTGATTCGTGGGGAGACACTTAAGACGCGTAACATCTAGATTACCCAATCGCAAAAGCGGATCTGAGCTAAAGTATTGTGAAATACAACTGGCCGTGAAATACTTTTCGCGAAATTCGGGTGTCCCTACCAATCAGAAGCAAGGTCCTATTCCCAGAGCCCCACGCAACCAATCGGCGGATGGGTACGCCCAAATGAAAGGAACCGACACGCAAAGTTGTGCTTCTGTATGTTCGCCTATTCTACGTCCCGGCTACGCCGGTGGTCCGTCCGTTCCGAGAAGCGGACATCGCCTCACGCGCCGACCGATCGGCCTTAATGCGTAAGCAGAATTCACCTTTGCGGTGAAGGGAAGGTAGATAAAATGCGTGGATATAGTGAATAGGTAGGGGCAGTGATATTTCGCGAAAAGATTTCGAGACAAGATACAGTCCAAAGCACTGTAGGGTCGCCCAGCTTCTTTGATTGGCTAAAATAAGGTTCCGACCAGTGCTAACCGTTTGCGCACGAATCATAAAAGTTCAGTATCGGAGTTACTTAGTCCTGATTGGCTTGGTCAAAGACGGACACGGCACCAGCAGCCAATGGAGGTATAACAACAGCTGAGATGTGTATATAGTATTGAAGTATACCATGTGCTCCGATTTTTACGCGAAAAGTCACTGGCCCTATGTATAAGCTTTTCATGGTCACTTCGAACTTTTTCTGAAGAGCTGCTTAAGTTCTACTTTCAGGATATTCCTCCACCTCATGCAAAAAAAATATTAACCAACTCTAGAAAATTACACCAAAGGGACATAGCACCGCATTCGTACGCACTCAGTGTAAAAACTAGGGCCAATAATATTTCCCGAAAAAATCCAAGCCCACAGTAGAATTCAATACTTTATATACTCCCCGGCTGTTTTTCTAACTGTATTGGCTTCTGCCTGCATGTAAATCCGCTTCCTTATTTGAAGCAGCCACTCAGCATTTGGTAACTCTGGCACCGAACCTTCGTGATTGGTGTGCTAACAGTTAACACGGTCCAAAACATGAGTAAAAAGTGAGCGAAGAGAATTGGGCGGCTCTTAAGAACGAGGTCTTGAGAGCTGATGAGGGTGACTGATTAAAGTATAGAGCAGCTCCAAATAAAAGGGTGGGGGAAACGGGAGATCCCCGAGAAAACCCGCCGACCAGCAGCATTGTCCGGCACGATCCCCGGCGTAACGTGGAAAATTGCGCACGCAGGGCCTGACTGGGTTAACAAGTGAGTACTGTAGACTTCATATTTATTTAAAAAAGAACACGTGGAGTTACGATATAATACTACGTTTTATATACTGCATGTGTGTGTGTTGTAGACGTCAGATATTTCACTCGTAGTGTTACAATGAATTTCGGCAGCTAGTTCGCAAAGAATTGTCTCTTAAACGTACAATTTTTTTTTACTCTGCAACACACACTTAACGTGTGAAATCATTTGCTAGGATGAAGGGGTATGGATAGCGGCCCAGTAAATTGCGAAATTTGTTTGTGCCAAAGTAATTTTGAGGACTTTGTAGTGCTTCGCTACTTTTGTAACTGTGTAACACATAAAACCCCTTCAAAAATTCGTGCTATATTCTATTCACGGTTGCTTTAAAATTTCCTGAAGCCCTGCTATATTTCTACTTTAATGATATTCCTCGGCTTCATGCAAACGCTACCACGTTAAGGATGCTGATCACCTAAAAATGTATAACTTTTTTATTTGAATGAAACAAAGGTCAACTTCTAGACATTAGTTGTAAGTAATTTTTCATCTCATAAAAAATTTATATCTCACAGTTTCTGCATGATGACATGTTAATTAAAATCACAAATTTTAGTGTTTGCGTAACGTTCAAATAAAACAATCGAAACCGTTTACAGAAAATTTAACAAGAGCGAATTAAATGTCATATTTTGATTCATATTAATGTACGTTTACTAAATTTATTTTACAAAAAATTCGTAAACTGCCATAAATAAAAAAAAAANTTTTGATTCATATTAATGTACGTTTACTAAATTTATTTTACAAAAAATTCGTAAACTGCCATAAATAAAAAAAAAAATTATATTTATTTTCACCATTTTTTAAAAATTGCTAAAATATTTAATAGAATGATTTCTGATATTAATTGAAGTATCTCGTATTTTATTACAATGTGAGTTATCTTATTTCGGTAGGCGAGTAAGGTTTTATTATTCGTACGCCCAAAAAAAACTATAATCGTATTTTTGACAGGGTATTGCTAAAGGCAGTGAAATTTCGAGAAAAGATTTCAAGACAAGTTATATTTGAAAACACTGTAAGGTCGTTTACCTATCTTGATTGGCTGAATTACTTTTTGAAACGCGTTAACTGTCTGTACACGAATCACTTAGGAGCCAAACCGATGTTGCTGGATTCTGAGTGGCGCAGTAAATTACGAAAACTCCTTCTCAAGAGAATAGCAACCAATCGCAACATACAAACTGCTGTTAAGTGCTTATAGTATTGAAGTCTACCGTGTGCTCTAATATTTTTTCTGGAAAAACACTAACTCTTGGTGTTGTGTATATGGATATCCCGTCTAAAATAATTTCGTGTGAGGAATAAGAAGTCTTAAGTAGTGTATACGAGTTGAAAAGTATTTCGTACACATATAAAATAGTGAAATTTCCTGTGAACAGCGTCCTTAAGCAGCATATGCTTACGGAATGAACTTCTGCTCCCGCCCGAAGTAAATGCCAGTGTAGTTCCTTAATTTGAATCTCCACGGACCTCACCCTTATATTACGGCCCTCATTAGCCGCGTAGCCTTAAGAGGAAATGAAGCAGTTTGTTGTCGACCGCAGAGTGACCGCAAGCGAACGCAGGTAATACGTCACTACACACTGGAGTGGCTTACTGTGGTAATGGAAGCACAGCTACTCATTGGAGGGCCGGGGTTCGCTGCCCGCTCACCTGGAAGGGGCAATTTTTTTTCTTATTATTGAGGGCACCGCCCACCTGGCGTTTGAATTACGTTAGAGTGTGGTAAAAATCAGCGTTTTTTTTTTACGAAACGACTTAACGTGTTCCCGTTATACCAACGTACAAAAATTAATCACATTTAAGACGAGGTACGAATAACACTCTCAATACATCATGCACATTGTAAATGTTATTCCCGAACCCTCCAACACAGCTAAGAACGGCATATTCACACTGCTCTATGTCAATGGTGGAAAGTCTGCAGAAAGGTTCAACGCAGAGCTCTTGAGTAGTTTTTCATATTGGCTGTCTGACGCGTATATACACTGACGAGCCCAAAAAAAACGGGTACACCTGCCATATATCGTGCAGGGCCCCTCAATCACGCAGAAGTACCGCAAGAAAACGTGGCATGGACTCGACTAATGTCTGCAGGAGACAATTCACACCATGAATCCTGCAGGGAAGTCCACAAATCCAATCTGCGCCAATTTGAGAAAGGGTTGCACGTCTGTCACGTTTAATGATTCTCGTCAGTCGTCGTTCGTCCCGTTCTTTCACGATCTTTTTCCGGCCGCAGCGATGTCGAAGATGTGATGTTTATACCGGATTCCCGATATTCACGGTACACTCGTGAAATGGTTATACGCGAACATCCAAATGTTATCGCTACCTCGGAGATGCTATGTCCCATCTCTCGTGCGCAGACTATAACCCCACGTTCAAACTCACTTAAATATTGATAACCTGCCATTGTAGCAGCAGTAACCGATCTAGCTGACGACCGCATAGCGTTACTCTGATTGGTTCCATACATCTGTTATTTGCAAACACACGCCTATACCGGTTTTTTTTTGCTCTTCAGTATATTAAGATACAACGCTTTGAAAAAGCAGTTTTTAACCATTTTTGAGTACTAAGGAATGGTTTTTTGTAATGTGCGGGACGTCATGAAAGCACTCGACAGCTTTCGCCTGAAGCGTGTATTANTGCTCTTCAGTATATTAAGATACAACGCTTTGAAAAAGCAGTTTTTAACCATTTTTTAGTACTAAGGAATGGTTTTTTGTAATGTGCGGGACGTCATGAAAGCACTCGACAGCTTTCGCCTGAAGCGTGTATTATTTTCGTAGGGCAGTGCATTGGACGCACGTTTTATAGCTTTGTAAGAAAATGTAGAACACTGTAACGCAGATCAAGCGCCAGGTGGGCGGGAGCCTTAAGTATTAGTGACTGTATTATTTGGCGTTTATTACTGGCTTCCTGCCATCTGATATGCATGCGAAGTTGCTGCGTCCGAATCAAATAGGCTTTACATGTATTACAGAATTCATAGTACAGCCCGTGTATCTTTAAATGTGTAAAAAATAATTTAATTATCAAATCTATTGTTGATGTGGCTGTGATTTCACTTACACTTTAACAAGCACCAGCGAAACAATTGGCTGGTAAAATCATTGAAGAGTTTTGAAAGTAATTAAAGTAAACTAAGATGATATCCTGCCTTAACTAACTGTAAAATTGTTACACGTTAAAGGTTTCAGAAACATCCGTTGGATGTGTGCACTGCATTGCATTGCCCTGTTTCTCAAGCGAAAGAAGCATATTTTTATCCGGTTTCAGTCACAGTTTCAACTGTGTCACTTCGCAAACATGTCGATGAAACGCGCAAGACACCGGGTGTTTCAAATACTGTTTCCTTGAGTTTACCACAGTAATCAGATCATTTTTAGTACATGTTTCAGCATACGTAAAAATTCAAATTATTTAAAACATTTAATTAACATAATTATGTAATTTGCGGGGGTAGGGGGACCAGATGACATGAAATTTTTTAAACATGAGAAATGGTCCACACAGTCTCAAACAGAGGCCTGTTGTTATACTTAACTGGTGAACTAATATGATACAAATTCTCTCTTACGGAAATTTTCATGTGGCTTTTAGTGCAGTATTACTTGGAAGGTAATGAAAGGTACACATTTTACTGTATGTCTAAATTCAATCGATCCTTCTACACGAATTCAAGTGAATAACCATGTAGGACAATAAATTTGCAACCAATGTAACTATGTAAACCGGTGAAAAAACAATTTCGCTTTTAATATTTAATTATTTGCTACCCAATTGTTGTGCATACTGTAATACCTACACTAAGTTCCAAAATAATTTGTGAATAATACATGCTTAGTGCTAATCGACGTTTTTCGATAACGTCATATTCACGTTTAAAAAGTTGCTTGGAGGGCGTTTTCGTGTTGACCAAAATTTAACCACCCAGCATGGGTAGAACCTTCACCGCGGTTGGATAGAGACATTCTCGGAAAACAGGTTACAGCGAAATTGGTGTCGAAATCACAATACATTTTTTATCACCTAACCACTTCCTTCTACAAAAATTTACTGTTATGTGCGTGTGACCATCCCACAGTTTCGGTTATGAAAAAAGGGGGGGGGGCGTGAGTCACCACTACCTGACCGCTGCTATGTTGCCTAGCGTGTGGGATGATTGACAGCTACCTGGACTGGTGTCACTTCTGCAGAAGTCGGCAACAGCGGGCTACTAAATTAAACTTCTGGCAATTTCCTTCCTCGGGGCAACCCGACATGTCAAAACGTTTCTGGGTTAGGACCAATGGCACCATAAAAAACCCCGTCCCCACCGGACGAGTGGTAGTATTTGTGATAACCATCTGGCTGAAGTAAGGTACTCTAGAAAAGTCTGGTGCATCGAGACACATCAGCGGAGGGTGCGAAACGATGATAGACTAGTGTAAGTGAGTGTGGTGTAGACGGACGGGAGGACGTGGTACCCTACAAGTAGAGTACTACTGTGCTTGGGGGGTGCTCGGAGCAGTTTGGAACTTTCTGGACTATTAGAATATGGACTGATTGAGGTTTTGATACACTGTTTGTTGGGAGTGATTGTAGTATTTGATTGCATTAATCTCTGTGAGCTGATGGACGACTATGTGAAGAATGATTGTTAATAGCAAGTAAATATTAAGACGAGATTTTTTTTTTTGTGGTTTGTAAATTAACTAGAAAAATATAAAATATATTTTATTTGATTGAGACCTCCATCCCTTAAGGAATCTGACTATGAAAAATTGTAACAATACGCTGGTTTTACAGCGAATCGATGGTTGGTTTGTTGGAGAAGTATTTAAGTGTGTACAGTTGCCAGCAATGAACCCCGCTGCTCGCAACCGTTAAGCCCCTGTCATACTGTCAAATTTTTGCCTTAAACTATATTTGACAATCAAATTTGAAGACAAAATAAGGCCAAGAAATTTTTCCATTCCAACAAATATTATTACATATTCTTGAATGTGTTTGAAAATGTGTCACACTGCCAAATTTTTACTGGGAGAATCTAATTTGAATTATTATTTCAAAACCATTTTCATAGTGATATATTGCTTTAATTTTTCCATGCAATCTATTACAGGAAGAAATATAAGGAACTATGTAATTTAATTTCGCTTTTTATTAAATTCAAATTTTATTTATCAGAGATGTTTCCTTCACAATGAAATTGATTGCCTCTTAGTTCGTAATATTATGTACAGTATTCACTTAACATAGCATTTATCCCCAGACAGCTTTTACGATAGTGTCATCTGATGTCATCTAATCTAATTACCTTTATAACCTACTTCGTTTCCCGCAAATGGTTCGTTATTTTAAAGTTTCTTGACGTACATTCTTGTCGTGCACGATTCTGATTAGCTGAGACCGTCGAACATCAAAGAAATTTTAGAACCGGTCTAATCTTCAAATGTTTGATGGAAAATGAAGTCATTCAACTTTCTCAGACAAATATGGCGGCTTTTATGACGTTTCCATGACGTCATAACTGTCCAACTTCATTTGACCATACTTATTGGTAGCAGTTAGACGGTAAAATTTGACAGTGTGACGGGGGTTTCAGACCACACAACCTCGCCCAGTCAGACGAACATTTTTTCAAGCACCTCGTCACGTACGCGCCTGCGCGGCATTAAGAGCATCTTATAAGTGGGAGATAATTGACAATATCCTTTCCTTGCGTCCCTCCCTCCTGGACGCTTGGCCCACGAAATCTAATTATTGACATTTCCGGCTTGCATAAACCAACCGGTTCAAATTGTGAGGTGGAGCCGATGAGTCGTGCCATCGCACGACCCGCCGACAGTTGTGAGTTTTCTCACGGTGAAAGTTGGCAAAACAGAGTTGTTATTCGGTATCTGAATCGAGGCTATTTAAACATTCTTGAAATCAAAATTTCAAAAAATAACAATCATCGCCTTAACTGCATGCATTATGTCGTAAACACTAACCTAAAGAAATAAATGAAAGAATAAAAATATTTATTGTTATTATTTATTTATTATTTAAAATTATAGTAATTGCCCTACTTGAAGCACGTTTTCTTCCAAAATGTGTTTTATGAAAGACCTAGAATGGAATTACGATTAGAGTTTTATTAAAAATAAAATATTATTAATTTGTTTCCTCAAATATTTCATTAAATAAATTATAGGAAAATATTTCACAGTGTTAGAAAATACGCAACTTAGAGAGTAATTTTAATTTTGAAAGTGATACTTTATAATGAGTCCTGCATTTTGTACAGTCGGGTACGGCGCCAATGTAAAAAAAAATTCCGGTTAACTTCCGAAACCGTAATGCAACTTTTGAATCTACACGTTGTAAGAAA
Source organism: Clitarchus hookeri (assembly GCA_002778355.1). NCBI lineage: Eukaryota > Metazoa > Arthropoda > Insecta > Phasmatodea > Phasmatidae > Clitarchus > Clitarchus hookeri. Next base: position 402,769 of record NQII01000158.1, read on the forward strand.
GTGATACGACAGACAAAGCTGCAAAGAGCGTCGTTACCATACAAATTTGAGAACATTCTCTATGCATGGACTCTTTCCCGAGCAAATGTAGGGACGCTACCATGCATGTATGCGGACATAATTTACCATTCACGCTTTCTCACTACACGAATACGCTAATANTACAGGAATACGCTAATATGGTAAACTAGTGAATAATTTCTTAGAGTTAATTCCTTCACCGGCAGTTTCAATAAAATTTCTCAGCACCACAAAAAAATGTAAATTACTCAAACGAACATGATGGATTGTGTATTACCCTACATATACTGTAACATTTTATTGGGGCACTCTCAACTCGGCAATACGTATATTGTCGGAGAGTCGACCATTAGAGGACGTTGTACAGTACTTTTAGTAAGCGTGTCCGGTTCTGGGTGTACCTACAGGACGGTTGTAGATATGAATGCATAAACTCAATAAACTCAAAGCGTTAAGTGAATCCATAATTTTTCAATGGTAAAGCCATCCCGATTGTGGAAATCTTTAACAGTTTTAAATGGTGTGAAAAGTGAGGCGGCCGGAGCGGGGTACTGGTTGAAACCAGTGTCAAAAACCATGTCCGAAACAGTTACAAGGAGACTATTTAGTTTACGTAATTAACGACGTGACCACGATTAGGCCCTAAATATCTGGGGATTAAGAGTCAAAATATACGTTGGTGGAGAAGCACGCTAAATCCGTACATATATCCGTAGAATAGTCTGCAATTGTTTACTACTTGTTTCATACATTTTATCATGCTAATAATGCGAGTTTACATCACTTACAAGGAAGAAAATTTAAAGAGGTTTGACAAGTGCCTTATATTGTTCATTACTGATTGTATATATGTAGTCATGGGAATAATCTCTGAAACAGTTTTTGTAACAAAAAAGGTAACTTTGTAAAATTATTTTTTAAAATGATATTTACTTATATAGAGTGAATAAATACAATTATTTTGTCATTTTCCGACAGAAAGTTTAAGTAAATTATAGTTTTTATATTTCGTTGCATACGATCGAAACATTCAGTAACGCAGTTCCTATCCTGGACACTAAGAGGGCTGATAAGTGACATTCAAATTCCAACACCCTAAAATAAATCNCAGTAACGCAGTTCCTATCCTGGACACTAAGAGGGCTGATAAGTGACATTCAAATTCCAACACCCTAAAATAAATATCAATACCCTAAATTAACAAATGACGAATTCGGACAGCGCTACCGAAACTACGTACCAAATTTTTCAAAAGACTGTTGGAATTTAACGATAAAAATAAAAGGGGTTAAAAGTTTATTAATTGTAACTATCAAAATTGCATTGGTATATGCATACATTTTTTCTTTATTCAACGGTTACACGGATACATAAATTTTCCTCTTGCAGCACTCCATAAAAATCTGCTGTAATAAGACTAATGTCGCTGTTGANCAGTAACGCAGTTCCTATCCTGGACACTAAGAGGGCTGATAAGTGACATTCAAATTCCAACACCCTAAAATAAATCTCAATACCCTAAATTAACAAATGACGAATTCGGACAGCGCTACCGAAACTACGTACCAAATTTTTCAAAAGACTGTTGGAATTTAACGATAAAAATAAAAGGGGTTAAAAGTTTATTAATTGTAACTATCAAAATTGCATTGGTTTATGCATACATTTTTTCTTTATTCAACAGTTACACGGATACATAAATTTTCCTCTTGCAGCACTCCATAAAAATCTGCTGTAATAAGACTAATGTCGCTGTTGATAGTTATTTTCTATTCGTGGTTTCTTCACACGTTTTTGAATCAAACATTTGTATATTAACCCCATCTATGACCTGTTTGGTAGTTTCCTAAATATTATATGAATCACGAGTTTTAAAATTTTTGTAACGTAAAAAATACACTCCAGTATCTTATTTTTTGTTATGTTGAGATTTTATTAATATTTTATTTATAAATTATAATATCTAATTTATAATTTATAACATAGCGAGAAAATAGGTGTGTTGGCAATGCCTAGAAGGAAATAGTTCTAACGCAAAATATTATTACACTGAGTGCACATGAATGAGGTGCGTTGTCCATTTGGTGTAATTTTCTAGGTTTGGTAGGTTTTATTTGCATGAGGCGGAGGAATATCCCAGAAGCTGAACTTCAGCAGGGCTTCAGAAAAATTGGAAGTAAACACAGTAATATAGTTGGATAAGTGTTGGTTGGANCTCGGCGCCTCAACACACTCCTACATCACTCACAGCGTCGCCGGCGGGCGGGAGACAGAACCACAGGTAGCCGACTGTCAAACGTGTAGGCTCAAATACCACGGCATTTCCACCGCCGCCGCCGACCGACCAGCCCTTTTCTTTTATTGGCCACCGGGTACCCCGAAACTAGCTAGCTGATCCTCGCCTCCCTCTCTCTTTACCCTTCCTCACCTCATCAAACCACAAAGGTTCCTCCGGGGCCACAGTTGTGTAGTGGTTAGAATACTCGCCTCCCACCAAGGCGAAACGGGTTCAATCCCCGGCCGGGCCACTTCCGGATTTTCGTATTTGGGAATCGTGCTGGACGATGCCGCTGGTCGGAGGGTTTTCCCGGGGATTTGCCGTATCTCCCCACCCTTTCATTCCGGTGCCGCTCTATTCTCACCTCAATCACCCATATCGGCACTCTAGTCCTCGCTGTTAAGAGCAGCCCAAATCGCTTCACTCACTCATTTTCACAAGTGGGAAACGTACGGGACGATGCCACTGATAAGCGGGTTTTTTTTTGGATCTCCCGTTCCCCCCATCTATCCATTCCGGCGATGCTCCATTCTCACCTCATTTCACCCTTATCGGCGCTCAAGACGTCTATGTTAGAAGCCGCCCAAATCTCTCAACTCATCTCCAAGGGCTGCTCAGCCCTGCGGGTTGATTACGAACATGATATATCGCAAACTTCGGNGTTGATTACGAACATGATATATCGCAAACTTCGGTTGGTTGAGGAGAGATTTGGTCGGTGTGTACCACACTCCGAAGCATGCTGAGGATTTTTTTTTTTTTTTTTTTTTTGCCATTCCAAGCTTAATGCATATGAACATCTCGTGTGTCGTTATTTGATGACATCGCAGCGGTGGAAATCGGAAGATGTGAGTTCGGTCCGACGTTTTGTGCAACTATCATGCGTTGTTCACCACGAATACGGTTGTCCGTGTAGAGTTGAAATTAGTCACTGCACGTCATTATCTTTAATCAAATTGATAAAGAAATAAACACAATTCACTCTTATATGATGGAAAACACTTCGAATCATTCGCATGATTTATATATGTATATTTCATGGTTGCAGCAGTCTTCGTAGGTTATTGTTTGGTGGTTGCTGGCAGCACGAGTTTACTTTTACCATCAACAGATGTCGNGTTGCAGCAGTCTTCGTAGGTTATTGTTTGGTGGTTGCTGGCAGCACGAGTTTACTTTTACCATCAACAGATGTCGCGTACCTATTTACTTTTCTCGCCAGCAGGTGTCGTGCTCGTTGAGCTGTACAGTAAGTTTATAAACCACAAATACCAATAGCTAACGACATTTTAGCACACTTTATTTATAGTGACTTTTTTCAGTTACATTCCGTCATTTTAGGTAGGTATTTATGTCTGCCTGGACATAATATTAAAATCAAATTTTCATTATGATTTTTAGTGTATTCGATTGTACAATATATAAATGGGAATCAAAAAAGCATTACAAATATTATATACAAAGAAGCACATATATGGAACAAGAGACAAATAGTGATACAGAAACAAAAGCAGACAGAACAATTATGACAATACGAAAACAACAAAATCACAAGCGACACACACACTGCAGTAAGTCAAAATAATAAGATTTATAAAAGGATCAAAAAAATTATAGTGATCCAGTCTGACAATGAACGAAACAGAAAACAACTAAGACAGCATAAATGTGGCTCGACAACATCAGCTGAATGTACTTGCAAAACACAAAACCGCAAAAAAAAAAAATGCCATATTTATAAATGAATTAAAGAATTAAATGATGCATTAATGGATCAAGTAATATAATGATTTGTCTAACTGGATCGTTGTCTCTTGTTCCATGTATGTAATAATAGCATTTCAGTTTCTCATTCATATATTGTGATTTTTGGTTACTTTTTTCGTTCCCGTTGTAGGCAATGGAGATCCAATCAGAATCTGAATACATTTTCACCACGCCATCGCCATTAAGCTTCAGAAATAACACTCGCTTTGGGCTTCGTTATGTCTCCGAAGTATAACGACTGCTGTCGGAGAGTTCGTTTTCAGTCCGCTGGGGTGGCGTTCCAGAACGTTGCTCTGCAAGCCAAGTTTTCTTTTTGGCTATTCCAAAACACATTAAGTAAGTGTTTTTACTCGCTAGTGCAAGTGTCCCAAGATAACAGAGTAATTACTGTGAGAACCTTGACGGAGTAAAAATTTTACAAAAAAAATTTTGCTAGTAACGAAGGGTAAAATTATGTTTGTGGGGAAATCAGTATAATAAAAATTAAAAAAAACGGAAATTAAAAGTGGACGTTATGGTTACGGATACACAAGGGAAAATGACAAATGACAGGTGATCAAATGTGAATTTTTATTATTTAAAGTTTACTTGTATAAATGTTGCATTTTTACACACATTGTTTAGGATTAACTTGTGGTAAGTAAAGCTGTTTAAATATTATTATCATTTTTTTTTTGGAAAAGAAAGAATCAGGCTAAAGTGATTAACGTCTTCCGGAATTTACATCGGTTGCTTAATGAGTACGTGTTTGTAAATATAGAGTGGTATTTAAATCATGCTCGTTCCGAAACCGCATTTAATATACTCTTGCTTTCCTCAGCTGTTACTCTCTGTTTCTTTACTCTACTCTCAGAGTAACATATCGGATCGCCACCCGGCGGGGCAGCTCTTTTGAAAACACACCGCGCTATANCTTTACTCTACTCTCAGAGTAACATATCGGATCGCCACCCGGCGGGGCAGCTCTTTTGAAAACACACCGCGCTATACAATCAACGGACCAAACATTAAGCGTGCTGTCCACCAAGAAACATTACTATTTTATATTTGTACGAAATACTGTTCAACCTGTAGACTTTACTCGTAATTAAACTTTCCACTCATAAAAAATTTAGGGCTCTCGTACCTTTAAACAATGCCATTTCAAATTCTCAATTTAAATATCTTTAGGAGGTACAAATAAATTAAACGAAGTCATTAACCGAATATTTAGCAAGGGTGACTAAAAAATAATATTTTATTTTATTTTAAAGTATGCTTCGGAAATTCCATTTTACAAAATTTCATAGACTTTTACAAACCCAAATTATGCAAAAAAAACAGCTTTATTTTGAGCTATTTTTAAAAATTGTGAATACTTTTCATAGCATGACGTCATAAATGTATTTAATGACGTGGCTGTTCCTATGATGTCAGCGTACCCTTTTAATGATTGGCTGCGAGTGGGCATTTTTCTCTGATTGGCTGATGAATGCTGCGAAAAATTCACTTCTGGCTGGGCTAGTCTCTGGAGAGTTAGTTACCATTCTCTGATTGGCGAACGGATTTCCAACATTTTGCTGGCGTGTGCGGTTAGAGTTCGCGATTAAAGAAACTTTTANTAAAGAAGCTTTTAGGTCTCCGTATTTTCAAAGATTCTCTTATCACACCATTTAATTACACTTGCTACTACTAAAGAGAGTGGAAATTTAATCGCATGGCNTAGGTCTCCGTATTTTCAAAGATTCTCTTATCACACCATTTAATTACACTTGCTACTACTAAAGAGAGTGGAAATTCATCGCATGCCCAAAGCTTAGAGTGAAGTAGAGTTGAGATATTTGGGCGGATCTTATCTTGGAGGTATTGAGAGCCGATGAGGGTGAGGTGAGGTAAGTATGCGAGGACGAGGAAAACGGGAGATCCCAGAGAAAACGTTCAACCAGTGGCATCGTCCGGCACGATTCCAGCCTGTGATAATCCGGAAGCGGCCCCGCCGGGAATCGAAACCGGTTCGCTTGGGTGGGAGGTGAGTAGTCTAACCACTACACCACCGTAGCACCTCTCCTCCCCCCAAAATTACAGAAATAAATACATCACAGAATTTTGTAATAAATTTGCGCGTCTGAATTATAATGAAACGTTACCTCACTTGTGAATGTGGCAGTTACTTAAAGCTAACGTGTAAGTTTGGTTTGATCTGTATGTAAAACTATGGACAGCAAGGTGCCAGAGAACTGTACAGCAGAATACTAAAGAGAAAATCGCAAGAACATGCAAACATTTTTAAGGTCTTGCGCGGTCATACAAAATGTTGCGGTAATGAAATTGCGAAGAAAACACTTTCATTACACAACGTATCGTTTGCATACGAGGAGAAAGAAAAGGAGATAGGAAACGCGAAGCAGCCAATAAAGGAAATAAAATAATAACACACTAAGAGACGGATAACTGTATTCTACGTAGATAATCGCTACCCATCTCGAAAATAGTAGGTTATTCTGAAAAAAAAAAATGTAAAGAACAGCTTGCATTCGTGCAACGATTATCAGAGTATTCCCTCGGCGGAAAACTAGTAGTTGGGATGTGTTGTGCGCAACTTCGTGTAACCTCTTCCCAGTGTTTAAATACTCGCCAGATAAACGAGAACTGATGTAGGCTATAGATCAGAATCCTATTTGCAACACTGAAGTTACTTATCTTACAAGATATCGATTGCGAAATGCAGATACTACGAATACGCCACCATTTAAATGCATCTCAGTGTTTCGCAGACAACTGATCTCTTACGTAAATAAAAAGTTCTAAATAAAATATTATCATTTTAACAGTAGCGATCTCAGTTTATAACCCCGACCAATGGAAACAAAGGAAAACCTTTAGACACCTAAAATTAAAAGCGTAGCCTAGAGTCATGTTCGATAGTAAAAAATTACACGTGAGTAGAAATTAATAATGCAATTTTTTTTATGTAGACTGGAGTTGTGAAAAGTCGTACCACAGAACTAAAGTGACAGGAAACGATGGCCTCTATCCAATCAAAGGCGTAGTATTTCACGACAGGAATACCAACACACAGCACGCACTTGCTACAAACGTGGTTTCACGCTTTGGCAAGTCAATTCGGAATGCAATCCACAAGTGCCACCACTGCGTGCGTTTTCGTTTCAAACGCACGTGGCATTTCATCGACTGGAAGACACGCATATTTAAAGGTTTGAATGTGTGAATGCGCTGTCTGCACGCACCGTATGCAGTTTTGTTGCCTACAAACATAGTTATTTTTTTATATTAACCACAATAGGGGTAATTTATGTTATCTGTTCACGAGTAATTGAGCGCTTTTGAAATCAACGTTTAAAAAATGTCAATGCCCAATGCCCATACCTGGATATATTCTAACGAGCGTGCTGGCTGGCATGCGTCCAGTAAAGTTGGTAACAATGGAGGGAAAGTAGTTATATATTTTAACGTTTAATTGAAAATGTTAAGTAAACATTCTTGGATACTAAAATAATTTATTTTGATTTATGTTTTTTAATGCTCATAAGTGTAGGAATTAGAAAATTTGTGAAATATTAACTTTAATAATTATTCTACAGTTTCTGTTGATCGACGTATGAATAAAGTGATCGGGCTCATGGCAATGTCAATTCTANCTTTAATAATTATTCTACAGTTTCTGTTGATCGACGTATGAATAAAGTGATCGGGCTCATGGCAATGTCAATTCTACATACGGTGTAAGAATACACAATGTGCATGCAAGTAGATCTTAAGCAGGGCTTTCATAAGTACTCTGTTTACCGTGAATAGCCTTTTTTTAAGAAGGATTATTCAAACAGGTATAACAGTAAGAAAGCAATAGCACAGGTTTAGAACAAAGCGGCTGTAGGCCTAACTGAATAACATCTGCCGGAGAGACAACAGAGAAAAGTAAACAAAGCAACTTTACCGACGTCGTACAGTCTAAAATTATTCATAAGCGCGGTTAACTCCTCTGAAGTTGGAGATGAATTTCATTCCCAGCAGACACACATTCGATTTTCGTATGTGAAAATGTTGTGCATGCTGACTTTTTTTTTTTCGCGGAACTCCCATTTGCCTTTGCAATATCATTCTGTCTATGTTCCATTTCCAGCTTACTTCACCCGTGAATGCACTCAAGATATATATATATTTTTTTAGTACGTCCTCTCAACTCGATACTAGTTTGAGCTCAAATACCAATTAAGTACAAAAAATACAGAAAGCATTGATAACTTAATAGGAAACTTTTCGATAAAGCGAAACTGAATCAACATAAGAGAAACAGTGGCGAAACTGTAGTTATTGTAAATTAAATTTACGGAATTCGTTATTGTTACCACCCTTATTTTCTACAAAATTTCGTATATATATATATATATATATGTATATTTTTGACGACAGACTATCAATAAAAATGTCAAAAGTTAAGAAATACATCAGCTTATGATGTGTCACTAACTTACGGGTTTGAAGTAATTCACATATACATTTATTAAATTAATCTAATACCTACATGTGGTTATTTGTGGTCGCGTATTACGATTATTTTTTAAACTGCGGCACCTCGAGTATAAATAATGTAGTGGGCATCTCCAGTCGTTTCGTTTGTCGTCTGAGACCTCGTGAATTTATAACATGTGAAATTCTCGAAAACGGTTAGGTTAAAAAAAAAAAACACATCCAAATGTTTTAATTATGTCATGCTGATTTAAAAAAAGTAATATGAAAGCCAATTTTCCTTAATTGCAAAGTAAGGACGGCATCCACGAAATTGTTTAAACTGCCAATAAGTTTTGTAGTTGTTGCTAATATTTATTCATTTCAACAAAGTTTTGACAAACAACGTTCCATGTTAATTATTTTTTGTAATAATTGAAGGAAACTATTCATAAAGGGGCATGAAACCAACTTTGCCCATTAAACGTCTGAACGTCATCAAACTAGTTTTTAGATGCGAACCCAAGTCGTTATTTGTCAGTGTTTTTATTTTATTCAGATGTAAAACTGACCATCCTGTCATTCGAAAACAGGCGGCACACACAGCAGAATTGTATGTATTTATTTAGAAATTCCCACTACGCCAGAACGTCATGACTCGGCGGGTTAACTGTCAGAAACACTTAACATGAAGGGCAAGTTTCGTCGCTCGGTTGCAAGCAGCGAGAAATATGTTCAATCGTCAGTTCGATTCTAATGTAATCATTGTATTTCCTTTAATATATAACTTTTACAAGAGTAAAGATGATTTATTTCGCGTAATGTTGCATCTCGAAGAATAAGTGATACATTTATAGCCAGGATTCACTGGCTAATTTTTTTTTATGTAGAAGTGAGGCCGGAACATAAATAAAATCGAAAAAAAAAATGTTTTTATTGCGTTTAATTCTTGGCTGGTGCGACATTCTTGCAAGCGCCGAGCGGTAGAGGAGAGGTATACATTTGACTGTTCCTCGCCTTCAGTCTCGGTGATTATTTGCTCAGCTGTTGTTTTGTTTGCGCCGTGCGTGGTTGCGTGTGTTTTTTTTTTNCGCCTTCAGTCTCGGTGATTATTTGCTCAGCTGTTGTTTTGTTTGCGCCGTGCGTGGTTGCGTGTGTTTTTTTTTTACAGCCCTCCCTCCTCGTTTCGTCCGGCGAGGCTGCCAGCTCGTTGCAGAAGTATCATGACAGGGTTNTTTTTTTTTACAGCCCTCCCTCCTCGTTTCGTCCGGCGAGGCTGCCAGCTCGTTGCAGAAGTATCATGACAGGGTTGGGCATGAAGAAATTATAGTGTGGCCGCGCACAGCTTGTTAGGAGCGCCTCTTAGGAGCCTCCTGCTCCTCCCAAACAAATTAGGATTTCAAGAAAGAAAAACAAACATTATGAAATAAGTAGTCTGCGCGAGATTGTCGGCTAACCCGATATTTTGTAGATTAATCCTCTGAGATTATACTGGCCAGTTCCCTCGCGTCTAGACTTTAAAAAGGCGCCAACCCACCTAGGCACGGGGTGAAGGGAAATTGTACCACGCTCGCGCGGCCCATAATATACCTGTGCATGTGGGTGGCATCCCCGGATAATGTTACACTTCACCGACAATCACCGCGCAAATAGAAAAAAAATAATAAACTGTTTGGTGACTTGTGGTAATTGAAGCTTTCGATTAGACTGGTGGCAAGAAGCACAACATTGATGGGGGAAAAAAAATCTATAATTGTTTTCGGTAACAAGTAGTGATATTTTGATTAGAATTTCTTTAGAGGGCTTACTGTATTCCTTGGGAAACATCGCTATCCGGGCAGAAATATTGACTCTCAGGTGAAATACTGGTAAACAGGAGGACTGGTTTTTACAAAAACGCTTGCTCGTGGTCGAACAGGAAAAGCCTCTAAGTATATATTCCAAGTTCCGTGGACAGTGATCCGTGTTTATAATTATTAACGTCACGTTACGTTTTATATAGCATGAAACTCTTATATTTAAGCCAATGTCGTTATCACTTAACACATCGAGAGCGTTTAGAAAGCGTTAGACGATAAATAAACTTGCAGTCTTTTTTTTGTTACAGGGGCAATAGTCGCTCATGAAAAATGTTGTATTGGAAATTGATTAATCTGCTGCCACCACCTTCGTCCCACAAGTTGTTGATATAGCCGTGCCATAATTTCACAAAATTACTTGATTATATCGTTTTCGCTACTATAACACGTATTTTCGCCTACCACAGCATCGTACCATGAATCAGCGCTAACAGACAGGCATATATTAAATTCAATGCACGCGGATGTAAAACAGCGTCAATAACACTACTTTATGATGAGTGTTTAATTATAATTCCGATCAGGTTTTTTTATGGCAAATGCTCAGTTACCGTACACGTCGTGCTTCTTTTTTTGTTGATATTTCAATTTATATTCATATTCTGCTGTACTAACGTCTTCGAGAAGTTTACGTTCGAGCGTATTAAAAAATGTTTTGTACTGAACATCGGTACTTGTTTCTTAACAAAATTCCTACTGTATTCGATCTTATATTAAAGCGAGTTCCGTGAAGTAATTCATCCCATAAACCATTTTGCCTACTGCTTAAGTAACCTTAAATGTTCAAGCAAAAATGGTAATTCTAATTGTTGCTATCTTAAGACTTCGTTTCATGCGGGGAGGTTAAGTGATTTTGGTGAAAGAATATTTTTATACGCGGACATAAACAAGACATAATCTCAAATCTAAACACTGCGTGTACGCATACATACATGTTTATCCGGGAAACGAACCCATAACCCCTCGCATTGCAACAATAAAAACAAAACGACGCCCTGTTAATTGGTGTCATCACGAGACGTGTTCAATTTTTCTTCGTTCTCAAAATATGCTCTATAACACTATAATTAATGCAAATGTTGTAAATCTCTGTAAATATATTTGTCTGCTTTTATCGTAAAATTTTACAACTGGGTTGATAATAAAAACGTGTGTGTGTGTACAGTCCTTTAAATGTCAAGTGTCAATTCCTTTAAATGCTGCCTTTGGAAAAATTATATCAAGAAAAATAATTGAAATGTACCACCTTTTTGAACAATTTGATTCTACAGATCCGAGCATTTAGCATTTTAGTTAATAATACATTTTATGTACCCTCCAAGAATATTCTCGAGATGGGGAAACATACTTTAAGTGATTTCGGTTTGTGAACGAAATAATTTTGTTTGTTTATAATCTTTAGATATATTTTTTATTTAGATGAAAATGCCAGGTCGCCTAAATGACAATTGAAAAACTAAACCCCCCTAAAAGATTTATAGTGATAAAAAAGTTATTAGTTATTTATGAAAATAATATTTTGTTAACGATTAGGAAATAAGTAGTCTTTTTCTGATCAAGTGGGGTTTTTGGCAATTACAAAAAAAAATTTTATTCACTTTTCTTTCAAAAAGAAAGGCTTGCGAAATCATCATTCTTTCTGTGTGCGTGTGTGTGTGTATCCTTCTTATTAACGTCTGAAACCTTGGACCTTATTCTACAAAACTTCTAATGTTTAGCGAGTAATAACTAATAATAATGTTTTTCGACCACACCGAAAACATTTCTTTTAACGTCGACCCCACAAACATTTACGATGTTATATCTCAGGAAAGAAAATGCTATTTCAGCCAAGCTTGGTGCTCTTCCAGTACTCGGTACCAGAAATAAATTTCATTATCCTCATCAGTATGCTTTTGGCCACCCATTTTGAAACATGCGGCAACCTGAAAAATTATCTTTGGTCTGTATTCTACGAATTATTTATCGGAAAAATCTAAAACGTTTAAAATCAAATTGCTACACTAGTAGAGCTAAAGAAGGGAAACGAAAATTGAACAACTAAAATGTGATTATAGCAATATTTTGTGATAGCGAATTGTACTAAGAGTTAAGTTACGGAAGTACGTAGTAATGAATTATTCTAACTGCTGTGTATTTAAGTTTTAGATCATCAAACATGCGTATTCGATAAATAAAATAGTCACAGTCTACATATAAGTAAACATATAAGTTCTCATGAAGAATGCAAACTCGGTGAAAATTATGACGATAAAAATTTTATCTCGATATTAAAGAAATATCCTATTCTCAGAAAAAACATTGAATTATTGTAGTTCTACATAAAGCCGTGTTGAAATTAACTACCCTCGCCAAATTATACCTACCTCTTACAAGTCTCCAGCGATCGTCTATGGACTCTCCTAAGAACCACACAATGTAAAGAAATTTTGTATTTTTACAAAGATTTCTTTAGAAACCAGTTACCAAAACCAATTTCGTAATACTCCGAGTAAGTTAGAGCAAAGTTTACGAAAATTTTAAGTGGAATGCCTAAAACTGAAGTTAAATTTTAACATGCAATTACTGTAGACGTGAAATTTGTTCTGAATATGGATCTACATAAACAAAAATTTATGTTTCACAAAACGAGCATTTCAGTATGTCTTTAAAATCTTTGCTTTCAACGATCGTAAATATGTTGATAAACTTGAAAAAAAATCTGCTGGTACATTTTCACCCACTCTTTCCTCTAAATTTATATGCTGCGAAATTTCTTTGTTCTTGCAGCATACTGTCGTCTCGCCAGTTTTTAATAAAATACTCTACTATGATTTTGCTGCTATAGTCTATTCTCGCATTTCTTCACGCTTTTTGAATCAAACCTTTGAAAAATCATCCCAAGTATGACGCGTTTAATTGTTCCCTAAATATAACATATATCACAAACGTTTTATACTAGTGGTAACATAACGGCAGGTACCTTACAAATGGTTAAGTTAAAATTTTATGTTTATGTTATCTATAAATCATAGTATTCAATATATAATTAATATGAATAAAATAGTGAGACAACAGTTATGTTGGTAATGCCTAGTATGAAATAGTTCTTATGCAAAATGTTGTTCCACTGTTTGCTCACTAATGCGATGCGCTGTCCCTTTGGTGTAATTTTCCAGACTCGGTTAAGCTTTGTTTTATGAGGCGGATGAATATCCTGGAAGTAGAACTTCAGCAGTGCTTCAGAAAACGGTGAAGTAACAGCGTACCGACAATTCCCTCATGCGCCAGCATAAGCAATGTAATATAACTATTTTCTTTACGTACCGTGCATGTCACGATATCTCGTGCACGCGACATGTTGTGCGCTGTTGTGAATCAGCAGCAGGGTGCGAATTGAACTTTTTGCTGAGAGGGGTAAACTTTTTATTGAGCTACCTAAAGACTTTTGGAGATTCGCGTTTTCCAAGAAATTGGCTGATAACTGGTGGCGGAAATATGAATCATCTTGTAGATTATAAACTAACTCCGTGATAATTGTCTACGTGAAATTAATAACAGCCATGGGGGGGGGGGGCAACGAAATTTTCTCTCCGCTATACCGGAAACCTGTCGGTATATCTTAGTCGTCTGTGGTCTTGTGTGGAGTGGAGAGATTTGGGCTGCTTTTAACATCGAGGTGTAGAGAGCCGATGAGGGTGAAATGAGGTGAATATGGAATAACGGGAGGTCCCCGAGAAAACCCGCCGACCAGCGGCATCGTCTGGCAAGATTCCCACATGCGAAAATCTCGGAGTGACCCCGCCGGGAATCGAACTCGGTTCACCTTGGTGAGAGACGAGTATCCTTACCACTACACCACAGTGACCTTGTGATTTTTTTCAGCCAGTACGTTGCGTCTGAAGATGGCATGAAGCTTCGTTATTTTAATTTGTGTGAGGGAAAAATTCGTCTCATCGATCACCGCGCATTATTACTCTTCAGGGAGGGAAATTTCTTTCCCTAGTAGGGAAAGATATTTCCATACATGATCCGGGGGGGGGGGGTGAGAAGTGGATTTTCATGGATTCCCCACCCTTAAATTGATTCGAATAGTGATCAGTAGGTTCGAAAAACATGGCGGTCAGTTCTTATGCACACGACCTATGTTCTACGGTTACCGTTAACGGTTTCAATCGTGAACCAAGCTTTAATTCGAGGGTGAGGTTTCCCTGGCGCCTAGCGTTGTCTTGGGTGGCGCGAGAGGGGAGTTCTTCGGTCGGTAAAGGGAAAGGGAGGTTCGTGAGTGTGCATGTTTCGTGCGCTCGAGGGTGCGTGCCGAAGAGAAGAAGAAGGAGAAGAAGGAAGAAGAAGAGAGGGGGATGGGGTTCTGGATCATCGAGGGAGGTTTGGGAGGAGGAGGGGGGTAGTAAAGGGGGCGGCGTAGCAAGCTGTCTCCCGCGGGATCTCTTCTTCCCTTCATCACAGGACGGGGCCGCGCCTGAACTTTCAATTGGGGCACATCACACTTGCCTCTCTCGCTGGGGGAGGACGTCGATACGCGAAGGGGGCAGGTGCGTGGAAAAAACTCTCTCTTTGTATCTCCCTCCCTCTCGCTCTCTCTCTCTCTCTCTCTCTCTCTCTCTCTCTTTCTTCCCCGTGCGAAAGCAAGGTGCTCACTGGCTTCCGGCTTTTCGCACCGCCTCGCGAGGTGTAGTGTTATTCGCGGTGCCTTCGCGCTTTTCTCGAATAAAACCTTTGGAAAAAAAGAAATTCACCCGTCTAAGACACTTTCGGTTGTTTCCTAAACATGAAAAGATCCCGTCATTTTGCGTTTTAAACCCGCCTCATCTTAGACTTCGCAGCCATATGCTCATTCAAGCAGATCTCTCGATGGCGGCTGCTACAGTCTCATGTTCGGCTCGGCCAAACGGGATGAAGCCGCAGTGGTGCGACTTCCTTACAATAGTCCATTCTCGGTTACTTCACACATTTCTGAAGCCCTGCTAAAGTTCTACTTCCATGATAATTCTCCGCCTTGAGGTAACAAAGCTTAACCGAGTCTAGAAAATTACACCAAAGGGACAGCGCAACGCATTGGTGAGCAAACAGTGTAATAACATTATGCGTAAGAACTATTTGTTTCTAATCATTACCAAAATATATTTTTTTTTTCACTGTTATTATTCATCTTAATTATATATTAAATACTATAATTTAAAAGAAGATTATAAAAAAATATTAAAATTTAACCAAATATAAGGTACCTATTGTTGTTACCACAAGTATAATAGTTTGTGATACTATGTAGGTAACAATCAAATGCGTCGTAAATTAAGTGATTTTTCAAAGATTTCATTCAAAAAGTGGAAGAAACCGCGAATAGACTATATTGGTGCAGAGTCCTACGGGGCGTGTCGGATATGCGGAGGTCCAATGTCACACATGAAGCTAACATGCACTTTTATGACACCTAGTGTGTCTCAAAACTATATCCCGAAATAAAAGTGTGCGTTGTCCTTTTGGTGTAATTTTCTATACTTGGTTAAGTTTTGCACGACGCGGAGAAGAGCCTGGAAGTAGAACTTAAGCAGGGCTTCAGAAAAGAGAGAAGTAATTATGAATGGACTTTACCAAAATACGGAATGTACGATAATCACACGGATATGACAAAAGGACGATGGAGGCAGAAATGTGATCTCGATGAC
The DNA here is from genome assembly GCA_002778355.1 of Clitarchus hookeri. Classification (NCBI taxonomy): domain Eukaryota; kingdom Metazoa; phylum Arthropoda; class Insecta; order Phasmatodea; family Phasmatidae; genus Clitarchus; species Clitarchus hookeri. The sequence continues at coordinate 418,803 of NQII01000158.1, forward strand.
TGAGGTTGCAATAGCCTTGGTTCAGCATTATCGGCGTAGATACGAAACTTTCCAAGCTCATCTTGGAGTGATTAGAAAAGAGACTGTGTTCCAATCACGAAAGGAACACGTGGTATATGTTCTCGAAGTCTAAACTGTTACGGGACTAATTTGCAGAATTCGCGGTCCTCTTAATCAGAGCGTGATGGAATGAGCTACGAACAAAATTCCTTTGCGTATGAGAATGACGGTCACGTCATTTGAAGTGGCAGTACAGTCTCTCAAGCCCTTTCTTGGGCATGAACATTGGCTAACGTTTATACTTCTCAGCACGGGAATCTCAATGCTTCTAGTTTGGAAACTAACCATTTTCGCCGCCAGCGTGCACTGGTGTCGTATGTGTACCAAATGTTTCCGTTATTGAATGGGATAAACGCTATGTTCACAAAACAAATATAACTGCGCAAATTCTTCCAATTTGTATTGCGTTAGAACCTCAGTAAATAAATTATATTTGTTCTTTGCAATAAAGTGTATATAAATATAACAAAATATATTCTCATGTTGTTTAATATTCTGTCGTAAACTGGATTTAGCAAAACGTTGGTTTACGCAATTACTTTGTTTAAATGTAACACAACTTAATCGAAAAAAATTCGTGGAATCTCTAAAATTATTATTTTAGTACTTTCCTTCGCATTTTCCTTAAGGGGAAGGATACAAGAACAAAGTTCCTATTTTTATGAGGGCTTTATTTATTGGAAGTTAAGTTTTTACCTTCTTTTCATTGAAATGAGCTTGCTTATGAACGTCCAGTGCCAAATATAGTTGTATTTTCGCTGTTTGCTCTTGTTAACGCAATGGGATGGAGTGAATGATAGCTATGAAATCAACTTAATACATAATGTTTTTGCTGGGGCAAGTAGGATATCTCAGTTCTAGCGAAACAAGGGCTTTTACACACAAGGAAATAGAAACTCCGTATTTACCGCTAGCTGAAAAGTGACCTCTTTGGAAGCCCACCGTGTCTTACGCTCTAATAAGAAATCTCGTTTTGTTCCTACTCTGGGAAGAATAAACCTTAATAGGGCCTGTAGTAATCTTATTGAGCACTAACGACTTTGTGCACGCCAACATTGGCGTAACATACGCATCCAAGTATATGTTATAAATTTAATTAGTTTTAAATTGTATTCTTTTATCGCAATAATACCAGCTTAGCTTCCGAAAGTTAATACCACCGATAAAATGAAATGGTAAACAACTGTCGGTTTATGAAGCACGGTTTTGCAGATGTTTGGTCTGTTTCGATGGCATTATTGTTTATGTTTTTTGACCGTAACCAGTAATTATTCCGTTTTGATGCCTTGGTACTTTGTATTGCGTCGTTAAAAAACTCTCAACAATTTAATGTGTGTTTTTTGGGCAACGTTTATTATTTTTTTAATGTTAATTGTGTGCGAATTTGCAAGGACGAAAATACGTGTTTAATAATATTTCAAGTGCTTCAATACGAAAATTCTAACCCTAAACTGAGAGCGAAAATGTTCAACCCCCACCCCACCTACCCTTTTCGCTTTTAAATAAGTTCTTTTACAGACACCTGATTTATTATTAGATTCCTCTCATTTATTTCTCGAACATTACAGTTGTTTCTTACTGTTCGCAATTTTTCAATAATTTACAAACTGTGTTTATCATCAGCCTAGCGCAAGTACCTTCGTAGCTTACGATTGCATGCTATAGAGACAAAAATATTCCTTTAAAAGTTAAAAAAAATATTTTATATGCCTGAAAAGCAGCACAATCGATTTTGGTAATATAAAAAAAAACACACTTGAATGGTATGCAGAACTTGGGTAGAAAACGTCGTATTACAAAACTGTTCAATGTACTTGAGTGATGTATTCATGGGAATAGCACTTAAGAAATGTTCCACGTGCGTATATAAGGTTTAGGTACTCCGTCTATCTCCAAATTCATCATTTTTGGAGGTGAAATTGGCTAAATCGAGTGTGTTCGCGGTAATTTTTAAGTATGAACATCCCGGTGCAGTATGTAAGGAAATGGCATAGACAAGTGCAGCATCATGGAAAACCGCATAGACAAGCGCAGTTCACTTTTACCTTTAGTATTACGACATGAAATTACATGGTCACTGCTAAAAGTATCATAGAGGTGCGTTATCGACGGGAAGACGATGCGCCAATTCAGTAATTGCGTCTAGAGGCTACACTCTTAAAATTTATTTGTACTTTTACAAGAAAAAATCCTGGAAACCAATTTGCCAAGAATATCCTATGTAAAACTACAAACAGTTTTCTCGTAAAATCTGAAAACGAATATTTGTAATATTACAAGTTATAGCCTTGTATTAAAACTTACATTATTGAAAAGTGTATACATTTTTTTTAGAGAACAAATGTTATGAGCAAAAAATATATCCTATAGAAATTTTTTGAAGAAGAGATGTAACCACTTCGCCAGCATTGGGTCTGGAACACATATCCCATATATTACTAGCCGACACCCTTAACCAAAAGGCCAACTTAACTTGCGAAATTTTCTCCTTATTTTTATAGTACATATAACTGCAAGAGCCTACCAAACAATATGACATTTGATTTAAAAAAATATGTTTGTTTCATTTAAATAATTCTGTTGTTGAGTTGCGGGATTCGGACGGCTCTTAACAACGAGGGCTTGAGAGCCGATTTAAGAGGTCTGTGTAGCTAGGAAAAATTAGCAGGTTATTAGTAATACGGTCACGTTTTACTGATATCGTCGTTTTGTTATTATTATCTGAGTTGTTTTAAGTGTTTTACGTGATTGAAACTTGCAATGCATTAATTTTTGCACGCAACTACACTTCACATCACCCATTGTTTTTGCACAAACAGCTATATGCGGGGTTGAGTGTCCGTCATTTTGCTGAAGCTCGTGGACACGGTTCAGTATAGTACAAACATTTCTTGAGGTATATAACAAACACTGCCCTTGTAGTTTTACAAACGAGTAGTTTTGCAAGAGAATCCTTTTACTGTTACAAGCCTTTGTAAAATTACAAACAATTTGTCAGTAAAAATTACTGTTTTTTTTTTACAGTTAACGGAATGGCGTGGTGTCCATGGCCGGGTCACACTTAGCGCTTCCATGCTTGTAGGACTCGGGCGTGAAAAACAGCTCCAGTCGTGCGGCCATCTTAACGTCTAATTTATTGTGTGAAACTTTTTTAAATAATGGTTTCTAAATTCTGCTTCTCCTAAATTTTGTTTTATAAACATTAGAAGAGCGCTTTTCGAAACCGTTCAAACCAAGTGCCGCGTCTATTTTCATGTTTCAGATATAAGGCCGCAGAACAAACAATCTTTACATTGTCAGTAAAATACATGAAAATGAAAATGATTGTCATTAACATTATCGTGGATGTAAATAAAATAAAATGGGGGTGAACATGTTTAATTCTTTAATTTTCACAAATGCGGATATACAAAATTGATACTTCCAGGTATTTCAAACAATACCACCATAAAACTGAGTAATTTACATAATATAGTAATTAATATTTCCTCGTGGGGAAAATGGGTCGATCTGAAGCAAATTTAATTGTGCGGGAAATAACTCTGCAATTCGTAGAGACTGTAACACTCGACGTTATAAAAAAAAACACCAAACTTCACTCCACTGTCCTCTACACACGCGAGCAGAGGTCTCTTACCATTGGCTGCCATCACAGGCATAACTCGTTCTCCTGTTCCACCCGGCCACAAGGAACGTACACTGTAAAATTTTTCTGTATTTTTACAAGGCATGCTTTAGCAACTGAATGCCAGAGATATTTTTGTAACACTATAATGTAGACTAAGAATCACAAAGGCTTAGCGGGGAACGCCTAAAACTGACATCAAATTCTAACTAGCAAACGATGTAGACTTCACATTTATTTATATTTAGCTGCATAAAGAGTTTTGTATGTTTTCTAAAATAATGTGTTGTAAACATACAATATTATATTTGTACAGTTTGAAAAAATTTTTTGCAACCAGTTTCCAAAGAATTTTACAAGGACAGAAATTTTTTACTGCGTAGCTACCGGAATGTTAAGTGTTCGCTGTTGGTTCTGAGTCCTGAGCGAAGGCCCAATCACACGTGAAATAAGCATATGCCATGTACATTGGCACTGGATTATAAAGCGAATCGGTACAGGGTTTCTAGCAATGCGAGTTGCCAGACGCAGAAGAAGCGGCTGAGAATTCTTTGTGAAGTGAACTGCACACTGTTAGAAGAAAGGTCCGTAAAATTACGGAAAAAACCGGTTAAAAATTTTACAAACATCTGCGTTAAATTACGGTCACTTCGTTTTTATCAATAACGTTCTCTCCGCAAATTTCACAATAAATCTCCGTGAATTCACAGATCGTGTCCACAACCTTGCAAGTTAATTTTTTTAAATCTACTCTTAAAAAAGGGTAGCAAAAACACATTTTACTTTCGTTAAGTGAGTGGTGTACTGTGTATAAAAATTACTATTAAAAATTTAAAAATGTTATCAGCCAACGGGATTTGAACAAGGAATAATATTTAATTGGCACAACACTTTACCTACCACCTATCATACTTTCACGCTAAAACGAATAGTAAAAACAGAGATTTTATTGAACGAGCCATGTAAAACTTAGTTTGTAGTCATGTTATTTTCGTAATGTATTTCACCATGTACAACAGAAAAATTGAAAAAAAAAAAAAAAAATGTTTAAATAATTTGTCTTGTAGTGCGATTTGAACACGAATCGAAAAATCAACAATCAATNAAAAAAAAAAAAAAAATGTTTAAATAATTTGTCTTGTAGTGCGATTTGAACACGAATCGAAAAATCAATAATCAATAACTAGAACCACTCACCTACCACACCTTTACACGAAGTTTATCAACAATATGGATTTTACACGAAAGTGACGAACGCGTCTTTCTTAGTTTCAAGTCGTGTTAGAGCGTTTGTTATATTAGCGGTTTATAAAACGAGGTTACGAAAAAATGGTTTTATTTTCATCATATGCGTGTTTCACTGTGTACACAGAAGTTTTTTTCCTGGCACTCCATTAGCGGTGCACCACTCACCTACTGATGTCGTACGCGAAATAGTATTTCGAATATGGGATTTTATACGCTTCAGGTATCATTTGCATTGTTCGTGTCTCAAAATCAAAGTAGTAAGCATACGAAGAGCTTCCGTATTTTATATTTACGGTGCTCATTTCCGTCTTTCTCCATTACGGAGTGCCTTTCCGCACATTAACTCTACATCTCCGTCGAAGTTTCCGTATATGTACGGAAGTTTTTAACAGGGCAGTGGTTCTTGTTGAATTCCGCGACGAAGAAAAATACCTGCGTGCTCATTTTGCAGCTGCACATGCATTGTTTTGTCTGGTTTTTTGACAATTGATGATCGCGGCCGTTTCATTTGTAAACGACAATGCTGTTCTCACACGAGGCCGAGGAGTACATAAAGGGCGTGAACGAGAAACTAAAGGAGGGGGTTTAAAATAGTAACCGGTTCATGGTAAACCAGAAGCGGCTCCCGAAAGTCGATTACGAGCCATAACAAAACACAAACGAACATATAAGCCTATAGTACAAATGTAAACCGCGCGCAAAGAGGGAAATATCTCTGAAGTTGGCAATGCAGCTTGTCATACGTCAACAAAGAAAAACGCTTTGCTGTTTTAATTGCCTCGGAATTTGCATTTTGAGCGGTACGAAATTCGAGAAAACTTATTGCTAAAACTTGACGGTAAAGTTTTTTCATCCGTTTTTTTTACCTCTTTTCGCGCCAGTTTGAAGTTTCTTTGTGACCTGAGTGAAAAATATCAGCAAAATATTTGTTCGTGAATTTTTCTGCGTTTGACTGGCCCCAGACAATGTGTAGTTGGAGCGAAATGGGTTATATACGATATACCCAGCAGGCAGTTATTGCACGTTTCTCGCTCGATGCGATGGGAAACGAATCAGTTGACGAGCTCCAAGCCGTGGTCATACGTGGGTCGTTAGTACGGCAGTTTTAATGCCCTCTGTCACCCGCCAAACGTAAATCAAACAATCACAAAAGAAACGACAACGCAAGCAAACAAACAAAATTTACTGGAGAGAACAAACAACTAGTCAGCAAGAGTAAACCACCTTGAAAAAAAAACATGAAAACAGAACAACCTCAACTCAGAACAACTAAATTGAGAGCCAATCACGAAAATATAACCAACTGGTCAACTAAATAGTTTTATTCCAAAATGTTGCTGTACATAGATAAAACTTGGACATTATCAAAGAAACTTTAATACCTCAACGAACACTGAAAAAAATAGAAGCAATTCAATAGATGCAAGATAAAACTGACACTCAGAGGACACAATAACTGCAACAATGAAATAGGCAAAAGACTTCGCATTATGGATACGAAAAATCAAAAAGTAAAAAAGAGCAACATATACTAAAACACGTGCGACATTTTGACACACTCCAGTCCCTGAAACGGCTAAAGAAAAAAAAAACNAAGAGCAACATATACTAAAACACGTGCGACATTTTGACACACTCCAGTCCCTGAAACGGCTAAAGAAAAAAAAAACTAGCTAAATTTTTTTGAGGCACTGCTTTTTTATGCTAAAATTGGTAAAGTTTTTTTTTTAAGCATAGGAGAGATTTGCAATTTTACTTGATTTCAGAAAACCTACTGATTTCAAAACATTGTCAGCTGTTAAATGACAGGATCATGAAGAATTGGCTTCTACTAAAGAGGCCACAAACTTTCGAATTTGAATGATAGTCGGTTCGATAGTTTCTGAGAAATCGATACAAACCATATAAGTATTAGTGGTTTTTCTGTCACAAGTGGAAAAATTTGTTTAAACTCCAATTGATTAACATTGTTTTTTTCGATACTATATACATACCAAGTTTGATTCCAACTGACTTTAATATTTCGAGAGATATAATGTGGCGTTTCAAAAATTATATTTGTTTCATATGTGTAAATAGTTTATTTAATTTGTAACAAATTTCACGTACTTTATAATTTAATAACGAGCCTAATGGGTACAATATTTGGTGTAACTCAATAACTGGTTTTTAGAGTCATGGGATATTAACGGCAACATAAACAGACAGCTACAATAATTCTACAGATGATCAGAGTTAGATATAAATGTGTGTATACACGAAATACGTAGTTTCATAAATTTATTCTTTTGTTGATAGTTTACAGAAAATTTCGCTGCACTTGGACTATTGTTTACAAGATATGTAATTTTGTGAATTTACTGCATAACAAACGACTTTGTTCGATATACAAAAATTTATTTTGCCGAAGAAAATTTATCCCCTTCATATTTCCGCCAAAGAAGCTGAGAAACCNTGTTCGATATACAAAAATTTATTTTGCCGAAGAAAATTTATCCCCTTCATATTTCCGCCAAAGAAGCTGAGAAACCAAGAGATTTGCAAACGTGGCATGGTTTCTACGATCTAGCAACACAGTTTTTCTGAAGAACTTACCCACGTGTGCACTAGAAGGTCTGTGGAGGAACGCGCTTTGTGATACAATCTCCAAATCACGGCATTCGCTACCGTTTCCAATCGCATCGGGGTAGGAGCGGAGAGGGAGGCAAATTACTGTCAAAATACGCCCCACTGTAAACAAGTTACGCAGGCAAAGTTAATCTCTGTTTAATTTCGGTCCGTTGTTTTTGTGTGAGGGAGGAGGTTGTGGAAAAACCTTGATTGCAGTGAACTTAATCACACTCCCTCCGTCGAGTCGAGCACCCTCATTTAATCGGTTCATCAACGTCTTCTACATAATGTCTTCAATCGCTGTCAGAGGAAAAATGATTGGAGCAAGCGGCAATTTGGTGCTACCGCGAATTACTAAACATTTTTTATTTCCTTAACGTAAAGTGTTCATAGCGTTTGAAAAAACAGAAGCACACGCATAAAGCGTTAAAACGAAATATCTTTTTTGGTGTCATTTTGTATTTAAATGTTCTATGCGTAGACAGGTAGAACTAACTAAACGGGCACGGGTTTCGACGAACACTTTTGAAAAAAAATATTGAAAAAAAAAAAAACGTGTACGATACCTGCCGGCATTGTAACATAAACGCAAACTTTTACGTTAACAGTACTATGGACAAGTAAACATGGATCACTTTCCTCGTGAACTTAAAGGTATTGTCTTTCAGGCGATGGTTGCTGAAATATATTTATATGCGTTTCATACAGATTACATTTAAAAAGAATATAATAAAAACACGTTTTTATTTATTACAATTCTAAACTGTTACATAATCGACGCACAAGAAAAAGACATTGTGTAAATCAGAAGATCTATTGTGGGAGAAATCCGCAATGAAGTAAAGGGCGAAATTAAGCAGGAATTAGAAACATGTAAATTTTTTTGTGAAAAACAGTCAATAATATTTAAACAAAAAAAACTATAAACAATGCAAAATAAAGAAAAAAAATTAATAAACACACTTTTTTTAGGCACCGAAACTATCCAAAAATTTTACTTTTTTTTTACCAGCGGGCTTAATGAAAATTCATAATAACCCCCTTTGTTGCTATGCGGAATCAGGTGAAGTTGTTATCAATTACCTTCAGTTATTCGTACANAAATTCATAATAACCCCCTTTGTTGCTATGCGGAATCAGGTGAAGTTGTTATCAATTACCTTCAGTTATTCGTACATTTTATTTTGAAGGTGTGTAATCTATAGGAAGAAACGAACACCGTAATAATACATAACAGTAAGATATGTGGATAGTGCAAATAGTACAATAAACGAAACAAGAAGTGCGCTTTTAAACCAGCTGTTATCTTTTATTGCAGAAAAAAATTAAAAAGAATAAGGTTATGTTNCGAAACAAGAAGTGCGCTTTTAAACCAGCTGTTATCTTTTATTGCAGAAAAAAATTAAAAAGAATAAGGTTATGTGTGTGCGCTGAAATTCTCTAGTTTCCGTAGTATTATTTTACAGATTTCATTTAAATATCACTAGGTCATTACCGAAATTTTTCAGAGGAGGTATAGGATGTTTTGGGGGTTATTTACGAATGATTTGTCATATGTTTATTCGTTTTGCAAATTCTGTAAAGCACACATCAGCGAATGTAAAGACACACACACACAAATGATATGTAATGCATTTTTTATTCAAAAGTAAATTATAATCTCCCCCAAAAAAATGGTCACAAATGAAATGATGCATTTTCGGAGTAATAACCAGCAAGTGTTGGTTTTAAAATAAATTGCAACATGCCATTNGTCACAAATGAAATGATGCATTTTCGGAGTAATAACCAGCAAGTGTTGGTTTTAAAATAAATTGCAACATGCCATTACCGTGTCTTCAATAAAAAAATTTAACTTCAACAGAACCCAATTTTTCTGTTAAGAAAATCTATTTCAAATTTGTATGAATTAAGATAGCAAGTTAAAAATTTAATATATCTGATTAAATAAATAATTCTTCTTTTCTAATGATGTGTTATTTATATAAAATTTCCATCGATGTTTTCTCATGAAACCATAACATGTCCTCGAAATCTACAAAACCATTTGGATCTTTTACATGAGCACGGGAGTCTGTTTATGAGTTCAAAGTACAAGATCAAGANCGAAATCTACAAAACCATTTGGATCTTTTACATGAGCACGGGAGTCTGTTTATGAGTTCAAAGTACAAGATCAAGAGAGCGATACGGATGACACCAACACACACGTCTAGCTCCTCATCGCCCCTACGTGCAGGACGTATAGCGTTTCCTTCGGTGCGATGTACAAGGCAAATGAGATATGCTACAGTGGGACTTTATTACACGAGGTGAAAGCGCACATTTTAAGCTACGTCCGTATGGTCGTACTTTCTTTCTAAGTATTAGAGAAAATGCGCACACATTATGCTACGTCCGTATAGTTGTACTTTCCTTCTAAGTGTTAGAAAAACTGCGCACACATTAAGATACGTCCATATGGTTGTACTTTCCTTCTAAGTGTTAGGGAAATTGCGCACACATTAAGATACGTCCATATGGTCGTACTTTCCTTTAAGTGTTAGGGAAACTGCGCACACATTTAGATACGTCCGTAGAGTTGTACTTTCCTTCTAAGTGTTAGGAAAATTGCGCACACATTAAGATACGTCCATATGGTCGTACTTTCCTTAAGTGTTAGGGAAACTGCGCACACATTTAGATACGTCCGTAGAGTTGTACTTTCCTTCTTAATGTAAGGGAAACTGCGAATTCTACCTCAAAGATTACTATTTTTGTTAGCATTTTCACTGGTAAGCATGCTGCGTCATTTATAGGACTAGCACGATANCTACCTCAAAGATTACTATTTTTGTTAGCATTTTCACTGGTAAGCATGCTGCGTCATTTATAGGACTAGCACGATAACAGCTCTGGAATTTGAAATCCCAGCACAGAGATAGACTAAACCGATAAGAACTCCCAGCTACAATGTGTTAACTCCAATGTTTAATCTATGGCAACGAATAATAGGCAAACCTAAATAAAGCACTACTAAATTCTCTTAAAGTCATTCAAAATAAATTTTTGTGTATCAGAGCAGATGCAGGCCTCTTCACTTCCTACCTAACACTCCACGAACATTAAAAAATACCAACTATTTAATCCCAACTTCTGAAACGAAATGCTAACTATTAAAATAAATTACTCTGCCACAAAAATCCCGTAGTTAAACGCCTAGGAGACCATCTCCCTGACGAAAACAGAAGATTAAAACGTCCTAAATTACTTCAAGTAACATAACGAAACTTCATCTACAACCCCCACTCTACTAAACTCCGCGACCCGTCCGCATTCTCCGTTCGGTCCGGGACAAAATTCGCCGTTTAAACAAAACTAGTTGGCGCCAGCATCCCGCTCGTCACTTCGCCTGCAGCTCCCGCTGCGTACATACTAAAATAACGCCTACCGAGCTCCGTTAAACGCCCCTCTAACTTGTGTTACCTCACTTATTATGATTCATTCACTTATGAACAGTATAAATATTATTACCTATAGTGATTTTTCACCTCCTTCACATCTTTCAAGCACCTACAATCACTAACAAACAACTGACAATAAAACTAGGAAACAAATCACAGTACCACCTCCACTGCAACCACTCGCTCTGCATGATCGCGTAAATTATTATTATTATAACTAATCTAGGGGATGGCCAAACCTCCTCCGCTTCTTCCAGACAATCCGCAATTAAATTCACGGGAAAATTTTCTCAAAACTTAACCAACTTGCTTGTTTTTTTATTATTTTACTATATAACTTCTTAGAATACCTACTTGTATTTTTCCAAATTCCGTTGCAGTAGGGACCCGGAATTTCACCACCCTTCCCACCACCCCCCCCAACTTTTATAGGAATAAGTGAGGGGAATAAAAGATTGGAACAACCGCGACCCGGGGGCTGTACTGGGTCGCTCAACCAACCGCCCGGCATGCGAATCGCCGCGCATGTCGTGCTAACTGCCATATGAGTGACGACCTGGGTGGGGCGTGTTTGCTGCCCCTAACCCAGACCCAAATTTTGACTACTGCTTGGAAAGACAAGGGCCCTCACAGGCCTGTTCTTCCCCCGCGCTGAGGGGCTTGCCCCGGTGATGATAAATCGGCTAAACGCGGCACGCTATATGTTATATTAGTACAGTATGTCAGACAGGTGGTACATTTTCTAGGTCTATAAAAACCACGGAACCTTTATTTTCATTAACGCGTTATACACAAGCTCTACATAATCAAGAATATGTAAATTGCCGGTAGTACCAATTAAATTTCTATAAATACATATTTCAGCACCAAGCTCAAATTTTATAATCTTATTTAAGAGAGAAAAAAAACCGGAGATTAATAAATACTAATAACAACAGTCTGATTAATAAAACCTTCATGTACTGGCTCTATCTTTAAATAAATAANGGAGATTAATAAATACTAATAACAACAGTCTGATTAATAAAACCTTCATGTACTGGCTCTATCTTTAAATAAATAATATCCCGGGAATCCGATTCATCTAAACCTGGAAACGTCGCGTTTAAATTTTATTTATTCCTTTACTGGTAAAAAAAAATCTTATTCCCCAGAATATTTACTCACCGAGATACGCGTAAGCACGCAAACAACGAATTAAAAAAAAAAGGATTTGATATTGCAGCGTTTGAAATAAGGTACGCGAAACTAAGAGTTGTTGTTGACGCGGAGCTAGGCCGTCGAACTAGGGTTTTAACGAATTAGTAGGAGGGGTTGCCGGGCGCGTAGAAGGAAAGTAGTGCGACATTCTTAATGGCTCGGAGGGGGCGATACCACGCCAGATAGTTTCCACCTCTGGGCCGGCAGGATGCCTAGCTTATTACCCAGTCCTGCTCTTTCCCATCAACATCTCGGTAGGTAGGGTGGTGGGCGGGGTCGGCCTGATGGTCCCGGAGGTGGAGGAGGGGGAGGGGGGCAGAATACCCCCCACGGGCTCTCCCGGCCACAGAAACCATCAAACCGGCGCCAGGCCAGCGGCGGCCGGCGCAACAAAAACAAATAAATAATTTGACATGTCTGAAGCTCGTCGCGGATGCTCCAGGGGCGAGAGACCTGGGATCGACGCGTCACGATACAAAAAAAAAAAAGCGCAGAAAAACNAAAGATTCCTTGTTAAACCAATATCTTGGGGGATTGTGCGACGTTTAGGGTGCCAGCTGATGCGCATCTCTCCAGAACCCCGCGAGGGGAACCCACGCTGGCTTCGCCTGGAATTTAAATCATAACCGCTGTGAAATTAGATACCACAATTCACCGTGATCTCGCGTTTTAGTAACGTTTCGAGAACATATGAAATTCTGAATGCAGTCCATTCTTAGTCACTTCCAACTTTTCTAAAGCGCTGCACGAGTTCTACCGTCAAGTTGTTCCTCCACCTCGTACAAACAAAGTTGAATTAAGTCTAGGAAAATTACGCCGGAGGGACAACCCACCGCATTTGTACGCATGCAGTTTAATAACACTTCAATGAGAACTATTTCTTACCAAGCAATATCGGGACACCTATTTTCTCTCTTGTTTTAGTCGTATCAAAATGTATCTTTATAAACTGTGCATTACTTTTAAGTATAAATTCAATTGAACCAAAAACGAGAGACTTTTATGTTAAAAGAATTTTAACACGCTTTTGATACACTACATGTTTAGAAAAACAATCAAACACCTCGTACGTAGGGAAGTTTATCTCAGGTTTGATTCAAAGTGTTTGCACATGCCCTGATTAGACAATATATCATTTGTTAACTGTTATAATGATTTTTAGTAAAGTAGAAGAGTTGGAAAAATTCATATATGATACTGTCTGCTAAAATTAATTTCTGAATTTTTGTAAAACTTGTTACATTTTCTTGTACAAAAATTCACCATGTTTATCTTAATTAACTGTTTTATTTGTGACGACAATTATTTTTAATAGTAACTTCAGCAGAAACGATTTTGTAGTACTAATTTGGGAGACAGGTGAAAATATAACTTCACGTCTATTTAAAACAGTAACTGTCTCTGCTGACAAAGGAAATATGTACTTTGCTTCAAAGTATTCATTTTATTGATGAATTTTTAGAAATAATTGTTGAAAATAGTATACCTCTCGTGCGTTCGAGTGTACGAGATTCACTCTTCGGCGTGTCAAAAATTAAAGTTTTAAGTAAATCTCTATAATTTCAAAATAAATAAAGCTCAGTGATTGAAATCCGGAAAAAATGAAAAACGATTACATTCCGAATTAAAGGTTCTCCATACGAAACATGCAGCCACGGAGTTTAAATAGGGAATCAATGTTAACCCGATCAGGCAACGTGTCCACAATTGTGAACACGTTGCAAAAGAATGAAAGTTATGACCGGAGCTTGTGGCTAATCTCATTCGTTGACTTTGCTACACCTCTTTGACATGAATAGTTAATGCCGATGTCATCAAGCAAGCAGCACGTTGTTCATTAGCTGAAAAAAAAAAAAAAAAATTCTGAACACAAGTACAGTTCATACCAAAAAATTACGTGATTGCAACACTTTAACTCGGAAATTAGTGTATGACCGAACGGGTTAAAGAAATTCCTTCTCGTTTCTCAAATCCATTTAAAAAGATCACAATTTAAGAAAATAATATTCGACATTATATTTTTTAAGGTATACTGGTGCATTAAGAAATCTCGCTATTTTTTATGTGTAATATATTTTTATAAAATATAGTATTAAAATATTAAATTTTAAATTAAAAAGACCCAAGCGATTTTTTTAATTTCTTAACTTAGCCGTATTTTCTGAGAAAGTCGCGTTGTATTTTTTTTTGTTTAAAATGGTTATCTTTAAAACTGATGCGTTGAGAAGGAATTTCTTTAACATTGATTCCGCAGGGTGCAATGAGATTTTGAATTTAAAGATCGGTTTGTTCGAACATTCCCACACTGAACAAATACATCGTACGTCTTTTTTGACGGGTGTTCACCGGGATAGGAGAAATAGAATTCAGTCGAAACAAGAGACCCGAAGTGCTGCATCGGAGAGAACGCTTAGTTTTAAACCAAATTTAGAAAATAAGGATCAATTAGTTTTAATTTTCAACATAAAAATGAAGGTTTTTTTTCTAGAGGAATGGGAAAGATTTAAACAATCAAATTTGTTTTGAACGTCTATGCAAGCATATCTTAGCAGCAATGCAAAGTTTAAAAAAAAAAAGGGGAAAAAACATATTTTTTTTTTACGTTGATGGTACCTTTATTAAGAGAGATGGAATATTTCTGAGCATTTATAGCCTATGCACTTCGTTACTGGAGGCTTGTTAGCGATAAAAACTTGGGATCAGCTACAGGTAGGTTGGACATCCGGCTATGATTTCCGGAACCACGAATTATTTGTGGTGTGTCAGGTAATTGGAAGGGGGGGGGGGCACCTGCCCATCGCTGTGGAATCGGAACCGCACGACTCGGCGCGGGGCCCATTTACCTCCCTGCTCGGAGGTTCAGAAATTGCTTCCCTGAATCGGCCGAAGTTCCTCCCACACGTCTGCGGTGGGCTACTTTCCTACTCGCTGCGAGATGCGTAGCTACAACCTGTCTCACAAACCAGTTCCCTTTTTTTTTTTTAAGTCCTGAAGACGGTCCTGTTTAGGGCTGTTTCCATGGACACAGCGTTGTATCCCCCATTCCCGGCAAAAAAATGACGGTGGGACAGCGGCGGTGTAGTGATAAGACAATTCGCCTCCCAACTAGGCGAACCGTGTTCGAGTCGCGGTGGGGTAGCCCACGGGTTTTCGAATGTGGGAATCGTGCCGTACGATGTCACTGGTCGGTGGGTTTTCTCCGGGATCTCCCGTTTACCCCGCCCTTGCGTGCTCGGGCGCTGCTCCACGCTCACCTCGCTTCACCCTCATCGAATCTCAAGAACTCGATGTTCAGAGCCGCCCAAATCTCTTCGCTCACTTTACTTGCGGATGATATTTTCATAAATACACTCCGTTGGCTGTCAACCTGCCCAGTTTCCGTCAACTGAAAATTCTGCCTTAGAAATAATTGTACATGACCCGTGATGTGCAATATGTTTATAACGGAAGTACAATCCCACTCACCCCCAAAATTGTTCACNATAATTGTACATGACCCGTGATGTGCAATATGTTTATAACGGAAGTACAATCCCACTCACCCCCAAAATTGTTCACGTATTTTAAAGTTAACTTACGTCGTTGATATCGACCAAATCAGTTTACATGAAATTTAATGTGTAAAAAACTATCAAATTCTCCATCTAAAAACGAGTGAGTGATAAAAAATAACAGCACGCCACGTCGTATCTCCGGACGTGATCATTTATACCTTACCTTGACAGTGATTTCCCGTTTATTCGATTGATTGGTCTGTCTGTAGCAGCCTGCTTTTTAGTGACTAGTATTTTACTGACGGATATAGCGTGATCACNATTCGATTGATTGGTCTGTCTGTAGCAGCCTGCTTTTTAGTGACTAGTATTTTACTGACGGATATAGCGTGATCACGGTAAATCGATCTTTTACGAAAGCCCTGCTTGGAATCTACTTTTGCCGTTTTCTTCCGCCATGAGTAAAATATCAACATTGCCTTGGGCTGATCGATTTATTAATGCGTCACGCAAATGGAACCGTGTAATTGTTGGTATAGGTTGTTCACGGTTACTTCCAACTTTTCTGAAACCCTACTGAAGTTCTGCTTAGAGAATATTTCTCCGCCTCATGCAAACAAAGAGGCACCACACTGGATTCATGCGCACTCAATGTAATATTATTTTGCATAAGAACTTTTTCTTTCTAGACATTACCAACACACCTATTTTCTCCTTGTTTTTATTCACATCAATTATAAGTGAAATACTATAATTTATAGGCAGAACGTAAGTCAAAGTTCAATTTCACAAAAAATAAGGCACTCCTATGTTAAAATATGTATAAAACACTTCTATTATGACACATATTTAGTAAACAGCCAAACACATCTTACATAGAATGAGTTTTTATAAGTTTGATAAAAAAAGTGTGAAGAAAACGCAAACGTACTATAAAGTAAGTGTTTTGCGATCATGCAAATCAGTGAAAAACCACTGGATCGCAGTGAAATTCAACTACTTTATTCAGTGAAAGTCGCTCCACTTAGAATCGGTGGAAAACACTTGTTGCTTTAGTGAAACAGTTTCACTGACTGAATAAGTGACAGCTAACTACGTGTGGCGAATAAAATATTGTTTTTATTCAATTTAGCCAGTCCATTATTATAAATTAACATATTCGCGATAGTAACTACATATATTTTGCAATTAAACGTAAGCTAAAAAAAAAATTGTTTTGTGTCCAGGATATTAACCTGCAGTACCCAGCTACCAGTGCGTTAAAATCACCAGCTTAGCTACCAAGGTAACTTTTGCTGCAAGGAGGAAAATATATGTACTATAATTTTTATCAAAAATATGTAGTTTCAATTTCATTTTTATTTTTTTAGTTTAAATGGCAACATTAGGTTTTTTTGAAAACAAATAGTACCTATGAATACACTCACTTCACCACATTTAATGCATTTGAAAACCTTCTTACCGAGCGCTATGATAATTACGTGAAAACGATACAATTTTCGTAAAAACTAAATGAAAGACTGAATGTTCATGCTGCCTCGCAAGATGGTATTATAAAAGACGAAACAGACCTTATATATATTTATATACGTTTTACTAGTTTATGCTTTATTATTTCACTTGATACACATTTTTTNACGAAACAGACCTTATATATATTTATATACGTTTTACTAGTTTATGCTTTATTATTTCACTTGATACACATTTTTTTAATTGATTCATCAGTAAAAAAACAAATCGCGGATAAAGAGCCGATTAAATGGTTAATGAGTCAGTGAAAANTTTTTTAATTGATTCATCAGTAAAAAAACAAATCGCGGATAAAGAGCCGATTAAATGGTTAATGAGTCAGTGAAAAATATCGCTGAATCAGTAAGTGTAGAGAAATAAGTATTTCTTCACTGATTCATCACTTAAATTGATTGAAGTGACCACTATGCAGTCAGTGTAACGTACGTGACGTCATGTCGTCGCCATGTTGTGACCTTCCCGCCTGGTCTCTTTTACGCTTTCAGGTGTGCCAACATAACAGAGTCAGGGCTCACCAGGTTATAAAATTTCACACCAGGTGGCACACGCTATTCCGGTCTTCTCACTGGGAGCCCCACAAGAAATATTCTAAAAACAAATCATAAATATAAAAATTATAAACAGTAAAATTTTTTTAGGTAACTACTAACGCTCATTTCTTCCATTCTCTAAAGAAAGAGAGACTCACAACAGTAGATAATATTAGGTGGACTCCAACGTCTGTGGGTGTAGAATGGAAAATTATGTGGACGCCGATCCCAAGAAGTATCAGGCAGAAGTGATCTTTTGTTTTCATCATAAAAAACAGCTGCCCAGTTTCTGAAAAGGCATGAAAGTGGTTGCTCAATGAGCAACTGCTATGTTAATTTCTCTGTAACCGTCCTTATGGTTGTGATGTTCTCTTCACGAGATGCGGAATGTAAGCATTTCTCACTAGCGCTCTTTAGTTATATTTGACGATTATTCATCGAGTTGTTAGAAATTGATACCTTTATGGGACTAACAACTTCCTTTTGGAAATCAGTGATTACTTTAGATCTAGCACCAAAATCTGTATTTATGGCACCTCTGTCGCACACTTAAAATTATCATCTCACTATTAGTTAACTTAAAGGTTTCATCAATAAATGTACATGATTATATGCACGCCAGTACAATGTTTTATATTGATAAGGGTATTCTAATTTTTGTGGTCGAATTGTCCACTAACCTCGCCATCATTAAATAGTAATTGTTTGGAATGTGACATACCGCACATTTTTTTACTGGTTTCCCACAAATACGATGTTGTGGCCTACATAAAAGTAAAGTCTCAGTATGTGATCATAATATGTGATCATCTGCGAATACAAATGTCTTTCTTCGACTGTCACCGTTGTGCGCAAATTCTGACTTCGGTTATTTTTGATTAAATATTTTGTTTCGTGGGAATACATTTTAATACTTTTTCTGTATTTACTTTATTATTGCGTTCTTCACTGAACACGGCTAAACAAAGTATTTATAGGTAGAAGTTATGAGATTCGATATCATATTTATTAGAATATTTTTCTTAAATTTGTAAATGGTATTTTGAATTCCGAGAATTTACACTGGGGTGTTTTGCAGTTTCATTTTTCAGTACACTCTGAATTACGTAACTGAAGTGGCAATCTGATGAACAAATATATAAGTTTATTAACTACCCATCTGAACGATATTTGTATGTGGCCACTTCTACTATGGCTTGGGCAACGTAAGTTAATATCTCGCACAGGAGGTTTCATTAAGGAAATTACTAAGTTCATTTTAACTTCCTTCGATACGTCATGTGAAAATTCGTCAAGTAATACAAGTGTTTTTAAATCGAGACGGTTAACATATATTATAGGAACTCGTACTGATACTATCATCATCAAAAGGAGCGTGTTAACACAAATCCTTATACGTAAACTATTGGTAAGTTTTAAGTAAATATTTGACGTGTCTCTAGCGTGTTTGACATGTAATTGTGGAAATGTTCGTGTTTTGAAATACTGTCGAGCAAATCTTATGCACGTAAGGATAAGTCAAACATGGNATGTAATTGTGGAAATGTTCGTGTTTTGAAATACTGTCGAGCAAATCTTATGCACGTAAGGATAAGTCAAACATGGTAGAGATACGTCAAGTAATAAGAATAGTTGCCATGCCAGGATTTGTAACTTTACACCAATTAAATTTACACGATCTGCTTTACTCGTCACAAATCGGCACACATTAAATTGTAGAATCTTAAAAAAAAAATGGTTGCCTGTAAAGTCGGTTTTACGGGCGAAGATTTTACGTGACAACGTAGTGCTGCGCGCGCGGCAGACCGATCATAGTTGAGTGGGAGAGAGACGCAAGGCATTCGGCGGGCCTCTCTCTCGTTCGGTGACTCATCGTAACGTTACCGAGCGTTACACTTTTTCATNCGAGACGGTTAACATATATTATAGGAACTCGTACTGATACTATCATCATCAAAAGGAGCGTGTTAACACAAATCCTTATACGTAAACTATTGGTAAGTTTTAAGTAAATATTTGACGTGTCTCTAGCGTGTTTGACATGTAATTGTGGAAATGTTCGTGTTTTGAAATACTGTCGAGCAAATCTTATGCACGTAAGGATAAGTCAAACATGCTAGAGATACGTCAAGTAATAAGAATAGTTGCCATGCCAGGATTTGTAACTTTACACCAATTAAATTTACACGATCTGCTTTACTCGTCACAAATCGGCACACATTAAATTGTAGAATCTTAAAAAAAATATACAAAATAATAATGGCAGATTGACCGTTTAACATAAATGTTCTATGGTTTCTCGTATAATATGTGGGGGTTCGTATTTATTTTTTACTTGAATGCCTTTTCAAAATTAGGCCGACACATGCTTGAAGTACAAGGACGTATACGGCGATATAACGTTTTCAGGGAGGTCCATTCTGACACAATAACTGCGTGGTTAACTACATGATTGAAACAAATTAATCTCTTTCGATTTGGTTTACGACTACGGTGTGAGCACGACCTTGATTAGGAAACGCGCATGCGTCGATGCCTGGTCCGGGGGGGGNGGCAATTTTGGGCGTAAGCAAAAATTTCCTGCCAGTGTATCTCGCGATCCCGAGGTGGCAGCGTGCTGATTTTGGCGCCAAACGAAAGATCTAGTCTATATCTGTCGATTGAAGTAACCAAAGTCTTTGTGCTATTTGGTTACTTTCATTTAATTCCCATGCACCAAAGAAAATATTAGTCGCTAACACAGAAGTTCCGCGTTTAACCCGCACAGCGGTTCCCAACACAGCTACACGTCGTGTTTTTTTTTTGCGCCCGGCTACGGAGACAGCCATTTATTAAGAGCCGACGAAACGGCCTCGTGTCGTGTACATTCATTCCTGAAGTGTAGGAACGGCAGTCGAGAAGCAAAGGAAAGGAAGAGGATGAGGGTAGTTAGTCGTGTTAAGGCGCCAGTCTACCTGGAACAGTTTCCCACGTTTGAGGCCTAGAAACACGGGGCACGATAAGGACGACACTGCCACGACCACGGTTAAAAAAATATTTCCTTCATTTTACAGAAAATTGATGGTAAAAATGTATTGAATGCCGTCGTTAAACTCTCCGTAAATTTACGGGAAACGTTTTGAACGGCCGAAATACATTCAATTTCCCTAAGCTCCACAGTGGTTATTGGTTTCTCCGGGCGTGCACTGAGAATGTACAGCAGTGAGCAAGCACCATCTTAGAGTGCCAAAGTTCCCAACGCGCCACTGCTTCGGGTATCTTCGGTAGGTTTCGTATTCCCCATTCGAGTAATGAGGGCGTGGGAAGGCCGGGGCCTTCAGGTCCCTGCCTACCTGGTGCTTAAAATGTGTTAAATAGTTTCCACGAAACTATTAAACGTGCGTCCAGTGTGCTGACCTACGAAAAGAACATACACTTCATACGAGAGCTGTCGAGTACTTCCAAGACGTTAAGCGCCTTAGAAACACAATTTTTTGAGTACTCGGAAATTGCCAAAAACGGGGTTTTCTACGTGTTGTATCTCAAAATATACGCGTTAGATACATACGAAACCACTCAAGGGCACTGCTTTGACCTTCCTGTGCAGTTTCCACCAATAAAATAATAGAGTCACTGCTGAAAGTCCCATAGGTGCACTAAGTGCGACGAGAACACTGCACGCCAGTTCAGAGCGTCGTGCTTAGCGGCGATGACGCACTTGATGCGCATGGCAGTGTCGCCCTTATCTCTCCCGCTCTTCTCGGCCTCAAACGCGGGAAAAAAAGCTCTAGGTAGGCGGGATCCTTAAGGTTGTTGCCTGGTTGAGAATTCTGTATAGGAAAAAATATGTGAACGAAATTCTGTTTTTTGAAGCAAATTTTAAAGATGAAAACTTTGAACAAAAACCTAAGCGTGAGAAATGTTACACTCAATCTCTGTATCAAGACAAATAAAATAATATGTTTTCAGAAATTTTTCATTTTATTATCAAGTTTTTGGATCTTTCCAGGAAGCATACCACACATTAATGTTGCAAAAGGCTTTGATAACAAACACTTATTTTTCTGCTCAAAAAAATGACCAGTGGTATCTCTGACAGGAACCCCAAAAAACCAAATTTCATTAACATGCATTTCCTTGTAACAAATTCTCAACGAGGCAACGGCCGTAATGGTGCGCTTGAGATGGGCGCAGGCAGGGTGTCGGCAAAGTGCGGTGTAGGTCCTGGGGAGAGAGATAGCCTCGTCCCATCTGGCGGAGGAGGCCAGGGCCCATTGTGCGACGGTCGGCGGCGGTGATCCCATTGAAACGACACCTTGGCGCCATCTGTCGACGAGCTTCAGCCGCCTCGTCTGGCTCGTCCTTTTTCGGCGAGCCTCCTGCGATGTCCGCCCCTTGACGTCGCCTCATTGCTTCTATTCAGTCAACACTGTCATCCTGGTCCTCGCCACAAAACAACCCCCCTCTCTCCCGAGGGCGCCCCCTCCGCAGGCTAATCGCCTCGCGTCTTACTTCCCCCTGCCTCCTGCTTCTTCAGCTGTCAACAAACCAAAACATGTCCCTCGGCCACCGGTATTCTAATTCATTCTCTTCCGTCAACGCCGACAGACGGGACTTGGCTGGAGATCTCGGCCGAAAATGACGTGGCGGTTTTTCCCCCGATGAGGGCGGGGCCCGGTTGCTCCCGTTGGCTTTCAGCGCGCTGAGGAAGACATGCTATTGGCCGGATGCTACCGGACTCTCTTTGGCTGGCAGCGTTCCGCCATCTTGCTGGGGCGTGCGACTCTTCCTTACTTAAATTACGAGAGGTCCAGGACGGAAACGGCAATGAAACGTTTGCGGGGTGATCCATTCCGACACTTATAACTTCGTGACTATAAGCTGTTCGCTGTAAAGTGAGCCCTTTTGAAATAAACCTTTGAGAAATATCACTGCCCGTAACTACATATAACCACTTCTGGCATGCATGCCACCAGTAAAGTTGCTAATGTAAGAATACAAATAGTTCTTAACATTTGATTTTGTATTGTGTCAGTGATGTTTACATTTATAGCCAGTGAAGGTACTAAAGTAAACGTTTCTTATTTCAATTCATAATAGAGTATGAGTTTGCACATAAGTTACACTTTTTTATTCTTTACAGCCGCACGATTTCACTTGGACCACATGAATAAAGTGATCAAGATCATGGCAATGTTAATATTTACATATGACAGAAGGATAAAAATTGGCAGGGAAGTAGGCCATAAGCAGGGTTTTCAAAGGTGCTCAGTTTACCGCGAATAAACTACATCTCTCAGCACGCTAGGCTTCGACGTCCTATAGGTATTCGAGTTGATTCCCTTCGCTTATAAGATTCTGCAACAGCTATGACTAGAGACCTGAAGAATTCGCGGATTCATTTTGAGACAAGCTAGAATTCAAAACACGTGTGTTTATATAACTTTATCCATTGGTCCACACGATGTTTGTCACCTCCTGGAGAACACTGGCCCAATCGTTGCCTTCCACTGTGACAGCAGAAAACCAATGTGCAGTTAATATCGACATATTTTTACATAAGGTTGTGGAGTCTAGCCTGCAGGGCNCACGATGTTTGTCACCTCCTGGAGAACACTGGCCCAATCGTTGCCTTCCACTGTGACAGCAGAAAACCAATGTGCAGTTAATATCGACATATTTTTACATAAGGTTGTGGAGTCTAGCCTGCAGGGCGTTGAACTCTCGAATTTTTCAGGTCTCTAGCTATGACATATTTTTCCTTTTTAACCTTCGAAAAATGATTATAAGAGACATATTTACCTCTTATTGATGGACCTGACTTGGTAGTGCAGATGGTGCTCTGCCCCCATAGCTCGGGGGCAGAGAGGCCGACTTGTAGTTGGAGGGTCGGATGTTCGCACCCCGGTTCCTCGGCGGCAGATTTTCACTTCGCGTGTCGTGCGTACGTGGACTAGGAATTTGTCACCAGGTCAGCCTTACTTGAGCTCGTCAACGGCACTTCCACACACTTACAAACGACACTTACCAACGACACTCTCGCTTTGTACCGCAGCTTATGTATCGGTCAATACAGTCAATGAAGGCGACTTTTTATATAAATAAATATGGTAAGTTAACGGCTTAAAAGCTTAGTGGAAAGGGGGTGTGTGTTCGATCCCAGCCAACTCCGAATTTTTTTTGCCCTTTTTTAAATTACAGTCAATTGCGCAATATAAATAGTAAACTATCGAAAATATGTTTATTTGTCGTAATTATTTGGCTTAATTCAATAATAATTATATTTAATTTGCCACTGCGGTTGGCCGTCACTTATTCAATCAGTGAAATTGTTTCACTGCACTAATTCTATNATTATATTTAATTTGCCACTGCGGTTGGCCGTCACTTATTCAATCAGTGAAATTGTTTCACTGCACTAATTCTATAAGTGAAATTTTTTTCATTGACACAATCAGTGATTTCCCAATGATTCTAAGTGGGGAAATTTTCACTGATTCGAGTGGTTTAATTTCACTGCGAATCACTTATTCTAATTTAGCGTGTGAATATTTTTTAAATATATTTTAGTAACTAGAGATCGGTTTGTTGTAGCTATTTCTGTCTCTGATTGTATTTGCCACTGTACACACGGTTCAAACAGAAGAACACAGCGATCCTACAAAAAAAAATCAGAGAATCCTCTACAGAACACTTTCAACAATATTTGTATTGTTCCCACAACAGCCATAGTCGTAAAATCCCTAAAATAATGTTCTCTTGCTGGTACTGAACAGTTATGCAATCGGTTTTGCGGGTAGCAGCAACAGAACACCCTGTTAGGCTATTAAAATCCTTGTTGTTGTTGTGGGAACATTGGAAATTTGCTTGAGGATGTTCTGTTGGAGGTATTTTCTGCTTTGTAGTAGGAAAGAAGTGCTCTGCTGCAGCGACCAAAACCTAATACGTACACACAGTAACAAATACAATCAGACTGTTTTATTTTAACAATACTTAGATGGTACCTATAACACGTAACCTATTTTAACAGTCCACATGGTTCCCACAACCATATTTTTTTTCTCGGTGATCCATGCAGCTACCACAACGTCTCTGTTGAAACGATGATACTGACACTCGAAAGCAGAACGTTTTTTATTGGTCTCCAAAGAGCAAATAGAAATCGAAAACTTGATTGCCAGTCATAAATGAATAAACTAGCCATAGTGTTGGCGAAGATATATTGGTTAAATTTTTTTTTCGCCTTCTTCAGTGTGTCCTAGCATTTAATGGAAGGAAAAGAAGCACACGCTATCCGAGAAGGCAGCGAATCTAGTGTGCGTGTTAGTTTCAATTGTCGTGTCTCTCGGGTTTCATGCAGTTTAGTCACTACGCGGAATTAGAGTAATTACGCTGCCCACTTAAATGCCTCAACTTGTCAGCGTTAGGACAGATCTTGAGCTAAATTAACACAATTAAAATGTAACAGCCAGGACTGACTGAGTTGTCTAACGGTAGCGACGTTTACCGTTGAAGTTCGGCTTGCCGTATATTACTCAAAAAATTCTAGATATAGCAGTTGAGTTATTTCAAATGTAATTAATATCTTCAAACTCACAACGCCTTGAATACACGCAGTTAACATAATTTTTTAGGATATTAATAAAATTATGGGTCACGCTCCATTTGAACATGCTTTACATGTGTATTCTTCCAAATGTTACAAACTGTTGACTACTTTTCACAACAAAACCCCATGGACGATGTTTACTGCCATCTTGCACGTACATCTTTCACCAAAAGTTAGTTTCATAATACTCCTTTAATATGCGAGGCCACGACAAGTAAATGTAAGGTATACAAGCGTATATTTAAATCTCTTTGCAGCCTTAATTTATTTTTGCATGCAATATGTAGGTACAAGAGCGTATTTTATGTATGTTTGAAAATCGATCTTACTGCCCTTAAAATATAAATATTCCCCAACCTAAGCCACAATCTTAATTCGTGGGTATTGTATCGTCCGCATAACCTTTTTTGTGAACGTGTGAAAGGTCATGCTATTTATTAAAAATATTATTGCAAGTAACCAAAATGCCAACTGCACTTCATTGATTGATGCTTGTGTAGGTTTTACCAGTCACATAGCACACATTACACCGATTTTCATTGTATAAGTCATATAACTATGCTTTAACATTATGGATTTACAAAATGTATAGTTGGAAATAACCATTCTGCAGAAGTTCCGTCTACAACGAAAAAACTAAATATGGTATTCGGTTATTTCTTTTAACGCTTTAGTCAAAATCACTTAAACCATGGGAAATTTATGTAACCATTACGTCAGATAAATACCCATAGTTATGCTTTGTTCATTAAAAAGAGTTAGATAAAATAATTTTACATTTTCAAGATAAGGATCCATTGTATTATAATTCCTTTTATCTATTTAGCCCAATGTTTGAACAACTGTAAAATGCAAACAAAGCATGACTTCCCCGCTAACAGTTTATTCAAATAAACCTCCGATACAAATTTTTCTGCAAAAAGATGTCAGATCACTTTGGTGAATGACGCAGCTATCTTAGTGAGTGAAAACATAGATAACTTTTAAACTTGCGTATAACTGAAGCAAATTCTCCGTAGTTGTAATACTAACGGGTTATAATTAAAACTTTATTATTTATGTAATGATTTTCTTAATTTACATAGCTGCACGCACCTCAAGAGGCAATGAATTTTGAAAGAATAAATGTTGCTTACTTTTCTGTGTTTATTTTCTCTTGTGTTGTAATAAAAACACGTGTTTACAAAATTTAACTGGAAACCGGAAATCGAATTGTGAAATATTAAATGACATTCTTTTGAGAAAATTACATTTCTCCAGGTCGCCTTAAGAATTTTGAATGCAAGACTTACAATAAATCAACAGAAGGCGAGGGGCCGGTATAAATGATCTTTTTACAGTATTTCTTGAAGGAGGAGCCTAAAAAAAAACGAGCTCGAGAGCTGAATATAATTTGAATGTAATTATGAGGTTCTCTGGGAGTGTGAAAGCGAAACTAGTCATTAGCCCACGGTACAGGAGAATTTGAAGCTAGCTGACTGGGGTGTTAACAACTAGTCTGCCTTCACATTCGTAGTTCACACACATCAACATGCAATTATAAATGAAAAAAATGCTACCGTTTCAATTCCCCAAACACTAGACTATTTCAGATTTGTTATTTATGTAATCTTTTGATGCAAAATGTACGTCGCTTTTTAAATGGGCAGCTTTTGTCAACATATTTGTTTTAGTGACAAGAGTTAAATGGCAACAACTATATTTCAATAAACTTCTTTGAAAGTAAATGTTCCCTTGTGGTAGCAAATGAGTTAAAGTTTTTCCTACTTCGATATATAATGAAGAGCTACTGTAATAGTTTAGTAAGGACTACCAATCCACGAACTGCACTGTTTCATTTCGTCAGAGCAGATATAAAAGGTGCAAGGTTATTACATGGGAAATTTACACCTAGAATATGTCGCATTCGCTTCAGAGATTCACAAAAACTGAAGGCACAGAGTAACAGAAAATTGCAAGATACAAACCTTTGTATTGAAAGTTGTCCACGGAACCATTTATTAAAATTTATCCAAGCAAACGGTACAAACTGATACCATTCTGAAATTGCTTTAAAATTTTTTAGGATAAAAAATAATTTCGTAATGGCGTTATAGTTATATTGTTTTTACGGGTACAAAATTATTCAAATGAAACTCGTAAATAAATATTTTCACAAACAAGTGCCTTTAAAGAAGTCACGGAGTATTTTATTTTAAGTTATACTTAAAACTGCCAGTTGAATTAGGTAACAAACACGAATGGTATCTGAAACAAAGTAATGCGCAATGTTCATGTGAAATAAGAACTTAGTAATTAGTTTTCCTTGTTTAAATTGACGCGCACAGAAAACGTGACCTCTACCCACCTATCACTGTGCTCATGTATGAGCTAAGTATTTGCTACGACTCGCTTTTATTGCTTCAGTTAATCCGCACCTATGCCCGGTTTCACACGGGTTTCATTATTTCTTCGTCCACTTGATTATATCCAGTACGTTCTGACCGGCAAGTCATCAGTTCAGCGTGGATGCCTAGAAGCAGTATTGCGCTGAAATTCCGCGAGGCTCTTCTTTTCTTGCAGAAGTCAACTAGACCTTTGTAGCTATGTTCAGAGGTTCATTTACTACGATTCGAACCAAAGTGACGTGAGGTTTGTCGTTACTGAAAAAATCGTTTGAGACATTTTGTGAAGTAACGTAACTATCCCCATTGCTAAATTTAAATAATTACTATATATTAATCCCTACGAAACTCCGAGTCTTAATCTTAACGAAATAATCGAAATAACGCAGTTTTCAAAGGGAAAAAATTAATCGTCCAACATAAAAGAGTCTACGCAGTGAAATTAGCTGAAATATTAAGCTTGGAGTAGATTAATCACATGGCAGTGACTGTTGGAAAAGCATCACGTCTTTTATTCATCTCGGATGCCTAAAAATTGGGCCCATTAAGCAGGCAATTTAAGAAGCCCAACTGAAGCCAATCGATCCGTTGGAACACGCTCTGCGAGACATTTGCTTTTCGGCGGACTCGACGACAATGAATGATTAGAGCGGAGCGTGCGTCTCAATTCCAGCCCGGCAACGCGACGTCGCGGTCCAAAGTTATGCCTTCCCGTATACAGCTCTCAAATACGTCGGTTACGTACGTATTAAAAAAATATATATATATCGTCTCGACTCGAGACTTTTCTCATGCCCACACGCATTAAAGGTGAACATCTCACTCCGCAGCGCATAGCTCTATCTCGTTCCAGGCCCCACGTGAAATATGATGATTATATAATAGGCCACTTGAAGGACGGTATTGTGCGGCTGCAATTTGGAGTGCCTCCGGTCGGAAGTGGAGCGGTTGAGACGACTGCACTGCGAATGCATTACCACGTCGCTCGCGCTGCCAAACCGGTCATTAGTGGCCGCATTCGAACGGGGACAGCGTTAGCGCACGCAAAAGGCCCGCGGCAAGCTCTCGTTACCTTCTCCACCGAGTCAGCCTCGAATTACGAACGGACCATCAAAATTAATTTCTTGTCTCAGGCATGATGTACTGTGTTTATCCCCCCCCCCC
>NQII01000158.1:447700-470361 GCA_002778355.1 Clitarchus hookeri
CCCCCCCAACCACCGCAAAATAACTAGAACGATTAATCTGCGAGAATCTGAAGTACTCGACCATTAGTTTAATTTGTCATATTTGTATGTAGTAGCTGGATTTATTTCAGGAATTTGTTTTTTAAGGTTGTAAAATCCGTTTGGGCATGATAATTTTTCTGAATGAGATATTTTGTTGCATAAAATGTCGATAATAAAAAGAAAATGTTGATGTCTTCAACAAATGCATATCTCGCGTAGATGAGAATTAATTTTTGTGCTGCGTGGTGAGCAAGATATTTTATATGCCTACGTATGATATAAATATATTTGTTGTTGTTGCTAAAAGCTACCCCGTTTTTATTACAAAATTTAAACGCTAAAAAATGATTCAAATCTTTTGCTACCTGCTTATTTGCAATTTTCGTACTTTAACACGATTGTCAGGACAAATACTGCCAACGTATAGGCCTACAGTTTATCCACCTGCTTTTTCGCTGTTTTCGTCCCAAAACCAACTTCCAGGATATATATTAACCACTGATACTTTTCTAAAGTGATGAACGTACCGTTTAGCTACACTTAAAACATTTTCGATAATTACAAAATGTTGTTAAAAAATATGTAGACAAATATTTTTAAAACTTAAAAAAAACAGTTTCCGAATAATTCCAATAACAAAAAAAAAATTTCGGTAATCGACGAAAATAAATTTGGCGTCACCACAGATTATTTGGCAGTCTTACTTCACATCAAACTTTGCAGCGACCACAAACGTTTTCTTTCAATATGAATTACTAAAATAAATATACATACCCAATGAAAATTTTGAGGTTCACGTCCTTAAATGAACATTTTGCTCGATTTGTGAGTGAGTTTGAACCCAAAAAATTTCCTAGAAACTTATTACTTAGGTGCTTCTTTACATAAAATTATGGANATTTGTGAGTGAGTTTGAACCCAAAAAATTTCCTAGAAACTTATTACTTAGGTGCTTCTTTACATAAAATTATGGAGTAAATTACAAAGATTTTCTGCATTCCACTTAGGTCAGGTAACACAACAGATTATGAAAAATGTAGGATTCTTACGGTTTTTGAACATTTATATTCATGTTACTGAAACTATATAAAATCTGTATTTTATCTCAAATGGTGCCGCTTTTAGTTACAAAAAGCTTTCATAATACAAGAGCTTTAATATTTTAGTCTGTTGTTTTAACATACTGTTAGTGAATTTAACCTACTATCATCTAATGTATTTGTAATTTACGTAATTATAAACTCTTAGTAGCAATGCGTGTAAGGAAATTTCACCTGTGTACCCACATCCATGCGTGAAGATAATTAACGGTTTAAGTTTACGCACACAAGAGTTTTTTTCAAAATCCTCTCTGTTACAGCTATCTGAGCAATGGACATTTTGTCAGTGTCAATACAATCCGAGACAAGTTTTATCCCACTTAACAAGTTCTTGTTAACTGTCGCAAACAGAAGAACTATCGTGTATTACCAACAGAGAGGGTTTGCAAAACAACGTTACATAAAATTCTTTTTAAATACAGAATCTTTTAGCGCAATATATTTCGCATTGTCAATTCCTGTATTCCTATCCCTTGTAGTCCCACTTGAATTAATGGTTTCAGGTGTTGCAAACAAGAAATGCTATGATGTGTTCTGTACATAAATCGACGCAACTCTTGTTGCATTGTCGCAGTCACTGTGTGTTATAGGTAGAGCCCTGAAGAATTCGCGGATTCATTTTGGGACAAGCTAGAATTCCAAACACTTGCGTTTATATAACTTTAGCTATTGGCCCACGCGGTGTTTGACACCTCCTGGAGAACGGTGTCCAGTTGCCTCCTTCCACTGTAACAGCGGACAACCAATGTGCAGTTAATATCGACATATTTGTACATAAGACTGCGGAGTCTAGCCTGCAGGTCATTGAACTCGCGAATTTTTCAGGTCTCAAGTTAAAGGCTGTTCACGATAAACTGAGCACTTTTGAAAGCCCTGCGTAAAATGTCCTTGTATGTAGATTGCGTATTCTTCCGCTTCATGTAAAATTTTCACCGTCACGGACCTAGTTACTGTGTTCATGCGTCGGTCAAGGATAACTGTGAAAATATTAAAAAAGTAAATATATTGTAAATGTGCTCATGCTGACATTTAAATGTATTTGGAAAACCAGAAAGCAAAATCAATAAATTCAGTATTTACAAATTATTACCTTACAATCTGAATTCGGCTTTAATAAACGGAAGTACTTTTACCTCCGTTGATACCAGCTTTACTGGGCGCATGTCAGTCAGTCGGCCGGTTAAAATATGTGCAGGTAGGAGCAGTGATATTTTTCAAAGGTTGATTTCAAAAGTGCTCAGTTAACCACTTAGGATTTGTGTTTCGCTATAGTGTCTCGCTATTTTAAAGAAACAATAGTGTATAGTTAAGAATATATCTGTATGTGTATTGTAAAACATTCACAAGCAAATTAATGCTGCTTAATTTCTCTCCCTGTATTTAGGAACAAAATATATCGTATTTTTAATTTTTTGCGCTATCTTTTAATGAGGCATAAAATAAGAATTTTAGTGAAACCTACCTTAAAGTTCATATGTTTTAACTACATTTAATGATATGTTATATTTGTAACTTTTTTGCAACTTTCATTCAATATTCTTTAGGAAATTTATTTGCACTCTCATTATCGTTTTTACTTGTTTAATTTGCTTGTGAATCCACGTGTGTGTTTTTAGAGTTATTTTATACACACCTCAGACTTGGTTTGCACCACTTGTTATTTAGTTGCACCTTAATAATGATCTGTAGGACAGCGGTATTCTGTAAAGACAGCGCGTATTTTCACCCGATGCTTTCCCCTGGGCCACGAGCAAAATAGCATCTCAGAAATACCAGCGGTGCAAAACTTTTTTGAGGTGTGTATTTTACAAGTGTGAACATTTTTTTATTGTCTTTCAGGATATGTGCTACAGGTTCCAAAATCTTTCAAAAACAAAAAATAAATCACTAAAATTGGACAGATATATAAGTGCGCACTAAATACGAGCCTGTTTCATAAAAACCAAAACATTAGTTAGTAAAAGAAAATCAGTTAAAAAATTCTGACTCGAGAGGTGGTCAACTCCTCAGAGTGAAATCGCAGTGGAAATAATTTGAAAGATTATTGAAACTGGATCATTGAAATAGCAATTTCGACTTATTTCAAGAGGGGCGTGTCTACAGCTTTCATTCACGTGTAGACACTTCGTCTGTTTTTTTTTTAAATAAAATTGATTGAACTTTGCTATTAGTCAGTGCTGTATTTTTTAATTTGTTCAAACAAGATTTATTATTTGAAAAAAAAAACAAAAGAAAGTGGAACTGATTTTCAGCAGGCGGCGTCGGCCAGATGTTTAGAGTGTTTTATTTTTATTACAGGCAAATGTTCCCACAAATGAAGTTTCGTGTATCCGGTTTGGACTCTAAAGCAAAGTACATCTTGCTGCTGGACATAGTGGCAGCAGATGACTACCGCTATAAGTTCCATAACAGGTATTCTCTATTTGACTACACTGGGAATGCAATACGCAAGCTGAATGTGTCCTGTTTGTGTTTCTGCGCAGGCGCATGTTCCCAGCCTACAAAGTTCGTGTAACAGGACTCGATAATAAGGCCAAATACATCCTTCTTATGGACATCGTTGCAGCCGACGACTGCCGATATAAATTCCACAACAGGTACACCAATATCAAGAAAATTACGATTTTTACCAAAACAAAAAAAAATTCAGAAAAAAAAAATAATGTTTCTGTCATACCTTATGTAATTCAACTAAGCTATCAGAAAAACAAAATTTTAATATTTTATGCTGTTTGGATGATTTCAGTTACGGGAAATTCTAAATTCTCCATCACACGTGTTTCTCGGTAGATCCAAGGTTTTTTTTTTTTAATAATCTGTCTACAGTAGCTTAGTTGCTATCTTGTTGGTGAAGCTAGCTTTCATTGCAAAGCATAACTGGTAACGATTGCATATTTTTAAAGAAATATCAGTAATTTTTTTTAAGCGGTACTTTTTTAACTCTTCTCATTCACTGAGCCAGTGATTTGTCCCCGTCTTAGCAAATAAACTTTTTGTAGCGCCTTTTGCAAAATGCAGGTCGTCTTTATTGCAGCCGGTCAGAAATTGTCTTTCCCTCTCTCAAGCGTTTCGTACGCATTCTGGAAACTACGAAAAACGCGTGTGGTGGATATCGCATCTAAGTTTCTAGTCGTTTCATGAGTTTTTCATGTTAAATGTTTATTAAATATGAACATCCGGCCTTTGTTATCCGAACTCTGTGGTTGGAGAACAGCATGCGCTTTTAATTACAACTTTGTTTCTCTGCTAGTTTATTAGTGATAGTAACAAAGTACCTTTAAGTTCTCTAGACTAAACTAACGCATGCAAATACACTAATATGCCGTAAAAATTATGTACTCTCGGCACTGTAAGTATGCTGCTGACAATTAAAACTTAAAATTGAAAAAAAAAAAAAAATTAGCGACACTATAACTAACAATTCAATACTCTAGTTGCATGTGTTGATATGTTGGTGCATGAAGTACATCTAGACATACAAAACTGCTTCGAAGTAACAAATTTGTGTTCCGTGTTGCTGCATTAAATATTTTTCACCTACACTTATGTCAACTACAGACGAAAAGGAAACGGCGTGCATGATTTTACACGCTAAGAAAGCATTTTTACTAACTGTTCTTAGTTTTATGTTTCTGCCGAATGACTACTGTCCATGAATGATATTATAAACACTATTAATTTAGTGTATATTAACAGTCTTTATAAATCCCATGTAAATAAAAAAATTCTGTGGCAAATTACTTAAACGATAAGACTTAAATAGCACTTAAAACTAGTAAACCATTAAAAATCATGTAATGTTACACACAAGAAAATCTTTGAAAAGTTGGTTGCGAACGTTTCCAATTAACACTGGGATCAGTATGACGGCATTTTTGAAATATCGTCCGCGTGTTTGTGCATATAACATGTAAGAGGGTTAACTGCGTGTATTTTTTTTTTTTTTGCAATGTAAAGGGTTGTCCGCAGATATTTAACTATGCTTCTTTTATCAGGCATCTCACGTACACTGCGGTCTCCTCCATCGCCGCTACGTTGGGTCCGAAATTATAAGCAAATTTCAAATTTTAATTATGGCGTCCGTCGCTGCGTAAGATTTGTGCGGGCTCGATCTTCACGTTTCTTCACTTTGACAGCGTCGCATATCTGTTTAGCAAGAGTTGTTCGTACAATGTCAACGTTTTGCTTCTATACGAATGGGCTTTTTCTTTACGTAAATGTAACATAATATAAGATAAAGCGATACGTTATAAAGAAAAACGCAACTTAGCTCCGTAAATACAAAATATGGAAAGTCTCCATGCTTAATATAGCATCGCGTTTCGGGGAAGAACGAATGCCGACTTTACACAAATCCTTCTTCGTCACTGTAACCAGAAATTTGTCGTCTCTGTAGCGCGCAGGAAATTTGCGTGAGGGCAAAACTGAAAAAGAACTCACGTGTCACGCAAACAATTGTTTTTAAGTTAAGTGTTGGAACGGATAAAAAAAAAGAATTAATTCCTTAAGTGAGTGCGCATTTTAACGATTACAGTAACGAGAATTCAAATGACATCTTCCACTTTGGAAATTTCTGAATACTCTTGATTTCGTAGCTCACAGCTTACCTCCTCTCGCCAGGAGGCGACGTTCGATTGACTCAGATTGAGAAGGGTCCTTCACAGGAAGCACTTTTGCGAACACGCATCCCGGAAATACTTGACATTTTTTCAGTCGCACTGATTTCGTATGTGAAGAGTTATTTCTCCAAAAGTGAATTTATTACAGTCGTTGAAGTCAAACTTTTGCTTTTCGTTGGTGGTAATTAGAAACTACTGCGTTATCTGAAATCTATCGTGCCTGCTGCTTAAGAAAAAAATTCAGGATAAAAAAAATAAACTATGTCTTATCAACATGCTGGAACAGGGAATCTGCGTGGTGAGATTCAGTGGTGATAATTCAATTCGATTTGTCGAGTTGCGTTATGGTTATTTACGCGCAGAGAAAAATATGGCGACAGTTCCGAATCTTGTTATATTCGAATGACGTGGTCACTGAATATGCAAAAATGACTCTTAGAGCCAGACAGTGCGCAAGGAGATGAAAAGCTTAGTTCCAGGTGCATTTATTGAGGCAATCCTCGAGACTTGGCAGTTAACGCACCCTGTCCTAACGTTCATCAGAGGTAATGTGTTTTATATCAAGTTATAAAAAGTCAATTAACATAAAAAATTACTTATCGGTTTATCTAATAATATGAAAGCATTTTACAGTAAATCCACAAGCTAAAAATAAGCCAATATTTAGGACGAAAATGTACAAATATTACTATGTAATATAGCCAACAAATAAAATTCAAATTACGTCTATCTATAGTTCAATCCGTAACTGGCAACTATCTCTACAGTTATAGTAAACAAATAACATTCAAACTAAGTTCTAAACTTTCAAATATGTATTGGACAAAATACTGGATACTATATATATTTTAATGTGTATGAAATATAAGCTATACTATTTGAAATGTGTTAATGCATTTCATAATTTGCGATGTGTCATTAATTCTTAACATAAAAATATAGCATAGAACAATAACAATAAGTATGGAAAATAAATGAACAATACATTAAAACTAAATTAGCTTTCAACTAAATGTTTCGAAATTTCTGTAGCGTACGATCGCGGAGACTGCTCCGTGACTTCATAATTAATTTACAAAGAAACCGGACGAATCCAACGATGGTTTAGGAAACGTCGACATTTACTCATATAATTCAGAGAAATCATCATACACAAAACAATTTTTACTTACATTTATTAAATTAATTTTTTTTCTACCGACTTTTGTACTAATAAAAAATATGTTCATGTATTAAACTTATTTAGAATTAAACCGGGTTAGAAGCCGTAGGTTTTTTAAGCCTAAACTGTTAAAAAAATTTCAGTACCACATATATTTAAGGAAATATTTACGAAACTATATAGGTAATACAAGCGAACCGGCCCGGCTTCGTCCGGTAACAATTTAGTTTTTTAAGCGATACTATGAAAAACCAAATGTTTACTGTGGTGTTCCTTAAAATATAAAAATATACTATCCCGGACTTTTCTGTAAAATTTTTGAAAGATACAATTATGTAGTACATTAATTTGATATATTTCTTATGGTTTAGTTAGCGCAAGCAACGTAAGCGCCCTAAAAGCGGGTTTTTACGACTTGATTGCAAACGGTTTGACAATTCTCTTCTATCCTTAAATTAAATATAAATGTGTTATACACCAAAAACTTCCTCAAGAAATTCTCTAAATTATGTTGAAAACCGCATGAACATTCATCAAGTAGTTAAGAAGTACTAAGCCAATACACAGACAGACGCGTATAAGCGACTTTATTTAACACTATTTAGATAAACGGAAAAGCGATCCGTAACTATGGGAATCGGAGCTGAGCTCAATGAATACCAAATACGGAAAGTCTCCACATTTCCTACAGCTTCAGATCTCGGGGAAAGAGCGCTGCCGGGCCTACACGTAGCTTTCTTCGCCACTGTAACCATAAAATGGTTGCTTCTGCTGTAGTTAGGATTCCCACGCCACCAAGACCTAACAATTTAAACATCATAAAATATCATAAGCACCTGTAAAAGTTTGTAAAACTTGAAACACTCTCACACTCTTGGACATTGCTAGAATATGGATAGTTTGCTTAAGTTGCATGTCCAGAAACAACCGGTCGTATAAAAGATTTCAGTTCTGGAATCATTACGTGCAGGCTCAAATATAGCTACAAATATTTTTATTTTATAATTTATTTTTATACACAATGCAACACCCTCGTCCCCCCCCCCGTATTCCCATCATTTTTAACCGAAGTACCAAAAAACTAATTACCAAATTTACGGACGTGTTCTGTGAATTAACGGAAAGTTGAGTGAATATTACGGAAAATACGTTAACAAAATTGAAAGTGCTGGCAATATTACGGAGAGTACTGGAGAAATGTCAACACTGCTTTTCCGTAAAACAAGGGAAAGTTTTTTTTGCAGTGTACAATAGAGCACATGCTCAGCAGAAACCACGTGGTGTTTGACAGTTGTATGACGACTCGGTGAGTTGATTAGTGCATTCTCTACCCAATTCCTTCTACGCGAAGGGAAATTCGTAAAATTGTACCGACCTTACACGAGAGATTAGCTACGGTTATCACTTTTAAACTACTCGTGGAAAGGATTGAAGTGAGTGAAGAGATTAGGGCAACTCTTAACAGCGAGGTCTCGAGAGTCGATGAGGGTGATTGAGGCGAGCATGAAACAGCTCCGGAATGAAACGGCAGCTGGGAAAACGGGAGATCCCCGAAAAAAAAACCCCGCTGACCAGCGGCATCGTCCGGCACGAAACTCACATGCGAAAGTCCGGGAGTGGCCCGGCCGGGGATTGAGCCTGGTTCGCCTTGGTGGGAGGCGAGCAGGCTAACCGCTCAGCCACCGTGGGCCCCTCGTGGAAAGGAGTAAACGATGAATTTTCCCCGTTATTTTTTTTTTTTTGTTTATCTCCCGAGCGAAGTAAATAAGACATCAGTCGTCGTGCATGTTCCTTCCTCGCCGTCTGAGAAGGAGTTGAGGAGGGGGGAAAGGCGATTATTACAGCGAGAAGCACCACTGACGGATCACGCAGCCC
Organism: Clitarchus hookeri; assembly: GCA_002778355.1. Lineage (NCBI taxonomy): Eukaryota > Metazoa > Arthropoda > Insecta > Phasmatodea > Phasmatidae > Clitarchus > Clitarchus hookeri. Next base: position 456,478 of record NQII01000158.1, read on the forward strand.
ATTTCCATAACCCGCGGGGCGCGGGTTCGAAGCCGCGAGGCAGCACGACGGGCAGTTCGTTAGCGGCGCGCCACGGAGCAGTTAACCTTTGAGCGTAATCAGCAGGTCTGTCCAACCCTCTCCTGCACCTTCACGCCGCCGGGCATGACTCGCCCTGCAGCGTCGCACACATGCGCAGCGCATGCGCTCTACGGAGTGGAAAAGTGGTTCGCGCGCGTGTGTAGGTTTATATCTTCCGCCGCTCCTGCCACTTGGCGCTGCGAGCCGCGCTACGGGAACTTAACAGTCTTCCTCGCCAATACACAGGAAGCCCCAGTAGCACGTGGCCGTTTTCAGAACTATCTTGCAAGACAGTAGCTTGCAAGAAATACAATAATAACACGAAAACAGAAAGCTGTTTATATACTATTCACGGTAAAGTGAGCACTTATGAAAGCCCTCTCGTTTGGAATAATAGCAAATAAATATATTTTATTGTAGCCTTAGACGTTAACTTGATAAAATGATTAAAAAAAAAAAACACCCGAAAGAAAAAAGTAACTAATGCCTCAAAAGAGCTGACTTTACCGTGAACAGCATATACCTANAGCAAGACAGTAGCTTGCAAGAAATACAATAATAACACCAAAACAGAAAGCTGTTTATATACTATTCACGGTAAAGTGAGCACTTATGAAAGCCCTCTCGTTTGGAATAATAGCAAATAAATATATTTTATTGTAGCCTTAGACGTTAACTTGATAAAATGATTAAAAAAAAAAACACCCGAAAGAAAAAAGTAACTAATGCCTCAAAAGAGCTGACTTTACCGTGAACAGCATATACCTACAATTCAGTTTACAGGTGTCACTTTTTAAAAAATAAACTCTCGTTGATGTATTCTGTTCAAAAAATCATCCACGACACGGTCCAAATATTTACCGTACATCTCCCTCACATCCAGTGTTTGATAGCGTAGACTTTCGACTTCAAAAATCTCCACAGGAAAAACAAATTTGAACGCTTTTAGGTCCGGGAGGGACATCGCTGGCCAGTTGATGCCTCCAAACCGTGAAATCACATGACCTGGGAAAACTTCACGCACTATTGATATTGACTCCCGAACCGTGTTGGCGGCTGCGTCGGCCTGTTCAAACCACAGTTCGCAATCTTCGTCTGCGTTAGGGAACTACCGCATCTGTTGGTGACGGGCTGCTGTTACTGTCACGGTTCAATTGCTCTCCTTAAGAGGAAAACGGCTGGATGGTACTGAAAGCTGATACACTAGACCAAGCTTTTTGCCTTAGCGCTAGAAGACGCAATGCCTCGCCGACACCGACCAATCCACCTTGCTAAATATGGCACACCGAGATACTAAACTTTTAAGAGAGCTGCCTCACACGATGCTCTTGTTCTCCACTGAGTCTCGCGCATTCTCAAATGGCGCGCAATTCAAATTCGTCACATCCTACTGGAACATTCTGAAGTTTCCAGAACATGGTGGAACGACAATGGTTTCATTGCATCACCGCACCTGACTATATAATAAAGCAGATCTCATTAACATTTTCCGGCATAGCTATATTAAAAACACAAACTTTAGGAGTTTCTATGAACAATTTTTTTGTTTTGCCCTGTAGCCAACAAGTATCTACTCAACGCTCAGTCATATGACGGGACCAATAAAATTTTTGTTTTTGTTTGATATTATTGGGAGGCGACTTTAATGCAACTATATGTTATAATTTAAACAACTAATTAAAAGTGTCACACATAAGCGAATTCCTTTATTGGTTGCTGTTTTCTGCCTTGTACAGAATTCACCAATAAATCCACTTCCCGTGCAATGTTAAATTTATAAACCAGCATGCTTCAAAGGGGAAAAAAATTTATACACACAAGATAAAATTGTCAGAAAATTAGTTTACATGTAACACATGAAATAATAATACATATGTTTTGTAGCACTGTAATATATTTTGTTGCAATTTCCTTCTTTAAAGTTTTAAAAAAACAACATGACACTATTTTCTAAATTAAAGCAAATTAGCATTTTGTGTGCTTCAGAAAAAACATTTCGCAATAAAAAGCTCCTCCTTGTCAAGCAAGACCATCCACAATGATTACTCTTGTTGTATGCAACAATAATGAGTAATAAAGTTTACAAACTTTTTAAATAATGTATTTTTTGCAAATCCATTTCAACCTCGAAAGTTGACATTTTCATATATAAAATGAAGGTACATAAAACCAATTATGAAAGATATATTTTAATAAAAGTACCAATTTTTCAACAAACGTTCACAGTAATTAAAATTATTTCCATACTTGACGAATATTTGAACTGTATGACTTTAAAGATTTCTATTATACGTGGGACAATTATTATAATCCAGCTGAAACTACAATAACATTAATCAAACATTTTTGTGTATAAATAAAACATTAAAATTTGGCGAATAAAAAAGTTTAATAGGAAAGTTAGTATCGCATATTGCATAAACTCCAGCATTGCGAAATTTCGGAAAAGTTAATTGTTTTTAAACGCTCCTACTAAACGCTGCCATTGACTGTACGTTTTCTGAGACCAGTAGTTGAATATTAAAAAAAATGCAAAACTACACTGTTATACGGTTGGCTTTTATCACAAAACTTAGTGTTTTGTTTGGACAGCTGTATCATTTTGAAAGGACGCATTGCGGATTTCATAGCTAATGTTTACATTGAACGTTATATTTGTTTTAGTGACTGTAATTCTTAACTCGCCATGCTCATAGAGAGTTCGTTATAATAACTTCATATGTGCAGTAATGATAATATGCGTATTCATCTCCCGAAAATCATAGATTTTTAACCTTCGTAAGAAATAAAGTGTTTTTATAAACACTAACATAAAGAATTACCATAAATAAATGATTAAATAACTGAAATATTTTTTACATTTTCTGAATATTTCCTTTACATGATTTTAATTTGCAGCATCTACTAAAAACTGCATCTTACAAAAATAAACTAAATGTTTAGCTTTCCGTACACACAAATTTGTTATCTTCTGAGCCTATTGTTTAGAATTGATCAAAAAGTATTAATTAATTGCAAAGTTTTGGTGAACTGTACACTTTTGAGCATCGAGAAATTTGTAATTGAACTTGTACAAAATAATTGTGATCGTTTTTAACGCACGCTTCAGAAATAACGCAAGTCATAGCACAATTAAATGAGTTAAGCGTATTAAGGTACATACTGCATGAATGCAACTTACGCACGAGGGTTAAGTGAATTAAAACTGGCGTCGGTGAACAGTGAAGTGATCTTGGTTTGGTGTGTTGTAGTCGGTGGATGGTGGCGGGCAAGGCAGACCCCGAGATGCCAAAAAGGATGTATATCCACCCCGACTCACCTTCCACGGGCGAGCAATGGATGCAGAAGGTGGTGTCCTTCCATAAGCTCAAGCTCACCAACAATATTTCAGACAAGCACGGCTTTGTAAGTACTGTACGTTTGTATCAACACAAATTATCTACCTACCTCATAAAACTAATAAAAATTACTTAAAATAGTATTTAGTTTCGCCTTAAGTTTGCAAGCTCATGTGTTATATTATTTTGGTTGAATACAGATGAAGCACTTTTTTTCTCTCAAAATAACAACTTTCAGTCGTTCAGAATTTTGGAAATTGTCCACGCTCAACAGATTATACGTGGTGCATAAAATGTTCTTTGAAAGTGGCTAAAACTTGCAAACTTAGTGAGTTCAAAATATATCAAAAGATGTTCTTAAAATATCCAGAAAAATTGGGACAGTATACAGAGCAAGAGAGTTCTTCAATCTGTACCAAAATTTCGAGATGCATGCGTCCAGGAGACATAAACTGTAGTAAAATTACCTTGTTGTTTTAGAATTCACTCCGAGAAAAAATGATCATCCTTTGTGCATGTTCTTTTAGTTGTATACTAATTATTGATTAAGAATTGTCACTAAAATTAGTAACATTATGATTTCAAATAAAGCAATTAAAAAGTACAGTTATCATTGTACTAACAAAATAATAAGCAAAACTGCATAATTTTTTTTTTTTTTTTTTTTTTACAAATATCTGATTTGCAACATGAACGCTTGTTACACTGACGATATATTTTGTAAGAGATTTTTAAGTGCCTTGTATTTTTCAGAAGAATAAAAGTGTATCTTACAAAACTAATTTCAGCCATACCTCAAATTGTTTTTGTATTTATTCTAGAAATTTTTCTGTAAAGAATTTTTTTGGTAATATTTTCTGTTTTTTGATTGCTTACATAAGTGCTGAAGTAACGTACTGTATTTATGTTAACTTAGTGTTAGTGTTAATTAAGAAGCCATTCATAAATCTGTTGGAAGCAGCAGGGCTTTTCACAAATTTAACAAACGAAATAATTTTTTTTTGTCGCATGCTTATGGATAATGTAATATAAATGCAGCAGTATTGTGCTCCTGCAATAAAATGCAGTTTGCTTCTACGAGCTTTAAGACTTTACGAGAGTCACCTGTTATATGAATTAAACAGACGCAAATTATCACCCGTCCCCTCCAGTTTAAAAGAGTTACACATATGCTTGTTTTACCGGGTATACTGCGTTTCATACAACTTCAGTAAACTTTGACAAACACTGTGACCAACATACACATCATATCAGTAAACCCGCCATTTGCAAAGTATTGTCTAAGCTGATGGTTGTTGCGGGATTTGTGTTGTTATGTTGGCGATCTTTGCGATGATTATGAAAAAAAGAGTACTCGGCATTAACAATTTTAATTTAGAAGTTTAATGATAGATACAACATTGATTTTTTTTAAATTATGTTTTTAGAACAATCTACGATATTTTTGAGCTGTAGTGTATATGGTCTAAAAACATTTTGAGAAATTTGGCAAGAGCGTAAATACATCACATTTATGTGAAAAGTCTCAACCTGGTGAATGTCACTGAGTTCTCTTTCGCCGTGATTGATTTAAATGAGAGAATTCCTTGCTCGTGAAATTGGAATATTAAAGTTGCAGTTGGTTTTTTTTTTTTTTGTATTTGCGTATTTCATTACACTTAGTTCGTTGTAGAAGCCTGTTAAGAACACTTTCCTCAGTGAAATTAAATATCGACACATATCTGCCGCTTCGTAAAAGTGCTGATTGCGTGCTTCGGTCTGCCATTTCCGTTAACCGCCATGAAGCACTAACGAAAACGTAATGTTATGAAGTTTAAATTTGTTTGTTTCAAGAAACAGCTCAAGTGTTTTGTTAATTTTTTAAGTCAGCAAATAAATTATTCGGCATCAGTGGCCAACAAAATTTGTCTAAGTGCCAACCATGGTTTTCCACGTGTTTAAGAATAACGAGGAAAATAGGAAATGTGCGCGGTTTGTAAATCATGTTTTTTTTCGAAGCTTAAAAAACGCCTTTTTTAAAAATCCCGATTCGTTTTATTGACAATCGAACGATTTTAACATGTGAAGATAAACTTACTGAAAATGTTTACATTGTTCATTTCTCACATAGGTATGAACAGAGACATATTTATCTGGTTTTGTTCTTGTGGACAGTTTTGAATTGTACGCGGCTTGAATAAACGCCATTTTAGTGCAGTTCGTTTTATAAAATATGTGACGACTTTTTATATGCGGGTTTAACTTCACTGAAAATGTTTAGTATGTATTTCTCACATCGGTATAAACGACACATAAATCGCGTTTTTTTTCTTTTGAGGAAGTTACAACATTCGAGTTATAGTAATTCGAGTGTTACTTCCGTACGAGCAAAATTTACACTGCATCATCAAAACAAATGTGCAGTTCAAATCGCTACTCTATCATAGAAAGTGCTGCAGAACAATCCCGTTTGACGGAAGACAATAACCAACGGTTCCGCTCACCACCGATGAAATAAACATAACCATAACTCGTATATTACTTGGCAATAACAACAATAACAAAAGGCTGGAATGGCAACCAGTTATGCCTGCTATTGGATTCTTACAGTTTGTATGCAAACGTCCCTTTCTTCACTGACACAACAGCTGTGGCAGAGGGGTACATTTCGGCTGCACTAATTTTCGTGAAATGTCAAAATATACTGAATTTATATGAATATGAAAATATGAGGTCAGGTTATTTAAAAATTATTCACAGCAGACCTGGTCCAGCACTTTTGTTTTCACTGAACGTACAGAGACTTGAGTGAGGCATACTCATAAATAAAATTGGTTAAATGAATTAAATATACAAGCTTAAAAGGAAAGTTTGGAAATAAGTATAAATTTGCTGACAAATTTCGTAAACGTCGTCATTGATATAAGATTCACGTTGAAACAACATTAGTGAAGATAATGTCAAAAATCTTCATGGAGTAGAGAATAATTAAGGCCCCTTTTTTATTCGAAACAACAAATGTTTTAATTCACTTGTAATGAAACCGTTCATTGACATTTTATTTAAAGTCTACAATGAAAAGAAAATAATTTCAAATAAAAGTGCGATTTCCTTCCTAAAGAACATGAAGTTGAGATGATAGATGCCAACAGATTAATTTAAATTTTTCCTTTATTTGGCACCTACATTATGATGAGCCAAATATATAGCCAGTTGATGCAAATAGGTGAAAATATTCTTATGTGAGAGTTTCATTAGTGCAGTGCTACTTTCAATTCATTTCCGTGACATGTAATATCAGACAGCCATACAAAAAATGGCATAGTTATTCAAGAAACAATTTCAAGTGAGCTTGTTCAGTGCGGTATGCAGTCAATAAACTGCCGAGAATTTTTAAAAGCCGCAATTAATTTCAAATCTATACATTGTGTCTCATATATCCTCACGTAAAATTGAACACTGCCGTTGACCAATCGACTTATATTCACGCGCGCTCTTTGGTAACACAAATATGTAGCTTTTACGAACAATTTCAATCAACTATCTAAGAAAAATGAAGAAACATATTTCAGCTGCAGAAAATCTTGTATATTATAGTTCTAATATACCACTTTTAAATCGCCTTTAAAAAAAATCCTGCACAACGCCTTATGGTTTAATAGAAGCAATTACTGCCATCTCTGCGCAGTGAGTAGGTACCAAATATTTGTTTGTATAGTGCCAAAATATATTAGGTTGTCCCAACAAAATATTTCGTTGAGTAAACAGATCTTGAAGAAGCAATAATAAATAAATTTGTTTCATCTTTCAAAATACAAGCTTGAATTAACATAATATCTGTGTTGGGGCAAAATAAATTAGACTTAAGGCCGGTTGTATCAACATGATGTATATTATATTGTTAAATAACACCCTGTTAGCTTAACTCTTTGGTAAGATACAAGCTGTGTTGTATCACCACGTTTATTTCTTTGGTTAGGAACCAGAGTGTTAAGAGGTTTGGTGGTTAATTTATTCTTATAATGGCAATGAAATTACTGGAAATCCGGTATTTTATACTGGAAACTTGGACGATGTTGGCAAGAGCGCAGGGCTTGATATTTTTTTATTAGCGATATTTACAAATGTGTGAAGACAAAAATTTGTCATGCACTGTGTAAAATATTAATAAGTGAAGATGCCGATCCCTTAGAAATGAGAAAACATCATTTTAAATTAGAATTATTTGTTGTGTTTTGTAAGGATTTTCTTTCTGTTGTACCTGCGTTTCAAAATTGCATTAACAATCTTGTGCTATCGCTTCTTCATTAAATATTGTCCATTATGTAATTATTCCCATAATACAACCAGACATTCAAAATTCGTGACGTAATCAAGCCAATATGAAGAGTTTGAATAAAAATGCTGATATCAGCTGCGTCTTTATAACTTTCAAAGTCTGTACTACTGTTTTCGATTATATTTTCAGGAGACAACTTTTTTTTTACATTATGAAACGAGTTGTGAAAACTCACTTAGCAGTGTCGAAATTTGTTTACTTCAGAAACAGAATGCTGCGATAGTGCATTGACGTCTTAAAGCTGCTCTAGAATTTAACTGAATACAATTATTGTTAGTACGAACTTTGCATGACTTTGAAATTGGGTTACACAAAATTAATAATTTTGTATGTGGCTTCTAGCAACTTACTAAATTTTCGTATTCTACCTAAAAGGCGACAATATTTCTAATTGTCAACTTAAATTTAATGTGCTTTAAGACGTAATATATAACAAATCTTTACAATAGGCTAAACCACGACTACTATAGTCTACTCACCCACCTAGTACGTCTAGACATTCATGCGATTTTTTCTATATAAACTATCATTGAACTTATTAATATTGGAATCGATTGCTTTGAACAGTAATACCAAACTTGAGTAATGTCGATATTTAAACATAAGACAATATAAATTCATTCTTACACCAGTCAAGGTTTAGGCACCTAATACATTTAATGAAAACTTGAAAATAAATTAGGCATTAAGAGAAAAATGATGCACCTCGTGTGCGGAAAATATGTTGTACAAAGCCGCGGTGTTGTGATTTCACACACAAATTATTTACAATCTTGTTCTCCCCATAAACATTATACGTAATATTCGAGATTTTTTTCGTTGTAAACATGCCTCGAGGCAATTTAAGAAATTTCATAGGATGGTCAAATTTTGTTGTAAACAGTGCAAACGTTACTACGCATTTTCTATAATCTTTTGAGATTCTTCATATGAACTGTGAATTTGCTTCGTTAGAAGGGCCATATTATTCGAAATTAAGCACACTTGAACAGTTTGCTTTCTTTCTCTGTACACAAATCCCCTATCTTTAAACCTTTAAATCGATTCACGTCTCAATAGCTAAAAATATTGCTTCGTTAAAACAACGTTCTAGAAAAAGTAATTATTATTGTCATTCACGATTCGCAGAGTCGTCCATTGTACTTGTTTTTATGCTCGCTTACCGCCAGCATAAATGCTTAACAGGCCACCCCAAGGCAGAATAGCTAAAAATAGAATAAAATCTCTGGATAGCAGTAACACGAGCTCGTAAAACGCATTTTAAGCATAACGAGAGAATAACTTTCATCCCGAGCGCTAACCCTGGTTGATATAACCGTCCCTGACAACGAAGTATTTAGTTGAACCGTTTCTTTATTATTGTTTGGCTATTCATGTGATTTCCCTCGTTCAAAAATACAACCTGAACATTTTTGCATTTTTTTTGTGACAATTAGGACAGCTTCTTAGTGCATTTATTGGTGATAAATAATGGTATAAACATCATAATAAAACAAGATCAAATGAAAACTACAAAGTAAAGCTGCAAAACTTGAAATGTATATCTGTGAACGTTGTCCAGTATAGGAAGTGCATGTTCTAAAAAACTCTCCTATTTTTTCAGTAGTGACTTCAGTTGAGGTAGCCAGCTCGATGGTAAACGACCTAGATCCGAATCTCGGTCGGGCTTACAATTTTTTCTATATCAACCGAAACTGTTTAATGTACGTTGAGCCAAACAAATCTTTGTTTGGCGCATCCAAACAAGAACAACAAAATAATTCGGTTCCGACAACGAAATATTTCACTCCCCCCTGCCAAAAAAACTTTGTTTGATTCAAATTTCGTATTGTTTTTTGGCTTATAAACGTCCCACGCTGTTATGCCTGAAGATCAGTGGGCGGCTTACAAACTAACTTATGACCTAACTTAATCTCACACTCATGCCTTACGTGGGGATTCGAACACAGGCCATCCCGCACCCAAGAACGGCGGCGCACCACGGGAGGTCGGCGTTCGATTCAACGAAACGTTTTTCTCGTCGTGTCGGACTGTCGTGCCGTGCTGTCGCGAGTGGTCTACAGCAGGAGGAATTTGTCAAAGCAGCAAAAAAAATTATTCGCGCAGTCGGCTCGTAGCTGGAGCGCGCGACCTTCCCGCGAGTGCAGACGACGTCATCAATCAGTCGCAGATGAAAGGCGGGAGCCCGCCCTCGTGCAGAGAGGCTCCCGCAGTCTGGGGGTTGATCTCGCCGTCGCCACGCCACCTCTTTCCAACCCCTCGTTACGGTCTGCGTGGCCCTGGAGGGGTGGCTGGCTAACGCACCCCTTCCTAAACTACCCTCCTCTGCGCCCCTCCGAGGCCGACGTCTTTTCACCAGGCGAACCGCCTCCCGGTCTCTCTCTCTCTCTCTCTGTCTCTCGCAGCACCATCCCTTCTCCCGGCCCATAAAAGAAAAGCGACAGCACATCTTTAACGACGGTCAATATTGACCAGCGGACTGTGAGGTTAACAACGCTCATAAAATACACTCCTGGAGGGGAAAAGATGCATGGTGGAGTGTAGTCAACTTGAGGACAAACTACTCCCATAGTTTACGTGCCCCGCCGCTGAGAGTCGGCGACCGGTGCCATAGCATGTCGGTAATTTTTCATTACCCCCCCTACCACCCCTCCCCCCAACCGGCGGACCTGGAGCGACGCTGTCGGGCGAGCTGGGGTGTCGACGGTACTTTCGCACAGTTCCCTACGTCGTGGCAGTCCTACCGACCACGGGGCGGTATCGACCTGTGCCTGCCGTGGTAAACAAGGAGCTGTGCCCTCGAGTGGTATGGCGAGTCGATCAGGATGAAGCGAGGTGAGCATGAAGCATCGCGGGAATGCAAGAGCGGGGGAAACGGAAGATACCCGAGAAAAAAAAATCACCGCCGGCCAGCGGCATCGTCCGGCACGATGGCGGTCCAATCATCGATATCGTTTTGGAAGCACGGCCACCATGTCGTCATCGGTGCGATGTATCGATTCCGGGATTTATAGAAAATCGAATGCGATGCCTCACAACATCGCTTGTATTGATGTCGTCAATATCGGCATAGCAAATAATGCCCGTAGTGGTGAGGGAAAATACATATATTGACGTTGGGAATATCGGTAATATTGATATCGCAAATGTTGGTATGTCGCTTCTTTCGTGATGTGCGATATATTACTCTTCACTGTTAAACCATATCGTTGCGATTTCAAAAAGAAATATTGTTTCGATATCAATATATCGCTTTATTACACAGTCCTAGTTGTTACATTCCGGATTCGTGTTTCTGGCAGGAAGAGTTACGAGNTGTGATTTTCTCTAAATTGACTGGTGTGACGCTGGGATGATCCCGCCACAGGTGTACTTGCTGTAGTCCATATCCGCGGTAACCTCCAACTTTTCTCTCCTTAAGCCCTGCTGAAGTCTACTTTAAGGCCTTTCTTCAGCATCGTGCAAACGAAGCTTATCTAACACTTGTGTGCTACTATACAATGTTCCACACAAGCTTGGGTGGAATCGCTTACGAAACTTGCGAACCCAGCCTGCATGCAAGCACGTATGGGATAACCTGTCACGCGATAGGCCTATTCGCTGCCACGCTGCCTCGCAATAAGAGGCGAGTGCAATCGCTATAACATTACTTCTGCCACTGTGGTTAAGAATGTGCTTTGCTCACGACTTATGCAATATACGTTTACGCACAGAGCGAAAATATTTCGTTGTGATATCTGAATCTTTTATTGTTAAATAAATTTGAGAGTTTACCATAATTTCAGCGTATTGATGTTACAGCAATAGTAAACATTTTCGAGGTTTTTAGTTGACTATTTGTTCTCTATGATGGTCTTCCCATTGTTTCTTAAAACAAAATAAACAAAAGTAAAACTGTCGTCAATACCGAACTTCACCACTCTCACCCTGGTTTCCTAAAATTTACTCGTGGGAAACCTTCCATAGAAAACTGCACACTACCAATTAAGAAAACATCTATATTACCATCCATACAAGAATCGATGCGGGCTTGCATGGAATCTTGCAAGCAAACTTAAATTGTGGCACATGGGCAAAAATCTGGAGAAATACACGAAAGGGACAACGCACGTATACGTGCGCACTCAGTTTAATGTTATTTTGCCATAGAACTGAGTGTTTCTTACTTGTCATTACCAACGCACATGTTTCCTCTCTGTTTCATTAATATTAATAACATATTAGTGAAAGTTAGATTTAATAAAAAACGAGATACTTAAATTTTTACAGAAGCGAAAAAGCGCTTTCGATACATGGCGTGGTTAGGAAGAAATCAAACACGTCGTAACTGGGGTGATTTTTCAAAGGTTTGATTGGAAAAGTATGAAGATCCTGCGAATAAGCTGTACGGTTCTGAAAACCCTATTAAAAAAAATCTTATAAAATTTAGAAGAAACAAATTTTGTTGGTTGAAACAAAAAAAAAGGGGGGAGGGGGAGGGTGGATATCAGTGACACGGAAATATTGAACAGTTAGGCTTATGTAGCTTATATGACGGAACAGTTAGGCTTATATCGTCTCTTGATTTTTTTTCACCCCGGTCGATACAACTTGATTTGCATCGCCGCGCTGTGTTGAGGCGTGTACGCGGCTTGCGTTGCGTGCGCAAAGCCAATTTCTCGCTGGCCGAAGCGTGTGTGTGCGCCCGCACGGACAAGAAAGAGATAAAGGCCACTATAGTCTGTTCGTGGTATTTTCACACTTTTTTTTTTGGATCGAACCTTTGAAAAAGCACCACATGCACGACGAGTTTGGTTTTTGACAAATACGTCACGTATTTCTATCACAGACGTTTTTACTTCTGTTTGCATAAACGTTTCGCACTTTACGATGAACTGAAATTTCACTTAATATTTTATTTATAAATTACTAGAGAACCGCCCCGGCTTCGCCCGGTAACAAATTAGTTTTTACAGCGATACTTTGAAAGACAAAAATGGTTACTGTGGGTCATCCTTAAAAAATAAACATATGCTATTCCGGACATTTCTGTATACATTTTTGAGAAATACAATTCTCTAGTACATTAATTTGATGTATATCTTATAGTCATCGCAATCCATGTAAGCGCCCTAAAAGCTGTTTTTTACGGCTTGATTACAAACGGTTCGACATTTCTCTACTATCCTTTAATTAAATATAAATATCTAAAACACCATAACCTTCTTCGATAAATTCTCTAAATGGTGTTGAAAACCGCATCAAAATCCATCAAGTAGTTAAGGAGTATTAAGCGAATACACAGACAGACGCGGATAAGCGACTTTGTTTTATACTATTTAGAGATGATATTTCATTTATAATAAAAACGAAAAAAACTGAGAGAAGATATGTGTTCGGGTAGTGCCTTGTAAGAAAACGTTCTCATGGGGGAAAATATCAGTAAGGGACCCTCCTGCATAGATCGTTTTTCTCCTTATGTAGCCGAGAAGCGTGGGAGCTATAAGGGTCACAATGGCACGCATCGCCGCTACGCGCAGGGCTCTGAACTGGCGTGCAGTGTTCTCGTAGTGCTGCGTGTACCTAGGGACTTTCAGTGGTGACCCTATAATTTTATCAAAGAAAAGTCCGTGTAACAAAGTTCAATACAGCCTCCTATCGTACTCGTAGTTTGGCTCGTATCCTTCCAGTATATTTTATGATACTGCAGCCTGGTAAAGAAGTATTAAACTATATTGGAGGTCTCCAAAATAACATTAATAGCATGCGTGGTAATTTTAAAGTTTCACTCCGCACTCGTCCGGGGTACGATGTCCTTTCGTAGGTAAACATAGTGGGGGGAGCTTGTAAGAGTTCCGTCAAAAAACCAGGATTTGAAACACTCTGCAACGCACTTCATGCTCCAGGCAGCCGAAACTGTTAACTGTGTGTGCACGAATGCGGTGCTCGTCCGTTTAGTGTCTTTTCTTTGACTTAGTTGCGTTTCGTTTGCCTGAGGCGGTGGAATAGGCTGAAAGCAGAACCTATGCAGGGCTTCAGAAAAAAAAAAGGAGGTTACCATGAAGGATTACATATCCGTCTGCCTTCGCACCGGAATACTGGTTTTGTTGACACGGAAACGGTCGTGCTAAAATGTAAAATGTGTGTTTTGTCGCGTCGAGTCCTGAGTGGCGGCAGTGGTTTTGCTAT
>NQII01000158.1:470393-488695 GCA_002778355.1 Clitarchus hookeri
GGGGGGGGGGGAGTTATTACCGAGACTTCAAAGCCTTCAAACATTGTCTATCGAAGCCAGTGACGTCACGTTTGGTAGGTTAACATAAGTGGCTAGTTCAGTGTGTCAGGTTTAGTTTTTAAGTAACAATGTGGTTATAGTGCAATGGTACACCAAGGTGTTTAAGTTTTGTGTTTCTTTTCAGGTGTCTTGGGAACCGCCTTGGTGGGCTTAAATGTATGTGTTTAGATTTACTGACAGTAACGGCATAGGAAATACATCGTTAGATGCTTTTTCACGAAAGCACTTTGTGCCCAGAATATCTTCAGTGTTAGCAAATATTTTTCAACTGAAAAGCTTTGAGTAGAAAAAGCAGCATTAAAAATTATTGCGGAGAGTGTGCGCGCGTTCGTGTAACATGAACAACAGCTGGGGATAACGTTTAGACTTACGTTGAGGCTTCATTATTTCATGCACCTCACATTAAAGCGATTTTTGCAATATCTTTTAGTTTACATAAAACATGTTTTAGAGGCACAAAAATGTACTGAAAGTATTTATCCATTTTAATAAGATAGTTTTTACAAGTTATTTCGAACATCACAGATATTTTACGAAATATAATACACAGCGAGATAGCCACCAAAGGGGGTATGTTTACAATACTTTCCCAGTTAGTTAAACATATTTACGTAACATAGCTTATATAGAAAGAAATATTAAGAAAGGCTTGGAGATTGTATCATTAAGTACTATTTCTAAATAGCTTTATTTCCTTGTTTACAAAAATGGCTACAGAGTAAATGCAACGGATACAAATAAATGGCTTACACCTGTGAAAATGCTGTTGTCAAAAAAATCCCATTCGTTAGGAAAATAGGGCTGCTGATTCGTTACCAACACAGGGTGACAGCCCCTATTTACCTAATGAGGGGGGATGATATTACAAAACATTTTCACAGGTGTGAGATGTATGTTCTAGAAAACACTATTCACCGATTGTTTGCTTAATATCAAGTAGTTACAGATATTTGTAACGAAAATCAGTTAAAACCTCGGTTTTTGAGTGCGCATAGCTCCCTTAATAATCACTTTAAAGAAAAGTTGTAAAGTTTATTCACGGTTTATTCTCATTTTTTGAATAAAAATTTTGAAAAATCACCCCGTGCATAACGTGTTTGGTTATTTCCTAAATATCAAATGTGTCATAATCGTTTTATACATCTGTTAACATAAAAGAATATCATTTTTGGTTATATTTAACATATACTTGTACTTTATAGATGCGTTGCAATATTCTGTTTAGAATTAATATAAATATAACAAGAGAGAAAATACTTGAGATGGTAACGGCTTTCACGAAATAGTTCTTATGCGAAATATAATTCAACTGAGTGCGCAGGAATGCAGTGCGTGGTCAGTTAAGTGTAATTTTCTAGATTTAGTCAAGCTTTGTTTCATGAGGGGGAGGAAAATGCTGATGGTGGGACTTTGGCAGGGCTTCAGAGAAGTTGGAAGTAACCGTGAATTTACTATGCATATATTTTCGCCAGGAATAACTTACCGGAGTTTGTCGGTGATTTTATGTAACATGCTGTATATGTTTGTACATGCATACACACATGTATGCGTGCACGCGAGATGCCAGTTGGAAGTGCGAGTTGAAACGTTGCTCACGAACAGTGTTCACTATTAATAAATGCTTAGAAAATGGTCTACACTGCAAACAAAACCGTTTCTTACAGGTTGTTCTGTTTACAGTAACACAATATTGCTTTTATGCAAAGAGAAGATTAGATAAATGTATATTTGCTGTTAATAATTGTTTTCTTCTATATTTTCTCTTTTGTGGCATTATAACCTTCCTTTACTGCCAAGAAATTAAAATTATGTGAGATGCTTTTGTTCAAAGTAAAGAAAATGTACTTTGTACCAAAAGTAAAAGTTTAGCGATGTTACAGGTTTTCATTCTGTTCATTGTAGTTATCAGTACGTAGCGGTTTTCCTGGCGCAAACATTAAGAACACCAATATATTCTGCAGTTACGAAAGAGCAACTGAGCAAATGTGCAGTCCCCCGAGACGTTTAATTTCGTCCTTGAGAGGAGTGATTCTCCAAATAACTCACCCCAATCTCTCCCGAGGGGTGACATTCTGGCCGATTTTACTGCCTTAACCTACCTATAATCTACCTATCAAAAGCAGCCGAAACACAATACGGTAAAGTGGTCGTTCAGTGAACGGCGTTAGGTTGGTAACGCGAAGGGGGCGCGGGCACGAGTCTCGGACGCGCTGCNAGCAAAGAGAAGATTAGATAAATGTATATTTGCTGTTAATAATTGGGTAAAGTGGTCGTTCAGTGAACGGCGTTAGGTTGGTAACGCGAAGGGGGCGCGGGCACGAGTCTCGGACGCGCTGCAGTCATTCTTTTCTTAGTTAACATAATTTGAATATTTGTTTCTTCATCCTTATTTAGTAATCGCAGTTGTTTTTCAGAGAGCAAATTTTATTTACAGTGTTACGGATATAACCACAATGACGTCTGCTGAACTATTGTAACGGCAATGCAAGGTTATAATCCATTGACGAATACTTCACACTTTTCTGAAGCCCTGCCAAAATTACACTTCCAGGATATTCCTCCGCCTCATAAACGCAAAGCTTAACTGATGGTCTAAAAAATTACACCAAAGGGACAAAGCACCGCATTCGTGCGCTCTCAGTGTAGTGATATTTTGCAAAATAACTATTTCTTACTAGGCATTACCAGCACACCTTTTTTTTTTTCTCCCTGTTGTTGATTACAGTATTTATAAATTAAATAATATATTTTATAGACATAATATAATTTAAAATTTTATCGAACAAAAATAACACGTTTTTATTTTAACACAAGTATAAAACGCCGGTGATTCCTAACACATCTAGGGGTGATTTTTCAAAGGTTCGATTCAAAAAATGCCAAGAGACCTCGAACGGACTATACATATATTTAGGGGCAGTGATATTTCGTGAAAAGTTTTCGAGACAAGTTACATTTCGAAGATCTGTTTCCCCCTATTTCTATGTATTTACCGTTATTTCTTTTTTCCAGTTCAATGGTTTGCTTCACCTGTCCGATTCCGTGCAAGGACGATCTATTTGTTGGTACATATGATGCTGTAATTTTATTTTTAGTGTTCCTATGTTGCATTCGCACCTTTGTAAAACTTGTCATATTTAATAAGCAAAATATGAAAACAAATCAATCAATGATCTGTGGGGTTGTCCAGCTTTTCTGATTGGCTGAAACATGCGCTGGTCCGCGTTAACTGTTTGCGCACGAATCACGGAGATTCAGTGTCGGAGTTACGTAATCCTGGGCGGTTCGATCGAATCCGGACCTCAGGCTCTGGCATCCGGCGGAATGTGTGACAGCAGTCGAGGTGTACGCGAAGTATCGAAATCCACCGTGTGCTCCGATTTCCACGCGAAAAGTCACCGGCGCTACATATGCATTTGTCAGCGATAACCTACCGGAGTTCGCCGGCGATTTTTTCAGCGACACGTCGTACATGTTTGCGTATAATGCGAATGATGCGCGCGCACACGCATGCGTGCATGCGAAGAGCCGACAGTCGTCGGGAGCGCGGGTTGGAACTACGCTCGCGCACGGAGGCGTCGTGTGGTTNGCGTGCATGCGAAGAGCCGACAGTCGTCGGGAGCGCGGGTTGGAACTACGCTCGCGCACGGAGGCGTCGTGTGGTGACGCGGCGTCTCCGGCGACGCCGAGGAAGGTCGCCTCGCACATCGCGGTGTTGACAGACTGGCTCCGTGCTGGACGATGCCACCACTTCACCGGACTGCTCTGCAGACGTTTGCGTCAATAGTCGGGTGAATTTTAGCTCTGACGTACGCATAGAACGACCACCTCGCTCTGTCCGTCGGCCACCGGACGAGCGGGCGGACAATACACACCTCCAAAAAAATAGTTTGCGCCGCCGGGATTTACACAGAAAAATGTTTTGTTGAGTAAAACAAAGTTCGTTTGGCCCAAACCAAGTAATTGCTTGTATGAGGACAATCACATATTTTGTTGTTGTAATTAAATTAATTGTGTTATAGAAGTCCGTCTTAGATTTGAACCTTGCTCGGTAGGTTTTTAGATACACTAATGGCGAACACTGAACAACGTGCGAGAATAAACCTTTCAAGTTTTGCAGCATTAGTTTTTAGTTTCCGGCAAATTTATTTTATACGGTTGTTTATACAATTATTAAGCATCAGTAAGTCCACTAACAAGCACTGTTACTATCCTAACTGTCACAAAAATTCGAACAAAATCTCGAGCTGTATTTTAGAAAGAAGGCAATCATATGGGTGGCCAAACAAATGTGTACATTCGAGTCAACTATATATTTTGTTCACAATCAATTTTTTATGCACCAACACAGATGTTTTGTTAATTCAAGCGAGTATTTTGTTAGATGAACATAATAAATTTTGTTGCTTTCCAAGTTTTGTTTTCTTAACAAAATATATTTTTGGTCATATGATAACAAAACTTTCTCTCAATGTAAAAATATTATTTTGTTGGTAAATTGCAACGATATGTTTGGAAGCACTAAATATTCGTTTAACATACTGAAAGAACGAAATATTGGTTTGTCACAAACTAAATTCTTAAAATAAATTATTTTACTTAGTCAACATATTTTATTTATTTGGAGGAAACGAGGCTTCGTTGCACTAACCGAATATCGTTTAGTTGAAACAAACGCCACACAAAAAAAATATATTTGGTGTAATGAAACCATTTTTTTTTTTCAGTGTAGGTAGCTCACGACCAAAAAGGGAAAGTATGGGATGAAAATACTTACTGTATGTAAGGAACACAAAGCCTGTCATTCAGATGTCTCTTTGTAACGTTCCTACTGTCATAGCGAACATCCTTCATTAGCAACCAAATTATAAAAATATAGTCTATTCGCGGTTTCTTTACACTTTTGAATAAAACCTGTGAAAAAAAAACCATGTATGACGTGCTTGGTTGTTTCTTAGATATGTCAAGCATTTTATACTTATGTTAACAGAAGAATACCTTATTTATATTAAATTGAAAATTTACTTATATTTTGTCAATAAATTAACATATTTCATTTATAGTAAATATGAATTAAAACAGGGAGGAATTCGGTGTGTTGGCAATGCTTAGTAAGAAGTAGTTTTAATGCATACTATTATTACACTGAGTGCGCACGAATGCGGTGCGCTGTCCCTTCGGTGTAATCTTCTAGACTTAGTTAAGCTTTGTTTGCACGAGGCGGAGGAATATCCTGGAGGCATGACTTTAGCAGAGCTTCATCAAAGTTGGAAGTAACCGTGAACGGACTACATTTTTGAGGCGCGTAGAAGTAATTTAAACTACCGTTCCTCAAACTTGCCTACAGGACCGAGTTACCTTTAAGTGAGTTGCTTGCCCGAGGACGTGGTGGCTTGAATGGAGAGTTGAATGGAGTATTAATTTTTCAACATACACGTATTCTTATCACTGAAAAAAAAATCAAGTTGAATTGTAACGTATTCTATTTCACTTCACGACATTCCCCGTCGATTCCGCTGGCATGTCTATCAACTGTTACTGTGGTTTCGCTGTTTGTGTTTTCTCCCATTTTTGGCAACAGGTAGTTAGAAAATGCTTCAGTTTGCTTGAAATCTGCTTCACAGTGTTTGCTCAGCGTTTAAATTTAGTTTTTAAAGCATTCTATACATTTACGTTGCCCTATTCTATAAACACTTTTGAAAGTCGTTTCTAATTTGTGATCAGGAAAATGATAAAGAAGTTATTAGTAAATAGTTGAAGATAAACGCAATAGTGTCATCAGTTCTTCTCTTTTATCAATTTAATTTGCTGTGCATGCACATAATAATTTTCATTTCATTTTAAATATAAAAAATAACCCAAGATCTGAGTTGAATGAAATGTAATTGAAATATATATACATATGAAAGAGTCATTCTTCATTAAACTGAATTTTGTAGTTTCTTAAAAAAAGTATACACAATAATATTTTCGTAAGTGATTTGTCTTGGGAAGTAGGACTAATTAATGATTGCCCACTTATTTTAAGGCGCGTGTTAGTTCTTCATACGTAAGCCCTGACCCAATGAAATGATACAAGACTACATTAGATTTATGCCAATATTAATATATTTCCACAGGTGTTTATAATGTCGTGATAGGCGCCTGTTTATGGCTAGTATCAAGTGAAATTATTTGAGAAAGTATTCCTATAACTGATGCCGAACAGACAGCAAGCTCATTGGGGAAGCTGGTACTATTGCAAACATTAATCATCACAGTTTGTCATCACGTAAAACTGTATTAATGTGACTATTGGTAAAGACACTGGAAACAAGACAAAATGAGCACACACATGATTAGATGATCAGTATTGCGACTAGGCTAATTTCTTTGCACACCAGTCAAAAACGTTCTGCTTTAGCGTATCAGAATCCTCATTGGCCGAACGAAATGGTATAGTACCTTTTTTAATGCATGCTCCAGGATTTACATTTTTAATACTATGAGCGCAGTGCAATTCCAAACCAAGTTAACTTTAGGAAACGAATATGCAATGCACTGATTGACCTTTCTTATTTTATATCAGTCCATTATATGTGAGATAGTAATCCATCCTATTCATAATTTCCAAATCTTGTTTATTTCAATAATACTTGTATACCTAACAGGTAAACGATTTTGCAACTGATTGTCTAGTTTGCGTGAGATTTTCTTAGCATGGTTTGTATCAATAATCTGAAACTTTGCATTTTTTATGTTTTTATAAGCTTCAATGCGTTTTTCTTAACGCAATCCAGTTATTCCTATTGTTAAGCATTGTATCCATCTTCGCTTATATGTAACCATTTTACTTAGACATAATAAAAATTTTATTTTACAGAAAATGAAAGGAAGTTGTAAATAAAATTGAACACAATTTAATTTTACATACAATTTTATTTATCTACTTAAACTATTTTAATATAAATTCAGAGTATCTCAACCAAGAAATGCAACAAGTGTGGAGTACAAACTAATTGATTGCTTTTTGTCGCAAAAACGTGCAAGAAATGAACACACCGATACTTTTAAAGTATGTATCAAACAGTACGACGGGAAAAGATTAAATATTAAAAGAGATAAAATTCTTGAGAACGTACTATGCGAATGTGGTAAATACTTTCCTAAAACAAATCGAAAAAAACACAAGGAAAGAAAGATGCATAATAATAGTCAAGATCACAACAAAACGTGTAAATATTGTGAAGAAACTAAATCTATAAACTTATTTTTTACTCATCCTTACGCAAGAGTTAAACATTAACATTTATGCTTAATATGTAAGAACGAATACGTAAAAAATCTTAAACGTAAAAGGAAGATAAATAAATCAGACAATGCCACTTCATACTAATAAAAATACATCAACATGGTGCACCTGTTTCATTTCTAAAAAGTTATATGAAAATAAATTACAAAAAATATAGATGGTTATACCAAACATGAGTCAAATGAAAGATGTGGAGTTAAAGTAGTTAGCCAAATCTTTAAAGATAGGTGTATTTAGTAAACTATGATAAGATGATATAACAAGATTTATTACTTGTAATTACCACCATCTAAGAAGACAAGCGAGAGAGAGAGAAGTTCAAGAAAGAGAAAAATAATAGAAAAATTCACTACAGGGTGAGTTAGATTTTTATGAAAATTTACTTTTTTTAACCAATAAATAGAAACACAACAAAGCAATTCATTTTCAACAACTTCCAAATTCTACTGATGGGAATGATCAATAGGCTGTACTAAGTTTTTAAGATCTTCGGAAACTTGGAATGATCACGGTCGTTTATCATTCAATTTATTGCAATAAATATGAAAATAACTATGCAATACTTATACGTAATTTCTCAAAAATGTATTTTTTTAACCAAGAAGGAGATAGAATAAATCTTTAGCCATAATACATGTAGTGGTTTTTCAATATGTTGAAACAAATATAAATGGAAACCAACCTAGGTTGTACAAAAAAACCTCTATTACAGTGCAAATAAGACATCAATAATATTCCAACAATAATAAGTGCAGCACTTACGGATATGAGACGATAACATTAGAAAGTATGTTAGCTTTAATGCTAAAAATACAAAGTTTTGATTTGATAAATTGATTAGTGTAGATATTCACTTTGATAAATGCTGGTATGTCAACACATCAAAAACAATATAGGTTGTTACATTGTTTAGAATGTAAAAGAAATTTAAATATGCAAAATAAGAAAACTTAAGATGATTGTAGTACATTTTAAAAAGGGTCTGTAGAACTGTTAATATTAATTCCGATAGACCATGTCAATATTACATATCTAAATAGCAATAATTAAATATAAACTATCGTATTGAAATAGTTCTAATAATACCAATGTATATAAAACATTTCAATCAAATTATACAAGTTTGATGAGACAACATTTCAGGTATTTCATTCAATTGAAAAAATTTATGAAAGTGAAGAACCGTATCAACTTTTTACTATATGATGATCTTGTTGCTGAAATAAAATTAAAAGTTCTTTATTAAAAGGGAAAATACATAAAATAAATATTCCTTATCATACATGTATGACAACTCATTCTAATTTTTATTCTGAGGACAAAATATACCCACTTATTCACAATTGCATTTAGTGAAAAACAAATCATAGAAAAACCCATTAAACTAAGTATTCGAAAATATGCAGAACAGTTTCATACATTTGTTATTTCTATATAGTTTTAATGTACGTTGTTAAGAATTAATGGAAACGTAACACATATTAAAAAATACATTCAGGAAGTAAGTGTATCAAAACACGGAAATATTGTTGAATCTGTTGATAATCCTAGACTTACATCAACAATGATGTTAAGATCGTCGAGTGAACCATTTTATTAAGAACTGAGTGGATTTGGTAATAAATTTCGAGTAAAATCAGTTAAGTGACAGATCAAATGTACTTGTTAAAACATTGAGAAATGTTTGGTTTTCCCAGAGATAACTAAGAAATTAACTAGAAAGGAGGTTTTAAAATAACTTTTATAAGTAATTCTTCTGATATTAATTGTTTTTATGTTAATCAAACAAAGAAAGCAGATGATTGTTTAGAAAACGGTTATGCAGATAAAAGTAAAATTATTATTCAAAAACTAGAATTTATGTGGCCTTTTGATGAATATGAAGCAAGTACATTGAACATAATCTAATAAAAGATAAATATCGAAAAATTCTGATTGGTTTTATACACCTGCAATTTTTCTAAAAAAGAATTTCCTCGAGGAAAGAACCATTTTGATATAAAAGAACAGGTAAATAACTTGTTTAAAATTACTGACTTAGTAAAAGTTATTTTTCAAGTTAAGAGAGTTTGTTTGTTCACTGAGATGTAAGGAATATTAATGCTAAAAATGTAATGAATGAATTAATTCACAAAGAAAACTGTTATCTAGTTACTGATAAAGGTTTTTACCATAAAATCTATCTTGCTTGCATTGATTTTAATCATTCTTCATTAAAAACTCTAATGA
The DNA here is from genome assembly GCA_002778355.1 of Clitarchus hookeri. Classification (NCBI taxonomy): domain Eukaryota; kingdom Metazoa; phylum Arthropoda; class Insecta; order Phasmatodea; family Phasmatidae; genus Clitarchus; species Clitarchus hookeri. Next base: position 479,974 of record NQII01000158.1, read on the forward strand.
ATAATTTTTTTATTTCGATAAGACCACTTCACATTATTTCTTGTTGATCTATAAAGAGCATCATTGTGAAAGACAGAACAACAAAGAATCGTTTTGATCTTAATAAGTCTGGTCCTGAACACAAGGGATAATATTTTTCTGAAAACTCAGATAAATTTTACTTATGACTAGTTTAAAGAGAGAATCACTGAAAATATGTAATTTTCTATTCCCAAGTGGAAGAAGTTAATGGTTTAAATGAACTAACAAAATGTATTGAAAGTTTGATACGTATGTTTAAAAACGTTCATAATTTATACATTCGAATATAAATCAATAAAATATATCGTTTCTTATTAAATGGAACCAACCGTTGAAATTTTGTACAGTAGTGGCATTAATTTTAAATTTATTAAGTCGGACATTTATATCGAAGATAAACTTAATTTCGTTAATTTGGACACTGCTTTTGAAATTGGATAAAAATGAATTCAGATCTCACAAGTGTTCAGAATTTAAGGTAAGCGTGAAACAATCAGACTTTTGTTATGAGTGGTGTTTTAGACCTCGAATGGTTGGGTTTCTGATAGAACATTATCTTTAACATTAGAATACACTCGCTGGAGATTTGTTTTCACAGAAAATGTTTTACTTATTTATTTAGCGACTAAGAAAGGTCAATCAATGCATGACATTGAGTTCATGTAAGTTCACTCGGTTTGGAATTATATTTGATTAGTAGCATATAATATGAGTGCCATAGATCATTATTTTTTAAATAATTAAATTCGTTTAAAATCATTACTATAACATAAGAATTATCGAATACGTGATTATTTAATTAAAATGAATTGGAGTAAATATATTCAAATTTTTCTTCATAACTGTGTAAACATGTTGGTTTTTTTTAAAATAATTATTATCTATGCAAACAACGTGGTCCTTGACACACATATTTTGACTGCTCAAACGTAGCGTTTAATGTCGGTTGGGAAAATCGTTCTTGCGAATCGGGTTTCATATTTAATATGGGAGCACTACTGCAAATAATGCATTTTTTAGAAAAGGAATGATTGGGCTGGGGGTTTAAATATGTTTCTTTTATATTAAATTCTTGTACAATTTGAATTTACTGGTTTTCGTTAAAAAAACGAGTGAGAAGAAATATAAATGATACATATCAGGGAGTGTTCTACTTTTTTAGTTAACATAATTTCTTCAATATGTATGATAATTTTATACAGGTAAAAAGCAATTTTAATGCAATTTTTACGAATTCCTGCATGCATATATCATGGAGTACAATATCTCGTCACCACAGCGCTAGAAACCTTACTATTTCATCTGCAATTTTCTAGATGGCACCACAGTCGCAGGTTGTGTACGGGAGTAATAGCTGCGTATTGAGTTTCCAGTCTTGCAGGTCTGTCGTCGTTGGTGGCAACGCCCCTTTAGCCATGTCTTCCGAGACGGTCGTCACAGAGATCGCGTTGCAGGCGTTGTGTAGGCACGTGGGACTCTGTCTGGACCAAGAAAGTATCAATGTTCCCTTCAGCTGGAAACAGATGAGTCTTGTTCTACCGAGACTCACGCCTCGAAGCCTCTGTGTGCAGTGCAACGGCCTGCCGCTCGGCGACGCAGCATTATCTCTCGAGCATATTTAGGATGAATAACTAGAGTTATTTAAATTTTTCAGTGACAGGAAACTTTTGTAGGTTTAAACGAAATGAAGGTTAAACTCCACCTTTCTCGGCATTCATACTCGAACCTCGTGTATTTGAGGCGGCTAATTACAAAATTTCTCATGTTCACTATTTTAAAAAATTTATTTATTTTGTCCGTGGGATTAATAACATTCTTTTGTCATTAAATGTCTAAAATTTTATTTTAAAATGCCTTTTTACTTTTTTATAATTTAAGGAATATTTACTTGTTGTTTTGAAGTGTCCCTTCTACTGAAGTGTTACACAAAATTGCAGTTGAAGAATGCATGCCTTAGATAAGAAACAATAAAATCTTTTTTGCTAATATGGCTTCTGTGATTCCGTAGCCTCGCATTTCCCTAATATCGCTTTGTCTAACATTTACTATTCGAAAGTGTCTCTTTTCCACCAGATACATTACCAAAACTTCTCTTCTCCTATGTATTGCCGTTATCAATCGTAACTTTCTCACCATGTTTTCGCCTTTTACGCAAAGAATTATGGTTTTTACAGGAAAATTCCATTTAATGTCAATTGTTTAACTAATATTGATGTCTGAAAGGATTTGAAATGTATTGTCTTGTAAAGTATTGTCTCGCGCGGTTTTAATTGTCCAAAAGTTTGCTAAGTGGACGGAAAACGTTTCGGAACACGTCATCACATTTGTTTATTGTATCCTGTTCTAGTCAGCTGGCAGTTTTACTCTTGGCCAAGCAGTGCAGGATTCGGAACTTGTTTCATCCAAGTCTTGTTACTTGTTAATCGTCTTATAAAGGAGCGTATAACGAACCATACATGTGAATGACTTCGATAACAAGTTTGGTATTACATTTATGTGATAAATTTTCTGGTCCCTAATTATATTGCGATATATTTAAATGAAAAGTTCTCGGAACAAATAAAAGATCATAATAATTACTACACTTAGGGTGTTCGCATTATTAGGTATTTTAAGCCCAGGATATATATCTAACATGACTACGTGTTTACATCGCATGTTGGATGGTTTGCAAAGTGAGTTGCATTCCGCGGGAAATGAAGTGCCACGATGGTTTTTAAAACTCTTTAGAAGCTTTGTAATTTTATGTTCGGGTAGTTCAATTGTGTATAGGCAGTGCTACAGCAGCTGAAATCTCATTGGGCCAGTTATACAGAAGAATAGTTTCTCACCCGGAGGAGAAAAAATTTACAGAACCGTACGTGCAGTTTGTTTCAGCCCAATAATCCCTCGGAAGTAATCGCGAAAAAAAAACACCGCATTCCCATGCTAGGTGTGGGTCCGCAAGTTTCAAACATGACGTTGGACGGAAATAAATTATCGCTCAAAAAGCACTCACTAAATAATGCAAATTATTCACACGATATGTACGGTTTATTTCCTTGTTTTGCTTCCCCACAGAGGGATAGCACTGAGAATAATTGTATGCTTAATATTGTGTCAAACGCAAAGTAATTGTGAGCACATTTTTATGCTACAAAATGGAAATAAAACAAGATGTTACTGATAACTAACGAGCCTATTTTCCTCTTCATTGGCGCAAATAAATTTTAGTGAAGTGCTTGAAAGCTTAGGTGGTAGGTAGGCGTTGACGCCTCGTTGACAGATATGTCAGATATGAAACCAGACACATGTGAAACATAGAAAGACAATTAAAATACTTCAATTAATGCCCGGGATTCGAATTCAGAAAAACCAGTAAAATTAAGCTAGTTTGCAATTAACTGCATCACGGAGGTAGGACTCGGAGCATCAACTTCGGATGTAATCAGTGCAACCGTTTGAATGATAGGGTTCACTAACCTCAAATATTTCCTCGGCCATCATTTTGAAAATATGTGTCTCAGCTACTAAAATACTAAGTTTACATGGCCTACCATTACGCTACTGTGTGAAAATTTGGTGGAAATAGGTTAATTACTCTCCGAGATATGGCATATAAACTTTATTCCGCAAATATAACAAAATGTTAAGTTTACCCACCTGACACTACTTTGCAATCCACAAATCCGGCAAAGGAGGATGGCTTCATGCATATCGGCTGATTTCTCATCGAAATATGGCACAAAAAACCCTATTGATAATAAGACGATATTCATAAATTGAGGGCAAAAAGTTTATATATTAGCACATTCGATTATTGTCAAAGATACAATATACAAAGGTAAATTTAAATCTGTACATAGTTTCGTAGATAAAGCACACTAAGCAAGTATGTTTGTATACGCGCCATGAGAAAATAAGAGACATACATACTTAAAAAAATTAATTAATATAGCCTACCACAGTACAACTTCTTCGCCAAATTTGAAAGATATCTTCTGATTTTTCCCTGAGAAACGGCATAAAAATTATTATATTTAATGTGGGGATATCTTACAAAAAGGCGGTGAAATGAGGCTTTGCATAGACAATTTTGATGGATATAACTGATACTGTCAGCATACAAAGTTAAAACGAAATTTGTTGACATTTTAAAAATTTGTGTATCTGACCATCTCAAAAATTATCAGTTTTCATAACCTGCCACAGTAATAATTTTTGCCAAATGTGGTAGAAATTGTTTATTTTTAGGAGACCACATAGTTTTAGTTTGTCAGGTGGTACTATTTAACAAAATGGCAGACAACAGAGACTTTGTGTTCATCCTTTTTGTCGTTTTAATTATATACATATCAATTTTTTCCTTGACAAGGAAACGCCTTTTCCTAATTATCTGTCTGTGGTGTCGTAGAAGGATATTTCGTTTTCTGTCTTGCTGAGTCCTGTGTATGTGCGAATTTTTATTTAGTGTCATGGTCGGCAATGGACACAGTCCAATCATACCACCATAACGACGTGTCGAGAGACCGTCAGCAATTCGAAACCAAACGCCGCCCACGAACCACATCCGAACCAATCACCATCAATGGTGGAACGGCAGAGGGAGTATGACTAGAAGTGTGGACAGGACTGCGAACTAGTGTAACGTTGCATTCGGCGCGCTACCAACTCCCCGGGTGTCATCTCGCTGTCTGGGGCCTATAACACAACTCCTACAAATCGCACAAGCTGTAAGCGCTACTTCAAATTTGTACATTTTCTGTACCACAAGCATTCATGTAGCTACCAGCTTCTAACTTGTAACTACAAATGAATTTCCACCCTTGTAGACCATATCTGTAGCACAAACTTACAAATATGTAAGTTGTGATTCAGAAAAATCCGCAACAGTCTATTTTCTACAAGTCTAAGACTGTTGGCAGACATTGTTCACAAGTTTTTCTATAGTGAAAATGTAATATAATTAAGAGCTTTAATCCGAATTAACATTTTGTTTTGTGGTTATGGTAGCACTAAACAATACTGAAATATGTAGATATTAATGGATATCCAAGACAATGCTGTAGGTGCGAGACAGCTGCTCATGTACATGCCAAGAAACCGTTTTGTGGCAGTCAGGCGAATTTGAAAGTTTATTAGAAATTCAGGTTAAGTTCTACACAGTTTAAAAATTTCATGGGCGAAATAGCCAGGTTCCTTGTAAACAAAGCTAAGAGATTTTTACAGTTTGTCAGCAGAAGATACGCTGTAAATTGAATTACGCTGGCTTGCTACAGTTCTTGACTAGTCTTGTAGAATCCATCTACAATTGTAGAATTAGTATGAATTTGTTCAATTCTCGTCTCTCAGCTTCTGTAGCGAGACATGCTTATACAAGTATACAACACAGCCAGTTGCAAACTTGCGGAAATATTGGATTGGTTTTGTAGGCACCTGGTCGAGCTTAGGAAAGACCCGCTTCCTTATTATCCGTATTTGACTACTCCCCTTGTTTTTGTACTCCCATCTGCAAACAACATTTCGGAGGACTCGTATTTTTATTAGGACCCAAATGTTGCAACAAAGAATTGGTGTTATCTAAAATATAATTCTTTAATTCGCCTTTAAATGGCTTTTTTCCCCCCCTTCGTTCATCTTTACATTGAAATTTCTTTCCTATTATGATCAGTGACTAAATTAAACAAAAGGAGTAATACGCCACCCTTAAGGCGGATTCACGCTGTGGTAACGTTGAATTTGTTGCCTTAACTACACGGTATCGTTATGTGATGGTGTAGATCACGCAGCAGTGCATTAACGTGGAATTAAGTGGGACTGAAAGATAAATTGTTCACGCGAGAAGTTGACCCAACTTCAGCATAATGTATAAGCAACGTAATATTTGCCTATCATATTCAAGAGACGATCATTTTCTAATTTTTGTGTTCATTTTTATTCCAACTAACATCTGTACGTGTTGTATATTGTATATTACGCCAAGATTGTAACAGATGTTGAAGATAATATTCAGTTTGTGCGCATTTAAATTATGGAAAAAAAATAACGAGACCAAAAAAGGAAGGTTGGAATAAAATGCACATTGATTTAATTCTACCAAGCTTAAAATGTTAATTCGAGCAAACGATTGTCTTTCTTTATCTGCACTCCTGGACTTTCTTGACAAAGGCATGGACGCGAAATGTGTCCGTGAGTGGGTGGGGGTAGGGTTTGTGCCCCCAATCCCCTTCCTTATAAACAGCCCTGCTAAAATGGTAAAGGTTCTTCACAGTAAAATGTGTTTTTTTTAAATCAACTTTCGAAAGCAATCACTGCCCGTAAAGGCATACATTCTGCAGTTCACACTGGCATGCAGATTCTTAGTTGGGTTGCCACAGAATAAAAAAAAATCATCGCTAGACTTTACGTTGTGTTACGAGTGTAATGTGTAAATTTATGTCTATAGTATATTCAAATTTTCTTCACAAATAATGAATATAACATTTGTAAAATCACCCAATGAATTACGTGTTTGGTTGTTTCCTAAATATACAATCTATTACAAGGGTTTTATAGTTGCTTTAACTTAAAAGTACAATATTTTTTGGTTAAAATAAACTTGAAATTATATTTTATCTATAAATTATAATATTTCATTAATAATTAATATGAATGAAAACAGGGAGAAAATATGTGTATTGGTAATGCTTAGTAAGAAATAGTTATTATGCTAAATGTTATTACCGTGAACGCGCACGAATGCAGTCCGCTGTCCCTTTGGTGTAATTTCTTAGACTATTTTCAGCTTTGTTTCCATGAGGCGGAGGAATATCGCGGAAGTAGAACTTTAACAAGACTTCAGAAACGTGTGAAGTTACATTCAATGGATTATAGTGAAGTTAGTGTTTGTTTTATACACATTAGAGCACGAATATTTGCATATTTGAAATATATAAATTTGAAAAATATTACACCGCTTCAATTGGATGGTGCATGACTAAAAGGAGACGGTCCATGGCAATGTTAATATAATATACAGCGGAAAGATACAAAATTAGAGGAAAAATAGATCCTAAGCGGTGATTTTAAAAGTTGCTCAATTAACTGGCATGAACAGCATAAACGGTTTGCGTAGGGTGGCGGCAGTAAAGAAGGGTTCACGATAAAAAATAATAATTTGTGATAAGAATATTCTAGTAACGGCAGTTCTAGCACACGGAACTACGTCTTCTGGATTATCGTTTCATGGTAATTTTCTAGTTTAGGGGCTTTTCTGAAAATACGAAAAAAAACTCCAGAAAGTGGTATATTTCGACTCTACTAATAACGTAGAACGCGAATATACTAGGGGCATTAACGTACGACGAATTTCCTAACATGTACCCACCTAACCTAACAGAACCTAACTCCACGATGGGTGAATCACTATTTNCCCCAATATATTCGTGTTCTACGTTATTAGTAGAGTCGAAATATACCACTTTCTGGAGTTTTTTTTCTTATTTTCAGGAAAGCCCCTAAAGTAGAAAATTACCTCGTTTCATAATTCACCTGATAATTTTTAAATTCAGCCAATAAAAACTGTCGACAAGCCTGCCCTGTTAACTTTTGTTCCTAACATAACCTCGTATAACATAACCATATTTAAGCAGATCATACTTCATAGCCGACATTTTCTATAAGATAATCTTATTTTAATGAACAAATATAATCGTAAAACTTTGCACATACACACAGACCATTTAAATATTTGTTATACTTATATTACTGCAAATAACAGCTTTCCGCTAACCACACTGACTGCTCTGTTCTGATTGGTCGCCGCCTTACAACATTAACTTAAGATATACAATATGAATATTTCTTTTAACGCTTAAGGAAATCCCAACAACTCACACAACCAGTTAAATGAAAACCCTTTTGTAATGAACCTTAGAAAAATGCCACTGTCCCAATCGGCATATATTTTAACGAGCACAGTGACTGGCATACGTCCAGTAAAGTTGGTTACGACGGAGAGAAAGTAGTTCTATGTTTTAACGCTGGATTAAAAGTGTTAGGTAAACAAGNTCCAGTAAAGTTGGTTACGACGGAGAGAAAGTAGTTCTATGTTTTAACGCTGGATTAAAAGTGTTAGGTAAACAAGTGTGAATGCTGAAACTGTTTCCTTTACTTTCTGTTTTTAACTCATGTGTGTATAAATAAAATTTTTTTTATTTATTTTCTTTTATAATAATTTCTAAGNTTTACTTTCTGTTTTTAACTCATGTGTGTATAAATAAAATTTTTTTTATTTATTTTCTTTTATAATAATTTCTAAGTTTTGGTTGACCAAAACATGAATAAAGTGATTAGGCTCGTGACAATGTTAATTTTAGATATGGTGGAATAATACACAATGTGCATGCAAGTAGATCTTAAGCAGGGCTTTCAAAAGTGCCGGCTTTACCGTGAACAGCTTATACCATCGGAAACCAAAACAGAAGGTGGAAAGCACTGTCATATCTCCTGCACATAATCTAACGCTTAAATTTTCTATCGCAAACGCAGCTTAAGCCGCGACAGAACATCGTCAGCGTGGCGAGTTGAGTGCCAACAGGGTATAGATATTCCTCCGCTGTCGGCCGGTGTCATAAATATTTGAGCAGTGTCGCCGGGATGATGCCCCTGTCTGTCCCGGGGAACTGGGACCGCGCCGCGCATCGTCCGTTTGTTCAGGTAACAAGTAGTGCACACACGAGCA